>CM076846.1:142510110-143084039 GCA_039519185.1 Astragalus membranaceus | reverse complement strand
CCCCCCTCTAAGGTTATACTCTAAGTCTAACAAGTGGTATCAAGAGCTAGGAATTGCATATAGAGCTTTACATCTCGCAATTCTATTTTATCCTTTATCTATCTGTGATTATGGGTTCTTTTATGAAAGAGGGGATGTCCTCTAATAGGCCACCCCTGTTTGATGGGACTAACTATGACTATTGGAGTAGTTGAATGAAATGTCATGTGCAGGCTATAGATTTCACTCTGTGGAGAATTATTGTTGATGGACCTCTGATCCCTATGAAGAGCAAGATCACAAAACCAGGTAATACTGATGGTGACACTTCAAAAATTCAAGCCACCGGCAAAGCTGAAGAAGTACCGGTGGAAGACATCTACACCATCGACCTGAGTGAGTTAAGAAAATCTGAGCTCGACAAGATATCCCTAAATGCAAAGGCCATGAATATCCTTCATCTATCACTCTGTGAAGAAGAATATGGCAGAGTAAAAGGGTGTCAAAGTGCAAAGGAAATCTGGGACTGCCTACAAGCCACTCATGTCGGGACAAGCCAGGTAAAAGATACTAAAATTAGAATTCTCACCTCTGAATATGAAAGTTTTAAAATGAAAGAAGGTGAGTCTGTCGCAGCAATGCATCAGAGATTAAATTTAATTGTAAACAACTTGAGGGCCTTAGGAAAGAAATACACCAACAAGGATTTGAATGGAAAGATCCTTGAATCCTTAACTGGTGAATTCTTCCCTAAGACTTGTGCTATAACCGAAGCCAAAGACATTGGCACTTTATCTCAAGAAGACCTTATTGGATCATTGCTAGCCTTTGAGGTAGTTCTGGCTGCCAAAAATAACCAAGAAAAAGAAACTGTAAAAGAGAAGAAATCTCTTGCCCTTGCTGCTAAAACTTCTAAAGTAGCAAGGAAAGAGGTTGAATCTGAAGAAGAAACCGATGATGAAGACATGGCTATGCTTGCCAAAAATTTCAAAAAATTTATGAGATTCAAAATTTTTGGAAAGGGTGATTTCTCAAAGAAGTCCGGGTACAACAAAGAAGACAGGTATGAGAAAAAAGATGATCAACTAAAGTGTTTCGAATGCAACAAACCGGGTCACATCAAAGCAAACTGTCCAAAACTGAAATCCAAGTACAAGCAAAAGAAAGCAATGAAGGAAACATGGGACAACACTGATACTGAAAGTGAAACCGAAGAAGAAGAGGAAGTCGCAAATGCTGTCTGTCTCATGGCAAAGAACACAACTGAAGCAACATGGGATAATCTCAGCACTGATGGTGAATCAGATGAAGATGAGCAGACTGACAATGCTATCTGCAATATGGCAAGTGACGCATCTAAGGTAAGCCTTAACTCCTCTAGTCTTTCTGATTCTTCTACACATGATGACTCATTTGATGATGCGTGTAGTAGTCACAATTTGAGTGAGGCTTTTGAAGCTCTTTATTTTGAACATGAAACTCTTTTGTTAAAATCTAAGAAATTGACAAAGAGAAACAAAAGCATGCTCACTCAAATCGAGACACTTGAAAATGAGGTAGTTAAATTGAAGAATGAGCTACATAAAACAAAACCTTTCAACCTTGAATTTCTTGAGCTTAAACAAAATTTTGAAAAAGTCAAGGTTGAAAATGAATTTTTGAAAGAATCTTTGAAAAAGTTTGAGGTTGGGGAAAAGACCTTGACTCAGTTGCTTCACTTTCAACATCAATATGTTGATAGGAGAGGAATTGGGTACGAAGGTAATTCCACCTCCTCTGTTTTGAACAAGAAAATAACTTTTGTAGCTGCTACTTCAAGTTATACACCTACTGTTTTCTCATGCACCTATTGTCAAAAAGGGAACCATAGCTCTCTTAGATGTCCTATTCGTAAATTATGTGAGCTAGGTACCCTTATACCTGCCTGTAAGAAACCAATGTGGATTGTGAAAGCAAACCCCTTGATGACTAACCCCCAAGGACCCAACAAAATTTGGGTACCTCGTACTCGTTGTTAAATGTTCCTCTTGTAGGTTGGTCCTTCATCTAAAAAGAAAAACGTGTGGATGGTTGATAGTGGATGCTCAAGGCATATGACTGGTGATGCCTCACTATTTCTGAAATTGAGCAACAAAGCTAGTGGATCTGTAAAATTTGCCAACAATGAATCTGCTCAAGTAATAGGTAAAGGTTGTGTGGGTAAGGAAAACACAATTAAAATTAAAAATGCTTTATTAGTTGATGGCATTAAATTTAACTTACTAAGTGTTAGCCAATTATGCGATAATGATTTTGATGTGCACTTTTCTGTTGATAAATGTGTTATTACCCATATGACTTCTAAACTCTACATTACTGGCTTTCGAGAAAACAATGTATACTATGTTGATTTTGATAATGTAAGTGATGATATAGTATGTATGCCTACCTTGATTGACGATGTGGATTTGTGGCATAGACGCTTAGGACATGCTAGTGTAGAACATCTATCTAAGTTAAGTAAGAATGAGCATGTTAGAGGTCTACCTAAATTGAAATATGAAAAAGGCCAATTATGTGATGCATGTCAACTTGGTAAAATGCACAAAACCTCTTTTAAATCAAAACCGGTTATTTCCACCAAAAACGTGCTTGAACTACTACATCTTGATTTGTTTGGTGAAATTGATGTCGTAAGTCTAGGAGGGTCTAAGTATGTCTTTGTTATTGTTGATGATTATTCTAGATATACTTGGGTTATCCTACTTGCAAATAAAAGTGATGCTTTTAACGAGTTTGCTAAGTTGTGCAGAAAGCTCCAAAATGAGAAAAACTTAGCCATCAAAGAAATTAGAAGCGATCATGGAGGAGAGTACGAAAATTCATCATTCAAGACTTGGTGTGAAAAGTATGGCATTCATCACAACTTTTCAGCTCCAAGAACTCCTCAACAAAATGGTGTAGTTGAAAGAAAGAACAGAACTATACAAGAGATGAGCAGGACAATGCTGAATGAGCAACCTTCCCAAATATTTCTGGGGTCATGCAGTGGATACAGCGTGTCATGTGCTAAACTGTGTATACTTAAGGCCATCTCTCAACCAAACGCCATACGAGCTGTGGAACGGTAGAGCTCCTAATATTTCATATTTCAAAGTGTTTGGAAGTAAGTGCTTCATTCTCAACACAAAGGACAAGTTGGGTAAGTTTGATGCTAAATCAACTGAAGGTATTTTTATGGGTTATTCAAAACATAGTAGAGCTTATATTGTTTATAATAAAACTGATAAAACTATGCAAGAATCTATTCATGTTTCTTTTGATGAAACTAACCCTTTTGTCAAGAAAGCTGATGATGAGGATGAAGTGATAGAAGTGATCGAAAATAGATCACCTGAAACTAACAATGAAAGGGTAGAAGAAACAGATGTGGAATCTGAATCTCAAAATGAAGTGGAACGAGAGCCTCAAGACATCGACGACAATATCCATGGAAGAACACATGATGATCTGCCCAAGTCATGGAAATCAGTTCGAGATCATCCCCTGGAGCAGATTATCGGTAGTCCTTCAAAGGGAGTAAAAACTCGTTCTTCCCTTAATCTTTTATGCTTTCATAGTGCTTTTGTCTCTCAAATAGTTCCAAATAATATCAAGGAAGCATTAATTGATCCAGAGTGGGTTTTGTCAATGCAAAAAGAACTTGAACAATTTGAAAGAAATAAAGTTTGGCACTTAGTTGAAAAACCGGTCGATCGGACCATCATAGGAACTAAATGGGTTTTTCGTAACAAACTTGACGAAAATGGAACAATTTTATTAAACAAAAGTCGTCTAGTAGTTCAAGGTTTTAATCAAATCGAATGGGTGGATTTTGAAGAAACTTTTGCTCCTGTGGCTAGATTGGAGTCCATTAGGATAATTTTGGCATTTGCCTCCTACATGGATTTCAAACTACACCAAATGGATGTCAAAAGTGCCTTCCTAAATGGTTTCTTAGAAGAAGAAGTTTTTGTAAAACAACCCCCTGGTTTTGAAGATTTTAAAAATCCCGATCACGTCTTTAAACTTGACAAAGCCCTCTATGGATTGAAACAAGCCCCTAGAGCTTGGTATGAGAGATTAAGCAGACATCTAATTGCCAATGGTTTCCAAAAGGGTAAGATTGATTCTACCTTATTCCTTAAAACCAAGGGCAAACATATCATAGTAGTTCAAATTTATGTTGATGATATTATCTTTGGATCTACTAATGATGATCTGTGCAAGGAATTTTCTGAGATAATGACTAAGGAATTTGAAATGAGTATGATGGGAGAACTTAACTTCTTTTTGGGACTTCAAGTAAAACAACTGAATGAAGGAATCTTCATATCCCAAACGAAGTTCTCAAAAGAATTGCTAAAGAAATACAACATGAATGACGCAAAAGAGATCAGCACTCCTATGGCGACCGCAACAAAGCTAGATAGGGATGAGCAAGGTAAACCGGTAAATGAAACTATGTATCGAGGTATGATAAGTAGTCTCTTATACTTAACTGCTTCCCGTCCTGATATCATGTTTGCTGTTTGCCTGTGTGCTCGATTTCAAGCATGTCCAAAAGAATCACATTTGAAAGCTGTAAAACGGATTCTTAGATATGTTAAAGGGACCATAGACTTTGGTTTGTGGTACCCGAAATCGAGTACGTTTGATTTAGTTGGATTTTCTGATGCTGATTTTGCTGGTTGCACTCTTGATAGAAAAAGTACTAGTGGAACTTGTCATTTTCTAGGCCCTTGTCTAACTTCTTGGTCTAGTAAGAAACAGAACAGTGTTGCTTTGTCCACAGCTGAAGCTGAATATGTGGCTGTTGGAAACTGCGTAGCACAAGTTCTGTGGATGAAACAAACTTTGGAAGATTTTGGTCTAATTTTTGAAAGTGTGCCTGTTTTATGTGATAATACAAGTGCTATTAATATTGCTAAGAACCCTATACAACACTCTCGCACTAAACATATTGACATTAGACATCATTTTATTAGAGATCATGTGTCTAGGGGAAGCATTGCATTGAAATTTGTAGGCACTGATGACCAACTAGCGGATATCTTCACTAAACCCCTAGCCGAAGCTCCATTTTGTAAAATCCGTAGAGAATTAGGGATGCTTGATTATGCTAGCTTGTAAAATGTTTCTATTTATTCCCCCCCTCCTTTTTGATGAAAACAAAGGGGGAGAAAATATGCAGGTTACTATTATATGTAGGGAGAAAATATATGCTTATGCTTAGGGGGAGCTTTTTTTCAAAGAATTTTCATTATTATCAAACCCTATGCATAATGTAATTTGTTATCATCAAAAAGGGAGATGTTCCATTCTTGTTCTACTGAAAAATAGATTTGATCTTGATGATTTTTGTAACAAAATACTTTTGCATGTTGAATATTGTTCTATACCTTACAGTGCCGGGTGAACTGCAGTTGGTAGGTCTCTTGCTGTCTGGCCGGAGGTCAATGTGAGCCCGGGAGGGGTACCTGCAAAGCCACTCCGACGCTCAAGTCAGTATTGAGAATAGATGAGTGATTTAGCTAGGAATGAGAATCTACCTCATTATGGCAATGTGAGCCAGTATTTATAGGAAATTGTGCCCGTGGTGAGTCGTTGTATCGGTAGAGTGTATCTGGACCATCCAAGTATGAGAGTCATTAATGGGCTTGTGTATTGTGGATATGGATCAAAGTGATTGGGCCAATCCATGTCCAATTACTGAATGGGCCTCTTGGTCTAGTCCAGAACAGTTTCCCCCCAAGTCGAGATTATTCCGAAGGATGATCTTGGCTTGAAGAATTTTTGTCGGTCTGCCCGAAGCATTACCTTGTCTGTCTTGTCGGGTCGTGTGAGAGATTCTCCTTGTGACGACTGTGTTTTTAGGTTTTTATTCTAGAGAGTAAAAAAAAATAATGAATTTAATATTCATTTAACCCATCATAAATAGATGAGTCTCCACCACTTGGACTACACATGAAAAAAATTCTTTGAGGAGTGAGTCTTGAAATTTGAGAGGATAGGGTGAGGATAAGGTTGTGGAGATAAGGTTTCTTTAAACCACACACTTGAAGGGGTAGGGTCCACCCACTTCATGATCTACTTGGAGCAAGTCTCTTCCTCCTTGGTAAGTATTTCACCCTCTTCCTTCATATCTATTTAGATCATCCCAGCAAGGTGCCGTGATGTTGTTTGTTGTTGGCGTCCCTAAGCTGCCTGGTTGCCGAGTCATTTGTTGCGTGGTTGGAGCCCCCGTAGGCACCTGGGTCCCGGGTCATCTGTTGCGCGTGGTTGGCTCCCTCGTAGGCGCCTAGGTGCCGGGTCACATGTTGCGCGTGGTTGGCACCCTCGTAGGCGCCTGTGTGCCGGGTCACCTGTTGTGCGTGGTTGGCGCCCTCGTAGGCGCCTGGGTGCCGGGTCACATGTTGCGCGTGATGGCGCCCTCGTAGGTGCCTGGGTGCCGGGTCACATGTTGCGTGGTTGTCGCCTTGGATGGTGTAATGCTAATGCCGATCGTACTTCTCGGTCTTATCGTGTCCTCCCGTCTGAATTATTCGTGGCCGAGCTGAGGACACTAAGTATGCTTGAGGGCATCGTTAGCCGTTTGTCTACTACGCCAAAAAAGATTTTGTGTAGTGACCTGTCTAAGGCTTCAAATATTCATGAAGCAGTTGAGCTCTTAGGTCATTTGTTAGGTTTTGTGCAACTTTATTTTCTTCTTCGCTTTATTCTTTTTTTATGTTGCTGACTTGTTTCATTGTTATCTTGCAGACAAAATGGCCGCCCCAATTTCCTTTGACGAGGTGGCTTCTTGGGCTGGAAGGAGGAAGCCTTTAGGTGCAGAACCTAATGAGGAAAGCAGTCTGGTTCCCACAGTACCTGCTGCTGCCCTTCCCTCCACGGGATCTTGCCTAAGCCTAGGAGCACCTAGGAGCGCCGAAGATTCCAGTCGATGTACTTGACAAAGGATTTTGTGAGGGAGGGTTCTCTACCACCCCGGGGGCGCAAAGTAAGTCCAAGTGCAAGAAAAGTTATGTCCGGCGTCCTCCTCCCTTTGGTTATTCTTCCCCTAATAGGTGTTCCTCTCCTGTTAGGCCTCCCCCTCTTGTCCCTGATTTTGAGGCCGAAATCAGTTTCTCTGCTGATGAACGTGCTCTGGGAGCACCCTTTCGAACTTGCCATGCGCATGGTCAAGGCTGAGTCAAGTCTGTTGAACCATGGGTAAACACTCCTTTATTTTGTATGATAACAAATTACATCTACTAATGTTTCAAGTTGAACAAAGTGCAGGACACAAATTAAAAAGAAGAAGACACTAAAGTGGAGTAGCTTGAAGAAGAAGCAAACTCAAGACCTAGACAGTTTATGTGCCTTCTTTAGGACACCATGTAGGGTCCTATCACCTAAAGTGTATGGCACTTTAGTTATTGAGAGAGATGACCTTTCAAAACATGCATGATGCATAAAAATAGTTTTGAAAAAATATTTCACAAAATTGCATGCATGCATAAGGTGGCAAGTTGAAAAAAATATTTTTAGGAAAGCTTGGAATCGATTTCCAACCCATTTCATAGGCCTTGGAATCGATTCTCAGGACCTCCTATATGGCCTGAAAATCGATTCCTTCATGTTTCCAAAGGGCCATGAATCGATTCCCATGCCTTCCAAAAAGAAAAGAATCGATTCCCTATTAATTCAACTAGCCTAAGAATCGATTCCTCCTATTTTTTATGAACTAAGAATCGATTCCCTATGCTTCTAAATGAACTGAGAATCGATTCTCAGGACCTCCATATGGCCTGAAAATCGATTCACTCCTTTCTTCATAAACAATGAATCGATTCCCTCTTTTTCCAAAACATCAATGAATCGATTCCTTTCTTATTTCAACTAAACAATGAATCGATTCTTTTATTTTTTAAAGGCAATGAATCGATTCATCAACATTTTGACTTGATCAATGAATCGATTCTTCACTTATATTAAATGTTTTTCAAAAATTTCAACGGTGCCTAAGCCTATAAATACCTGGGTTGAGCTTCACCTTCAAATCAACCCACTGCTCACAATTTCTCTCTATTCTACTCTCTCTTGCGAAATTCTTAGATCTAATATTGTTCTTCATAATTTTCATATTATTTTGAATGCTCTTCATTTTATTATAGATCTAAGAATATAGTGCTTCATTGTTTTGAATCTTGTTCAAAAGTTTTGTGTTTTCGAAAATCATATATATCTTCTTAAGCTTTTGCAAGATCATATTTCATATCATATTTCAGAGCATCTATAATCCTAATATCACTCATCTCTCTCAGTTTCTAAACTGACACATTACTAAGAAGTGATTGGATCCATAGATCTCAACTGTGTAATTCTTATTTTGTTTTAGTGGTTATTTTGAAATCCTGGGAAGTTTTACTTGGGTCTCTCAATCAGGGTGATTGAGTTGGTTGAAATCCTTAGCGGGTGCTTGGGTTCTCAGTTCGGGGAATTGAGATTCACTATTGTTGAAGTCGACTGTTTGTAATAACTCTCTTCAATATAGTGGTTGCTAAGTCCAAGGGTTGAAAAGCCTAAGGCCGAGGACGTAGGGCTTTTATCCCGAACCTCGCTAAATATCTGTGTCTCTCTATCCCTTCTCTTTTTATTTTGCACTATTATTATAACTGTCTATATCTTATTATTGATACTGTCACAAATACGATTATTGTTTATTATTGATATTATTGTGCTTATATATCTTAGTCAATATTATTGTGCTAAATATTGTTATACTATCCTGTCATATTAAAATATCAATAATCATATTCACTGTGCTATTATCAATATTCATCTATCATCTTCTACATCTCTTACCTGATTACTCATCTCATTGTTCAAATCATCCTTTCCGCATACGTTTTGAAAAGGATATAATCATAATTTTTGAAAAGAATCCATATTTACTCATAACCTTATTCACCCCCCTCTAAGGTTATACTCTAAGTCTAACAAAGTCTGCACGAAGTGGGGAGCTGAGAGGGGGTCTGGTTCAGGTTTAGGTAGTCTTTTTTGAGTTATTTCTCTAAGTATTTGACATGTTTGTTGAGCCGGTCTTTATCCTTGTTGTGCTATTTCCCCCTTATGTAGGGGTGAGCGAGGAGAGAGATCGACTCATCTTGGATAAGAACAGGCTTCAGGTGGAGCTACATGGTGCCCTAGAATCCGCTCGCCGAGCCAATGATTCTGCTCGCCATCACCAGAGAGACCGAGTGGAGGCCTATGCTGAGAGGAACGAGTGTATGAAGAGAGTGGAGGAGCTCCAAGTTCGGCTCGAAAGTGTTCAATCTGAATTAGAGAGTACGAAGAAACTGAAAGATGAAGCTGAGGAGAAGGTTCGGATGGTGGCCAGCAAGGTTGTGGACTTTTCCTATGCTGCCTATGATAAGGCTTTGAGCCATGTTCAGTGTCTGTATCCGGAAGCCGTTTTAGAGCCGAGCATCCTTCAGTTTGATCATGAGGTTCTTGATGGGAGGATTGTCAAATACCATCCTAACAAGGTTGACTTCGATGTCATTACCCCCTAATCATTTCTTTCAATTCATTTGCTTTTGGCTATGTAGTTTATCTTTGACTTGTTGGACTTCTCTATGTATTTCGTTTTAAGGGGCCCGGCCGTCTCCAGGATGACCATATATGTTGCATTTTGAATTGTCCATGTTTACTTTATGTCTGGCTTGTTTCCTATCTTTATTTGTGCGGACTGAACCTTGAGCTTGACTGGTGTGTCTTGGATGGCGTCGGGCGTAAGTCGTGCCTTGCGCATCCGAGTGTATAATACTATGTCACCACGTGGTCAGGTATACTCCGGGGATAGTTTATCACAACCCAGTCTGATTCTAACTCGCCCATCAGAGGTTGCGACACGTTTTAAGTCGCTTCGCGAAACGAGTGGGTCGACTCGTGCCTCGATTTGTAGCGAAGTGGAAACAATCGCAGCGTCGATCTCATGCCACCCCTTTTTTTCGTCAGGCTTTTACGTTAGTTGCCTAGTCCCCCGCTGTTGATATCAAGACCTGGCTTTGCAAGTAACAGTAAGTATTGCAAAACAATATTTCAGATCACAATGATAAAATTTCATTCATTCATGCATATTAACGGTTCATGCTATTACATAGGTTTTTATCATTCACGTTTCGTTCATACAACAAATTTACTTAGCTTATCGGCGTTCCAAGTTCTAGGTATTGGTTCCTTGCTCAAAGTTTCCAGTTCGAAAGCTCCATTTTCGGTTTCTGCACTTATTCTGTATGGACTTTTCCAGTTAGGGGCTAACTTTCCTTGGAATGCATTCTTCAAACCCATGTCTGCCCTTCGTAGGACTAGGTCACCCACCTCGAAGGTTCTAGGGACCACCTTGGCATTAAACCTTGCAACCATCCTTTCCTTGATCACCATGTCCTTTAAGGCTGCTTGGTTTCTAAATTCCTCTATGAGGTCCAACTCCTCTCGGAGTCTTTGCTCATTGGCTTCTGGAGGGTTCGAGTGCTTGATCCTCCCGCTTAACTCTCCAATTTCGACGGGTATGACTGCTTCTGTTCCGTATGCCATCCAGAAAGGTGACTCCCCAGTTGATGAGTGTGGGGTAGTTCTGTATGCCCACAGGACGTAGGGTAGTTCTTCTGGCCAACAGTCTTTTGCCTCATCAAGTCTCCTCCGTAATCCTCTCAAAATTACTCTGTTGGCTGCTTCTGCTTGTCCGTTGGTCTGGAGGTGTTCCACCGACGTGAAATGGTGTTTGGTGCCCAAGTCGGCCACCAGCTGTCTAAATCCTTTGTCTGTAAACTGCGTGCTGTTGTCGGTAATGACTACCTCCAGCATGCCGAATCTGGCCATGATATTTTTCTTGAAAAACTTCATACAGTTCTTTGTCGTGATGGTGGCCAAGGGCTCGGCTTCAATCCATTTGGTAAAGTAATCGACAACGATGATTAAGTACTTCACCTGCCCTGGGCCAGGAGGGAAAGGACCTAAAAGGTCAATCCCCCACCAAGTGAAAGGCCAAGGAGAGCTTAGGTATGTCAGCTTAGACGAAGGGGCAACATGCACGTCAGCGTACCTTTGGCACTTGTCACATTTCTTGACATAATTTTGTGAATCTTCATTCATTGTGGGCCAGTAATATCCTGCCCTTAGTGCTTTTGCTGCCAAGGCTCGCCCGCCTAGGTGTTGCCCACAGATTCCCTCGTGGATTTCTGCGAGCACGTAGTCCGCTTCTGGCCCTTCCATTCATTTTAATAGAGGCATAGAGAAGCCTCTACGAAAAATTCGTCCTTCAATAACTGAGTATGACGCTGCCCGCCTTGTTATCGAAGCCACTTCTTTTGCGTCAGTAGGCTCTTGCCCTTCGAGGATATACCGAAGGATTGGGGTTATCCATTTTTGGCTTGCTTCGACTATGAGGATAGAGGTAGGCGATCTATTGTCTAAAAGGACGCTGGGACCGGACAGAGTTTCTTTGAATGACGCTCTGATGGTTCCCTGGTGCTCTGGTTCTAGCCAGTTTGGAGAGTATGCCAGCTCTGGTGTTGTCCCCCTGGGTACATGTTTTACCTCCGCCTTATTAAACAATCTTAGGAGCTCATTTTGGAGTGACTCGTTCTCCCCCTGCCGAATTGCTTGCAAAACCTTCCGAGATTTCGGCTTCATTTTGGAGTGGGCGAAATGGGCAGAAAATAACTTGGCTAGCTGGTCCCAGGAGGATATTGAGTTCGGCTCGAAGGCTCTGAACCAGTCCAAAGCCAACTTCTCAAGAGTGAGGGGAAAAATCTGACATTTGATTTCGTCTGGGACGTTCTGATATTGCATCATTGTATCGAAGTAATTGAGATGGCGATCAAGATCACCAGTCCCATCATGCATCTTCAAACCTTTAGGGGGTTTCTCAAGGTGTTTTGGCACCGGAAAGTAGTCGATCTTTGTCGTGAAGGGTCCTTTCCGTGCTGTCGATTTCTCCCTCAGAGGAGATCATTGGTTATGGTACCTAACAGGGGACCTTCGAGAGTGAGGGCGCCGACGTTCATGCCTCGGAGAAGAAGATGCCAAAGACGAGCTTCGGCAAGGTGAATCCTCAGGATAATAACTGTCGTCTTCTGTCTGGCTTGGGGGAGTTCCAGATCCTCGTCTTCCTTTCCGACGAGGTGGTGAACGGTGGTGGTTCCTCCTCCATGCCGGAGATCGGTGACGCCTTTGACTAGACGTTATTCTATTGGGAGGATGATTTTGAGGAGAGGATCAGTAGCGCTGACTCCTCTCCTGATCAGCCTCGGCCTGTCTTGTCAGCAACTGGACGAGCTGTTGAACAGCGTCGACCGGCACCTGAACAGTCTGGGGAGGAGGTGGAAATTGATTCCGAGCGGAGCTTATGGCAACCATTGCTCTGGACGAGTTGTGGTTGTGGGCCGAGCTACGAGGCAGAGTGACTGCTACACCTTTGGGTGTTTCCTGCTGTTGATCGGGTCTCACTATAACACTTGAGACGTTCCTCTGACGTAACACTGGAGCCATCGCTGACCAAGGAGATGGGGGACGGACTAGAGTATAAGATGCTCCCATTGTGGTCGCCAATGTTCTGTACCTTATCTCTTGCCTTGTATCCGAGCTTAGGCCCCGACCCGAGGTGGGGTGGTACCTGCAATGACACTCCGACGCTCAAGTCAGCAAGTGGGTCAGTTGCAAGTGAGAGAATTGGAGAGTGTGTACCTTTAATGCTAGCATTGAATGCTTATTTATAGGTTTTGGGAATCAATGGGAACCATTGGATATAGGTCTTTGATCCTCACTACTGATTGGTGGGTTTGCCTTTTGTATTGGGCCTTAGTGCAAAATGCTATAGTGGCCCAATCCATAACACTTATTTTCTATGTTGTTGATCTCTATGACAATTGTTTTCATAGTCGAATACTACAACAGAATTGATAAAAAAGGGCGCACTCTTTAGAGGCGCTTTAAAGGAAACGCCACTAAAGTTATATCATCAGAAGGGCTTTTTAAAAAGCGCCCCTTATTCTCAAAACACGGAGGGCCTTTAGAGGCGCTTTTTAAAAAGCGCCCCTGATGCTCAAAAACACGGAGGGCCTTTAGAAGCGCTTTTTAAAAAGTTCCCCTGATGCTCAAAACACGGAGGGCTTTTAGAGGCGCTTTTTAAAAAGCGCCCCTGATTCCCCAAAATTCTAATTCCTCTCTCATGTTCTCACTCCCAGCAAACTCACATTCTCTCTCTCTCTCTCTCTCTCTCTCTCTCTCTCTCTCTCCATCGCTTACTCTTCCTCTTCCTCTCTTCGCCATAGCTTGCTCTTCTCCCGCTCTCTCTTCCAACTTTCCGTCGTCCTCCCCTGCCCTTCCAATGTGACGCCGCCGTGGACGTCGTTCTCTCTCGCTCCTTCACACTCTCCCGTGTTCGCTCTCTCTCAAGGTGTGTTTGTCCCTCTCTTAGAATTGTTTTATCTCTTGCAAAAACTGAATCCAAAGTTCAAATATGTACTGGGTATGACTTTACTTGCGTATTTGATTGTTATGCACTTTGCTTGTGTACACTTCTTTTCTTTTCTTTATTGATTTTTAGTTTGTTTTAAGTCTGAATATTCTGTTTTACTGATGATGATGATGATGATGATGGTGATGAGAAATTTTTCATTTACTAATTTTAAATCAGATGATGAGAAATTAGTGAAGTTACTGATTTCCGGTTGTTTTTTACTTTATCGTGATTTTGTTTCTAATACTGACGTTAATGATATGGAATTATTAGTTGTTTGTTAATATTTATTCACTCTACATTGAATTAGTTAAAAAAGAAACGGAGTCGTACGTTTGTGAAAAGTATATTCTGTTAATGTTAAAAAGAATATATATTTGGGAGAAATTAAAAGCAAATTTGCATTTTCATATGAACCATCAATCGCTTTAGTCCCATGTGTGATCTTTTGGGCGTTAGTTATGGATTTGTGGTTTCTTTTTTGTGTTTGGCTGCTTTTCCTTTTCCTATTTTATTGCTTTACTTGATAGTGTAATTGGTATATATGCGTGGATGGTTTCTTTTATGCCAGGTGAGATGACTTCCCACAGTGATGATAGTGCACATGACAGTGGTCATGAGAGTGAACATCAGCCCCAAAAAAGGTTCACTTGCTGTGGAATGAAAGTTAAGAAGAATATCATCAAATACTTTGATGTAATTAAATATGTAAGCATATTTATAATCATTTTCTTGAATGTAAGTAGAAATACTTTGATGTGGATGACTCTCGAAAAGACTATTGTCTTAAGAAAGCTGGAAAGGCGCACAGAAGATTCAAATCAACTCAAACAAGTTGGGTGAGAGATGAAGAAGGGAACATCAGAAACCGTTCTCCACCACGATATGATGAGATTATAATTTTGTTGAATGTAAGCAAAAATACTTTGTTGTCTATATATGTTGACATTCAGAATTTGGTTAATGATTTATGTAATTTTTGTTGGTAATTTGTTGTCCTTGTTGGTATGTATGTATATTAGATGGATTTATAAGTTTGTTAGTTGGAATTTGATTTGCAATTGGTTAGTTGATTTGAAATTTGGTTCATATTGGTTGTTGAGTTGATATTGGTTGTTGTTGGTTGATGAAAATGAGAGTAGGGATGTACCGCAAAATATTGGATATACTAGAAACAGGAAAAAAATTTAAAAAAATATATAGAATCAGGGGCGCTTTGCAGTTAGAAGCGCCCCTGTTGGTCTTAGCGCACTTGACAATCAGGGGCGCTTGCAGATAGAAGCGCCCCTGTTGGTCAGACCTACAGGGGCGCTTCTAACTGCAAGCGGCCCTGATTATCAAGTGCGCTAAGACCAACATGGGTGCTTTTTTGCGAGCGCCCCTGACTCCTACTAATTAGAGGCACCGGGACAAAGGGGCTGCCAGCGAACAATGCTAGGAGGGCCTTTGTCAAGATCAAGAAGATTTTGTGACGAGTGCTCCAACCAGCTAGAACCGATACAAGCCACAGTACTCCTGATCCTCCGTAAAATACCAGTAGCTGAGAACTCTTCCTGCTCCACCAGATGTAGTGCAACGCGATACCAAAATCCAAAGCCCATGTCTCCTTAGCAGCAATGCCTGGTCCATTAATATTACAAAACACCCAAGTATTGTGATCCGAATTCTAGAACCAGCTCTCCAAACCATGCTCTGCAAGATGCTCCCATATAGGCCAAACTTGGATGCAATCACGCAATAGATGTAACAGAGACTCACCATAGTGATCACACAATGGGCACAAGCCGTTGTCCGTGGGCCCTCTTCTCTTCTGAGCCAAAATTTTGAGTAAGGCTTCAGTACCCACCCTCCAAAGAAACAACTTATAGCTCTCTGGACCAGGCCATCTCCAAATGATCTTGAGTAAATTAGAATTTTGAAGTTGCATAAGCTGTAACAATGATTCATACGCAGACGAATAAGAGAACACACCATCATTAGTGAGCCTCCACGCAACTGTATCTTCCCCAGCGTCCATGTAGGGAGGAGTCAAACCGTGAATCTGATCTACCACATGGTTAGGGATACAATCTCTCACTCTTCTGCAGTCCCAAGCTCTATCCCTATTAGAGATGTCCAACACCCTCCATGTTCTTTCAATAACCCCAATTGGTGCATCATAAACTGTTTGAAGCCCACCAACATTGGGAATCCAATAATCATCCCAAATATTAATGGTTCGACCATTACCAACACGCCACACCAGCCCCTTCAGGAAATCCTCCCATGCATTACAATTACCTCTCCAAAGATTTGAACCAGTTCTACGAACCAAAGTTTTAGGAAGGATATTGTTACCGCAACCATACGTACATAACTTGAACCCATAAGTCATCTCTTCTCGTCATAAGGTCCCAATTGATCCTTATCATGGAAGTTTTGTTAATGAGCCTCGCTTCCCTCAGCCCAGTCCACCACATGACTTGGGTTTGCAAATGTTGCTTCAGCTAACCATGTGGATGTTCCTATGGGTTTTAGTATCGCCCCATATGAACTTCCTACACCTCGCAAATAAACCGAGGGATATAAGTGGATTGCATAACATAAGAAGTGTTATACCCCAATTTTGCCCGATCTCTTTATCGTATTTGGTTTAGCCCCGTATCACAAGCCCATGGCATTTCGAGCGTTGTTTTGCTTTTAATTCGGACCGGTTTGTCCAATTGGGCCTATGCCCAACCTTTTGGGCCTGGTTTTGTTAGCTTGCCAAATTGGGCTTACGCTTAGTGTTTCAAAATAATTTTTTTATAAACGGGCTTATGTCTAATGTTTTAATCATTTGTCTAATTGGGCCTTATTTTAGCCATTTGTCTAGATTGGGCTTGGCCCAATTTAATTATTCTCTTCCATTTTAACCAAAAATAAATCTGTCCACAGCAAAAATAACAAATATAATCAAAAATCAATAAAAATTAATTTACAAATATTTACAATAATCCAAAAAATCCAAAAAAATTAAATTAAAAAATACAAAAATAATACAATTCGAAAATAATAATAAAAAAAATACAAAAAACGAAAAAACGAAAATACATAAAAATAACAGCACCAACAGCAGCTTCCTTGGGCCTGTTCTTGCTGAGCAAGTTTTCTCAACGGGTCCAAATACCTGAAAAAGGAAAGAAATGGAAAAGGATTAGCAAAAACACTAATTTTTTTACCTATATAAACAAGCTGATTCCAGAGAGAAAAACACACAGCAATTCACACAGACAAGAATACACAGATTTAGAACCAAAAGATTAGGGTTTTCACATTGAAACCCTAATCGCAAAACCCTAAAAATCCAGAAACAGCAACAGTAATCAACGGTAGGAGCAGCAGCAAGCAAACAAAAGGAGTGGTTCAAAGGCTGGAGAAAGAGGTAGGTGTACATTTTCTTTCGTTTTTTTTTGTTATTTAGGTTCTAATCATGTTTTAGTTCATAATAGATAGTAGTTGCAATTTGAAACCAAACCTAATAATAAAAAGATCAAAGCGGTATGAACCGAAAACCATATATGTTTCAGTCTATGTTCGTTCTATTAGAAATGTAGGATCTGGTGAAACTATGCTGTAAATAGGCCAGGGTTTAAATAAAGAAATCTATAGGTTTGTAAATAGTTTAGAATTTTCAAGTTAGGAACAAATTAATTTTTAGTATTCTGCTTGTGCTAAAAAAATCGAATATAGGAAGTAACATCAGAAATTAGTTGTAAACAGATTAGGGTTTTGCTTATCTGTTTTAGAAAAAGAAATTAAGAACTTATTTAAATTAGGTTCAAAAATGAAAATTAGCAATTAGTTAGAAAAAAAATAGAGCTAATGTGCTGTTTGCTGTCCTTAAGATAAAAATAAGAATTAGGTTTAATATCCTTTTGTCAAAATTTAGTAATTAGCATTAGTTAGGGTTCAGATTTTTTTTCATTTTTCAAAAAACCAATAAAAAATAATAGAGAACCGAAACATACCCAGACTTTGTGCCACCACCGGTGGAGGTCATCGCCGTAAGGCGTGGCGGTCGTGCTCCTCTATGTCGTCGTTAACCCCACTGTCGGACTGTCACCGTGTCGGTTGCGTTCCATCACCGCACCAATAACCACCCA
Organism: Astragalus membranaceus; assembly: GCA_039519185.1. Taxonomy (NCBI): domain Eukaryota; kingdom Viridiplantae; phylum Streptophyta; class Magnoliopsida; order Fabales; family Fabaceae; genus Astragalus; species Astragalus membranaceus. The sequence goes on along the minus strand of CM076846.1, from coordinate 143,066,411 downwards.
AAGAAACAGCAAGAAACAAAAATCAAAAAAATAAGAAAAGTAGAATAGGAGGAGTAAACAGTAAACGAAATAGAAAAGAAAAGGGGTAGAAGTTACCTCCGGCCACCGTATACGGTGGTTGGCTCTCAATTCGCTGTCGCGGTCATCTCCCCGTTTACGCCATCGCCATAGTCAAAACCGCCACCATACTCTCCCCTTCGCGAAAACCCGGATTTGGAGTAGAAGAAAGCTAAAATAGGGGTCAGAATCGTCCTTATACTTCTGGCCACCATAGACGGTGGCCGTTTGTCCCAGACTGCGAACACCACCGCTATTTCTTCACGCGCCTTTCGTTCTACCTCCAACAGAAATCATATCCACTTCCTTCCCTCCTTTCTCACCATTCTGCAAAGCAGCACCGTGAGGAAGGGAAGATGAAGGCTTGGGTTGTATCGGTGGTGGAGGAAAAAGGGAGAGTGAGATTTGGGTTGACGGCGAAGAAAAAGAGAGAGGTTTGGTTCGTTGTTAAACAGCGGTGGACAAAGAAGAGAGGAGGGATGGGCTACGGTTCCGTGAAGTGAGGCGGAGAGAGAGGGGAAATGAGGGAAATCCGGGTTGAGGGATTTAACCACGGACAGCGCCGCAAAATTAGAGATTTGAGAAAATAGGGTTTGAGGGAGTGAGATTTGGGGACGGCGCCGCGAGAGAGTGTGTCAGGATTAGGTTTAGGGCTTTTTCAGAATGCCTTATATAGTGTGGAAACCTAGGGTCATTTTTGTCTTTTCATTTAACTCAATACTATTTACACCTCTCATCTTCCAGTATACGCCTCCCCTCTGAAAAGCCCATGAACTCGTGGATTAGTCTACAAACTGGGCTACTACTTATCACACCCAGTTTTAATAATACAACTCGCTTCTGCAAACTGCACCCCATTTTACTGCTGCACCCTCCCTTCTCGTTTTTATTATTTTCTTTTACAAAAAACCCTATAAAAAAATAAATAAATATTTCATTTTCAAATCTAAATAGGGGACTAAGTCGACTGTACAGTCGGGTTAGTCTGCTTTTTAGGTCACTAATAAACCGTTACAGATCATGTCCTAAAATCCCTATTTAAAACAAACAATTTCTAAATTAAAAAAAATACAAACACATTTCTTTCCACAAATCAAATTTTTAAAATAGGGGATTAAGTCGGCCGTATGGCCGGGTTAGTCACCGTTTTAGGACGAATGAACCGTACGGATCAAGAGTCCAAAAACCCCTATTCAAATAAAATCAAACCACCACACATCAAACTATCTTCCAAACTTCAAAAAACTCCATTTTCACAAAATAGGGGACTGAGCCGACTGTACAGTCGGGTTAGTCATCGTTTTAGGACAAATGAACTGATCACTCAGGAGTCCTAAAATCTCTATATTAAAAAATACCAACCAACAAACCTTTTTCTACCCAAGAACTACGTGTGATTTGAATCTCTACCAAAAGATACGTAGGAGCAGAGGGCGGCCGACCTCTGTCAATTGCACTAATAAAAAACCTTTTTTAGTCTTTTCCAAAATAATCATTTTCCTAAATAAAATATCAATTTCCTTTTTTCTTTTTAAATTCACAATAAAAGGGTAAAATAAACATTTTCAAAATTAATATTCTGTCCTACAACTAGTTAACAGGTAACATTCCTTAGGAAGGATGTCGTGGGGTGCTAATACCTTCCTCACGCATAACTGACTCCCGAACCCTTATCTGGTCTCAAGGACCCTTATCCAATCCAAAAGGGATTTTCCAATGTTTGCCCTTAAACTAAACTTTGGTGGCGGCTTCATTTTTAAACCTTCGAGGAATCCTCCCCCGGATATTTCGGTCGCTACAAGAAGGAAATGCCTGAATTACAGATTTAGTGAGAGTTACTCTACCCGCAAATGAGAGCAACTTAGCATTCCAATTGTTGAGACGTTGTACAGCCTTATCCAAGATGAACAGAAAGGATCACTTATTCACCTTCTCGTGGAGGGTTGGTACACCCAAGTACTTGCCCAAATCATTTGTAATCTGGAATCCCAAGGCTTCACAAATAGTCGCCCGAACATGTCCACATTGTTGGAGAAGAAAATACGAGTCTTACTTTCATTGATTTTTGCCGTAAGGACCTGCAAAATAAATCAAGAATATGTTTTATAAGAAGTACCTGACCCTCAAATTCCTCTACAAATAGTAAGACATCGTTTCTAAATGCTAGATGAGATAGATGAGGTCCCTGTCGAGCAAGCTTAATGGCCTGTCGCGGCTCATTCTCAACTGCCATTGATCATCTGGAAAAGCTTCTCAATGCATAAAACAAACAAGTAGGGCGATAAAGGATCCCCCTGGCGAATTCCTCTGCTAGGAAAGAATTCCTCCAAGGCTTCCCCGTTCCAAAGGACTCTCATATTTGACGTAGTGATACACTCCCAAATAAGATTAATGAAACTATTGGGCAGCAGTATGTCAATAAGTGTTTCCTTCACATAATCCCATTTCAAATGGTCATAAGCTTTCTCAAGGTCAATTTTAATTGCCATCCACCCCTTAGAGCCTTTTTTACGCTTCATGGAATGGACTTGCACCACAATAGTATTGTCTCTCCCTTGTCGGTTTGGGACAAAACTTCTTTGGCACAGATTAACAAGTTTTCTCATAATGCTTTGGAGCTTGTGTGCTAAAAATTTAGTCACAACATTATATGAAACATTACAAAGATTGATGGGCCGGAAATCCCGTACGCAGCAGCATTCTCAACCTTCGGAGTAAGAGCGCGCAATAAGAGTATCATTGATACATTTTATCTGCCCTGGGTCACAAAAAATCTCCAAAATCAGCTCGCAAAAGGAGTCACCAACAATTCTCCACTGGCTCTGGATGAACCCAGCTTACAATCCATCCACCCCTGAAGCCTTAAAAGCCCCCATACGAGCACTTACATTGAAAATATCACTCTTTGAGACGTCTCAGCTCATTCTCTCAAGGTCGTCCTCCGAGATAGCGGGAAATGCACCCATAATACAAGCAGTCTCGTTACCATTATCATCAGTGAATAGATCACGATAATAGTCTGTGAGCATCTTCTCTAGCTCTTGCTAATCACCAACCCACACTCCATTACTATCTTGAAGCAAATCAAAAGAGTTCTTGGCCCTTCGAACCGCAGTCACCCTGTGAAAAAATTGAGTATTCTTATCACCAAAATACAACCACTTAGAGCTGAATTTCTGGTACCAAAGAATTTCCTCTTGGAAAAGAACCTGCTCATACTCCTCCCAAACTCTCTTATAATCCGCATCAAGCTCCGGGAAAGGATTACAAACCCACTTCTCCGTAACTAACTCAAGCCTAGTACAAAGTTTGTTTTTCCTGTCAAAAACGTTCCCAATAACCTTGTAATTCCAACGCCGAAGCGAATCATGAAGAACCAAAACCCGAGAACACCAAGATGCATTTCGAGGCCAAGCCGTTTGCATAACATTTGAGAATTCCTCATGAGTTAACCATGAAGCAAGAAAACGAAAGGGCCTTCTAGTCTTATTAACCCTACTCACAGAGTTCATGTGCACAAGAATAGCCCTATGGTCAGACTTAAAGAAACGAAGGTGTCATACCCTAATTTTGTCCGTTAGACTGATGCAAACCTTTTTAGTTCGCACGCGAGTCGCTTCTAACCGTGCACGCATTTTTGTTCTTGCTGTGCCACATGTTATTAATTATGCACGCATCTTTGCTCTCATCGCAGAAGCGCGTTCGTGTCTCGTCGTATACGAACGTTTATCTTGGTGCTAAATATTTATTGTTATTATGATTGTTGTTATTTAGTTTGATTTGTTATTATTATTGCTATAGAAAAATATAATAAGAAAATCAGATTTGAATGTATGCTTTTTTATTATTATAATCAGTTTTCTTTAAAAGAAATAAGGGTACAACCAAAGAAGTCAACTTTGTTACACATATGGACAAAAATAAAAGCAGATTAGTACAAAAAATTAAAACAAATCTAAAAAAAGCAAGGGAGCATGCGCTGCTGCCCTTGCTGTTGCCGTGGTTGAAAATTATTTTGAGCTACCAGCTCAAGCCTATTTCTCTTTGTTCCTTGTTGCCTTCCCATTTTTGGCACCAACAATACTGTTATTTGCAGCTGCAGTACCACCATCTCATGGCTGTTTTGTTTTGGCTCTTCAGAATTTGTCTCCAGAGATTTGCTACACTGCTTTGCACCCACACCTACAGAAAAAGAATTCAGTAAGAACCTAAAGGATTACTGGTTCACATCAAAACCCTAATCACAAAAACACTGAAATCAAAATTCTGAAAAGGAGAAAAGGATTCAATAAGCAGTAGCAGTAGGCAAAGAGAGACAGATTTTTTCAGCAACAAGGGTCTGGAAGGGTAGTTTTTTTTAGTAAACCAGGTTGGCAATTTTCTACTTCTGTTTGTGTTTTAGTTTATTACCAGAGTAGTTTAGAAATCTAAAAATGTGAAAATACTTGTTTTTTTTTTCTTAATGTAAACAAACGCATCAATAACATAAAGAATGCTAGTTGTAAGTTAAATAGGTTCTGAAAAATAGATAAACAAAACGAAAAAAAATATGTTATTATGATGACAAGAATAAAAATAGTAAGAAAAACCTTATAGAATAAAGGGTGTTAGTAATAGGATTGGAACGTGAGAGAGGTGAAATCCAAAGCAAACTAAGATGAGCAAATTTACAACAACGATGGACCAAATATTAGATATAGGATCAGAAATAGATAGAGGAGTTGAAATAAAAAGGGGAGAAAACCTAACCACCGGCCACCGTACATGGTGCTGCCGTCCTTGTTGCCGTCATGACCACCACCACCGAACACAAGCCCAGTGTTCGTTTCCCTCTCCCTTTGTGGCCATCGCGTGTCTCACCGTAGCTACCGTAGTGAACCCCCAACTCTCCGTCGCCATCGCCGGCACCGCCACCACGGTTCCCCTCCGGCGTGGTTGTTGCAGCACCATCGCAATATAGCCTCCTCTCCCTCTCTCTCTTTTCGCGTCTCCCTCTCATTTTCTCTGTCATCGTTGTCGGCGCCTTACCATAGCCCCCCCCCTCCGGGGACATCATCCCCGTTTTCCTCCCTTTCCACCGTAACCCCCTTCTTTCCCTTTCCCTTCTTTCTCTCTTGTTCGTTTTTTTCTCCCTAAGAACCCCTCTCTCTCCTCAAAATTTTCGCATATTCTCTCTCTAGTTTCTGCCGGAAACGACGCATAGTAGAAGAAGATGAAAATTAGGGTTCTCGTCTTTCCTCTCGTTCCTTTTATATCCCCTTTTATTTTATTTTTATTTTAAAATAGAACATTTCAGATTACCACTTACACCCCTATCTTTAATAACTAAACCCTCCTGCTTAAGCCCAATTTCGTGGGCCAGTTGTTTGGAAGTCCAGCAATAAAACAACACTAAACTGGGCTCTGCTATGCGCACCCCCCCCCCACTTAATGATATTGCACCCTGTAGCTAATTACACCTCCCTCATTTAATTTTTACAATTTACTATGTTTTGCCCATTTTATTCAATCAAAAACCATTTTCTAATAAATAAAAAAATACAAAACACATAAATATTTTTTACCAAGAACTACATAGCCTTTGATTCTCTACCAGGAGATACGTTGGAGCACAGGGGGCCCACCTCAGTCAAGTGCATTAATAAAAAAAACCTTTTTTTTCTTTTAATTCATTTCTCTCCTGTTTCTTAAAAAAAAGTACAAAAAATAACTAACCGTTTATCAAGTCTTTTTTTTATTATTATTTCTAAATAAGGGTAAAATCATTATTTTGAATTAATAATTTTTTTTACACATATAGTTAAAAGGTAGCCTTCCTTAGGAAGGATGTCGTAGGGTGCTAATACCTTCTCTACGCATAAACGACTCCCGAACCTAATCCTGGTTCGTAAAACCCCCTTATCCATCTAAAGGTTTTTTCAATGTTTTCCATAAAATATATTGGGGGCGGCTTCATTGTAAATTTCGAAGAATCCTTTCCTCCGGATTTTTCGGTCGCTACAGCTGGTGACTTCACTGGGGATCATTTAAGGGGGTCAAGCCTAATTTAATTAAATGTGTAGATTATTGTTAATTTAGTACTTTGTTTACCCTTAACGCTTATATTTGCATGTCTATTTTATTTATTTATTTCTTTGCTTTATTGAACCTTAGGGTAGAAGACCTTTGTACTAATATATCTGTATTTCTTTTTCAACTTGGGTCGTCTAGGTATTATGCCCATATCACACACATCACTTACACGTGTTTACGCACGCAATTCTGAGTGGGGCCTTATACCCGAGTCTAAAAGCAACCTAGGACTAGTGGAGATTATTAGTGAAAGTCATTCTGGATTTATCTGTCTGACTATCATGAAAGTCTCAGCCAGAGTACGCTCTTTTATGGTATCCCACACCTGGTACCCAGCTATCCCACACAATTCTGGAGACCTTTGTGAGGAAGTGAATAGAGCCACTTGAGAGATTGATCACATAAGTGGCCCTAGACCATAACATACATGTAAGACATAACCTGTTTAGGACACAAGGGCATTTCACCTATCGCTGCATCATTACAGATAATTTTTTCTTAAAAAAATCAAATCATCAAAACCCACTGTCATACTGTCACCGTGTCGGTGTCGGTTGCGTTCCATCACCGCACCAATAACCACCCAAAGAAACAGCAAGAAACAAAATCAAAAAAATAAGAAAAGTAGAATAGGAGGAGAAAACAGCAAACGAAGTAGAAAAGAAAAGGGGTAGAAGTTTAATCAAGCCCTTTGTTGTGATTTGAAGCCCCCCCTTTCTTATGCTGAAGTTGTTAGTCTACCTTTCTTTTTGAAAAATTCTTGGCATAGCCAAAAGAAAACCATTCTTTCTCTAGCTAGGTGAAGTTTTGAAACTTGCTAAGAGTTGAACTAGACCTAGCTGTCACACACACACTTTGAGCATATGGTAATTCTAGAAATATTGAAAAACTTAAGGTGTATGTGAGTAATTAAGGATCTGAAAGCTTATGCCCAACTTTAGCATCTTTGAAAATCTGTTTGAATCAATTTGTGCAGTTGGATATTGCCTTGTTTGTGTTTGTTTGTTCTTTGTCAAGCGTCATTGCTTGAGGAAAAGCAATGGTTTAAATTTGGGGGTGTGATAACTCTTGTTTATAAGAGTTATTTATGCTTTCTTAGCTTAAATTATTGTGAGTTCTAAAGTAATATTGTGTTTAATTAGTTAAAATATGTTGTTTAGTGTAAAAGAATAATTAATTCTGGTTTGTGATCATTTGGAAATTTGGTGCCCCATTTTGTGCTTTTATGTGTGTGTTTCATTGTTGCAGCAATAGTTACTGCAGCAACAGTTCCTGCGACAGATGAGAGAGAAATTGCTAGAAGCATGGATTTGAACGCATTATAGCTGTCAAGCAAGGACGAACGCACTACCTAAGATGCCAGCACCTGGACAGAGAATATTCCACCTTTTTAATGGGCACGTGTACTTTTGGGCACACATGAGGACAAATGGCGCCTCTAAATTAGGGTTTTCTTGGATCATGCACCCTAGTACTATATAAAGACTACATTCTTCTTCATTTTGTGTGCTAGTTCAGAGGAGGAAAAGTTTAGAAATAGCTTTCCTCCATTTTTGTACCAAGCTACCTTAAATCACTAAAGTGGAAACACCATTGCTGGGAGTGATGTTGCAGCAATACAGAAGCTTAATTACTTGAAGATTTTCGTGGATTTGGGAGCTGATCTGAACCTCCATGCTACTGTTCTTGGAGTCAATCTTCAGTATACCACTTCTTACTATATTTCTTCTTTGTATTTTCGCATTTATGGCCTTAAACGTTGTGTTTATGTTGTATTTCTTGTGTTGTTTGCTCATCATGAGCTAAATACTCATAGTTGAGATGCTGGATCTGATGTAGCTAAATTACTATGTGATTAATGAAGTATGTTCAATGTTATGCATTTTATCTTGTGTGTGAAAATATTTCCATTTTAGAGTAGGAATGGTCCGCCTATTCTAAATAGCATTTATAAATTCAGAGATGGTTTGTAAATTTATCTCACAAGGTAATATGGGTAGTGAACATTAACGAGAGATCTTGATGTTCCTTGCTTAACCCTAGAGATAGGAGGGCATAACCCATAAGGTGAACACTGCCGGTGCTCAAGCAGCCTAGGAGGTACTTCTTTAGGGTTTAGAGATAAACTCTTACAAGGAAACCTAGTGTGAAGTATTCGAGAGAATAACGTCTTATTGCTGCAGCACCTAATGTTGCAGCATTGAACGTACCCTTAATCACATTTTAATGAAGCTACTGAAGTGAAGGCATTCCCAATTTACTCTCATTCTGGATTTTCACTAATCCTTTATTTTACTTGCTATTTGTTGATAAAATTGGGTTCTACAACTTGTTATTTTATTTTACTTTTACTCACTAGCTTGCTTGCTAATTAAACATAGAAAAGAACTCAACAATCCTCGTGGGAACGATCTCTACTTACTCTTTATTACTTGTTGCGACTGTGTATACTTGCACATATTGTTTTCACACAACAATGGGCTACGGTTCCGTGAAGTGAGGCGGAGAGAGAGGGGAAATGAGGGTTATCCGGGTTGAGGGATTTGGCCATGGACAATGCCGCAAAATTAGAGAATTGAGAAAATAGGGTTTGAGAGAGTGAGATTTGGGGACGGCGCCGCGAGAGAGAGTGTGAGGATTAGGTTTAGGGTTTTTTCAGATTGCCTTATATAGTGTGGAAACCTAGAGTCATTTTTGTCTTTTCATTTAACTCAATACTATTTACACCTCTCATCTTCCTGTATACGCCTCCCCTCTGAAAAGCCCATGAACTCGTGGATTAGTCTACAAACTAGGCTACTGGTTTTCACACCCAGTTTTAATAATACAGCCCCCTTCTGCAAACTGCACCCCATTTTACTGCTGCACCCTCCCTTCTCGTTTTTATTATTTTCTTTTACCAAAAACCCTATAAAAACAAATAAATAAATATTTCATTTTCAAATATAAATAGGGGACTAAGTCGACTGTACAGTCGGGTTAGTCTACTTTTTAGGTCACTAATGAACCGTTACGGATCATGTCCTAAAATCCCTATTTAAAACAAACAATTTCTAAATTAAAAAAAATACAAACACATTTCTTTCCACAAATCAATTTTTTAAAATAGGGGATTAAGTCGGCCGTACGGCCGGGTTAGTCACCGTTTTAGGACGAATGAACCGTACGGATCAAGAGTCCTAAAACCCCTATTCAAATAAAATCAAATCACCACACATCAAACTATCTTCCAAACTTCAAAAAACTCCATTTTCACAAAATAGGGGACTGAGCCGACTGTACAGTCGGGTTAGTCATCATTTTAGGACAAATGAACTGATCACTCAGGAGTCCTAAAATCTCTATATTAAAAAATACCAACCAACAAACCTTTTTCTACCCAAGAACTACGTGTGATTTGATTCACTACCAAGAGATACGTAGGAGCAGAGGGCGGCCGACCTCTGTCAATTGCACTAATAAAAAACATTTTTTAGTCTTTTCCAAAATAATCATTTTCCTAAATAAAATATCAATTTCCTTTTTTCTTTTTAAATTCGCAATAAAAGGGTAAAATAAACATTTTCAAAATTAATATTCTGTCCTACAACTAGTTAGCAGGTAACCTTCCTTAGGAAGGATTTCGTGGGGTGCTAATACCTTCCTCACGCATAACCGACTCCCGAACCCTTATCTGGTCTCAAGGACCCTTATCCAATCCAAAAGAGTTTTTCCAATGCTTGCCCTTAAACTATACTTTGGTGGCGGCTTCATTTTTGAACCTTCGAGGAATCCTCACCCGAATTTTTCGGTCGCTACAGCTGGCGACTTCCCCCGTATTGTCCTCTAGAATCCACAATAAAATTCCCAGAGACACCTGTTTTCTTGGCTCTATCCTTGGCACGTTGACCACTAATTTGGGTCTCAAATAGAAACATGAGAGAAACCTCAAATCTGCGCTTAATATGCTTTATCAAACTACTGAAGCCTTTCGCCCCAGTTCCCAAGCAATTCCACACTAAAAAATTCATAATGACATTCTTTTGGTTTTTGGTTATGAGAACCCTTCCCCAATTGCCATATCCACAACATTACTAACATCATTATTCGAAGAAAACGATGGAACAGCAGCATTAATCCTATCAGAACCTGATCCTACCTCCATTGCTTTAGCGCCATCGTGCTCAGCATGAGTTCTCCGCACCGTAGCACCATCAACATTGAGCTTCCTGTTACTCAAATTTCCAATTTCTACTTTCTTTCCCCGAGTCGATTTGGATAAAATAGAGACCTCATCATACTGCAGTGGAGACTTTTTGGTGAAGCCCTTTGATGGGCCCAAATTCGTTTTTAGCAGATCCAAGGTTTTTGCTTGAATCGACTTTTTCTTACCTAGGGTTAATCTCGCAGGTTTCGCGTAATCTTTTTTCCTTCTAGTTACTCTCCATATTAATTTAGACTCTTGTGGCCGTTGGATTCCACATTATTCTTTTTTTTGGAAAGGATTCCACATTATTCTTCTTAATCATAGGATCGTCATTAACCTCCTTGGAACTTTCCACGACTAAATCAGCGCCGTCTCTTCCATTGGCAGCCACGTCAGCCCTAGTAACCCACTCGAAACCCGACACCACCGTAGCAGGATTCACTTGAGTAGCCGTCGTTGACACCGGACAGCTCTCCGTTGCTTTTTGTGTTCTTTGAATACACAATTTACATATATTATATATAATATTCTTGTTTAAAAAAAATCGTGAGTATGCTTTTCAACTCAGTCATCTAATATTATATATACATTCAGACATGTCACAGGAAGATCACAGATTGTGAAAAAGTTCAACATCTCCAATATACGTTAAACTTACTTGTTCCATATTTGCAACAAATATGTGAAGAACAAAGTCAAGAACAAGAGATTGAAGCTAAAATACAAGGTATTATTAGACTTTAGCTCCGTTTCTTTCCTTCTTTTTTATTTATATATATTTGAAGACATAACGTCACTATTACTAACAATAAGCTCTCATTTCAGAAGATTAACATCCTACAAGCTTCATGTGGTGAAGATGAGCGCGTCTATTGGTATAGTATCTGTAACATTGCCTAATATATATATATATATATATATATATATATATATATATATATATATATATATATATATATATAATCTAGCATGATACCTTCTATCTATGTTTCAGAAAATTTTAATTTATATATTTTTACATGTTTTGGTTTTGGAGCAGTGACCAATGTGCTACTTCAATTGTTGACCTTCATCGATGTTGTCCCAAGTGTTGCTTTGAAATCTGCCTAAGTTGTTGCCAAGAAATACGCAATGGAACTATTTCACCCCGCTCTGAAATGAAATTCCAATATATGAATAAGGGATTTCTTCAGAGGGACATGTTGAGAAGATGTTTACCAAATGGAATTCTAATAGTGATGGAAGTGTTGAATGTGCTCCGAAAGAACTAGGAGGTTGTGGTAGTGGCTGTGTTTTGGAGCTGAAACGCAGGCTTCCAAATCGATGGATATTTCACTTGGAAGCTAAAGCTTGCTACATTCTTAACAAATATTGCAAAATTGAACAAATGACGACTCTTCAGAAGGAAGCATTGTCATCAAGTTGTGAATCTATGAAAAGAGCCGCTTTTAGAGATGGGACAAATGACAATAATATATTCTGTCCAGTGTCAAGTGACCTTATAAAAGATGGACATGGGCTATCTCACTTCCAAAAGCATTTGATTAATGGTGAATCAATCATTGTTCGAGATGTTCTAAAGCAAGGGACAGGTCTTAGTTGGGAGTCAGCTGGCGAGCATTGGGTGAAAATATGTCAGAAGTGATAGCCATTGATTGCCTTTCTAGTTGTGAGGTAGAAATTAACACTCGAAAGTTCTTCAAGGGTTATGAGGAGGGAAGATCATATAGCAACCTCTGGCCAGAGATGCTCAAGCTAAAAGATTGGCCCCCCTCAGATAGGTTTGAAGATCTTTTGCCACGTCATTGTGACAATTTTATCTGTTGCTTGCCATTTCAAGAGTATAGTGATCTTCGAACCGGAATTCTCAACCTTGCTGCAAAGTTGCCAGCGCATGTAATAAAGCCTGATTTGGGTCCAAAAACTTACATTGCTTATGGGATTAAACAAGAACAACTCGGCAGAGGAGATTCCGTTACAAAACTTCATTGTGATATATATATATATATATGCTACATTATACTACTCTGGTCTTATTTAATTATAACAAGAAATACAAAATGGTAGATACATTTACTTTATTGTTTCTATAATAATTTTAATCATACACCATAATGTAAAACCTTGCAGTCATGCACAAAGGTTGCTGCAGATTTTGTGTCCCCAGAAAATGTCAATGTGTGCATGCGTTTAACTGATGAGTTCCGTCGTCTTCCTAAGAATCATAAGGCCAGAGAAGACAAACTTGAGGTGATTTTCTTCTAATATATTTTCTTCATTTCTCTTGTCAGCTTAAAATTAATTATCTGTTTTTAAGTTATAAAGAGAATATAATTGTGGCTTAAAATTGATTGTGTTTATTTATGGGTGATTGATGTTTTTGATGGAACAGATAAAGAAGATGATAGTGTATGATGTTGACAAATCTGTCAAAGAATTAGAAGCTCTACCTGTTTAAGTTATCAGACTATTGGTTATCGGTCGTTGACTCAATTAAAATATTCGGTCAATATTGGATTAGCTAAATAAGTTCTTAATTTGGACTGTATTTGTAATTTGTAAAGCATTTGTAGAACACAGTTGTATCAGTGAAATTTGGTCTGTGTCTTAGTCTGTTAGGTAAGGTGTGTTGCTTGCTCATGATATGTGTAGATTTGGAGAAGAAGTCATAATCTTATTTCTTATTCATTCATTTTCAAGGTCACACAAGGATCAAATAACAAAGTTTGTTAGAAAAATACTTACCAATTTGCTGTGTGAGATTGGACATTTGACAAGTGATTATTCTAGCATTCTTAGATTGCAGCACCTCTCTCCAAATCTCACCACGATGGAACATGGATAGTTTAATGAGAACCTTATAACTCCCTATCCACACATTTTCAAGCTTCTTTAACATTCATCCCAGTCCCACAATTCTCAACTTTCCAGAATCTAACAAACCCAAACCTTTTACCATGGATATCCCTTCTGTTTTCCTTTCTCTCTTACATTTCCTGTTGAACTCCTATCAACCTTCCCAACCACCCAGAGCCAGTGACCTGCGAGCAAACAAGGTTACAATCTGGGAAAGGTAACAAGGGAAAACTAAGCGGGAAGGATGGTTGTAGGTTTCCTACCTCTACCACCACCTCCGCCCCAAATGCACCAAATCCCATTGACCCTCACTATAGTAGCCCTTAGTTACTACCCCTGGCGTGTTGTCTAGCCTCCTTCCTTGCCTTTCTCAAACCTAGTGACCTCGCACATGGCTTTCCCTCATCCCTCACCTCAGGGGCGGATCTACATAGGCCATAGGGTGTGCAGCTGCACGCCCTCAACTTTTAAAAATCACAATGGTACCCCTATAATAATTTTTTTTGACCCCATATATTATTTTTTTTTGCACACTCTGCCTAGCAAGCTTCTGCTCTGCACTTCTACACTGTCACTCAGTTGTACAGAGGAGTAGGAAGCGGCTCCTCTTTTCTCACATTTCTCTCATCACCCATCTCATCCCATCTCTCTCTATGCATTTATCTGATTTTTCTCTCAGCACAAACAAAGACCAGAAACCCAGCGTCTCCAAGACTCTGCCGTCGTTTGCAACGCTGCTCGTCACCGCCGCGGCTGATCTGTTCGCCACCGCGCCGGTCACCACTATTGCTAGCTCTTCTCTTCTCACATCAGTCTTCTTCTGTGAGTGAGCTCCTCTCTCCCTCTCTTCTTTAGTTCTTCGGTCTTCTTCTGTGTTTCACTTTAAATCAGATATGATATATGTAAATATTGTGATTGTGATTGTGATTGATTCCCATTTCTTCCCCTTTCCCTCTTTGCTATTAGGCTTTAATCACAAAATCCAAAATTCCCTTAGTGTCCAACGGCTAGTTTAGTTACAAAATATTTGTTAAGGAATAACTAAATAGTTGTTATAACAAATCAGTTACAACAATATAACTAACAGTTTGTTAAACAACAACAAACTGATCCTATGGCTATATAAACATTTGTATAAATCTTTACAGTTTTAGTTTTTTCTTTAAGCTCCCAAATTCTGTTTCAGTTCTCTTCTCTTCCATTGTGTGTTGCTAAGTTTTCTTTCATCTCAAAATCAACAAGTGTTGTACCTTGCAAGAAGAAAAAAACAGAGTTAGTGTTCTTTCAAAATAAGGAATGAGAGTGAAAGTAGTAGAGTAACAGTGAGAAGAAATAGAGGGTATTAATGGTGTTCTTCATGTAGTGAGACTCATCATACACTCAAGTGTTCATCAGAAGGGCATACATACAGCAACACAGAATTACAAGTCAGGTTTTGAGGGTAAGAAAGAAAGCAAACAAAAATCACACTGGTGATTCTGTACCTTCGTAATCTTTGGTTCAATAAAAATCACATGCAAGTAAGAAAAATAAGGAAATCAAATTCACAGCTTTGGGGGTTTTACGAACAACAAAATCATCAAAGAAAACAAAGGTGTTTTTGACTATGTTCCTGATCTTGATGCTTCTGAACCACCATTGAAGCATTGTCATCTTTGATTTTGTAAAATCAAGCAATAAACAGTAAAACCTAGAAGAGAACTAGTAAGGAAGAAGAAGAGAACGAAGGTCAGAGAGAGAGAAGAATACCCAAGAATGGAGCAAATTTAGGTTGCTAATTCACTTATATACAACGGGTCAGAATTGGATCTGTTAGATCCGCGCGTTAACCCAGTTTGTGCGGGTTTGGGTTCCACACCAAAACGTTACTGGATCACAGTGTGTTTTTTGGTAACAAGATTGGGTCAAATGGGCCTAATTGCTTCTATTTGCACCTTTGGGATTTGTTAATTCAACCTCAACTTGGTATCTAAGAGCCGGTAACAATCCAGAGCATAAATAGGAATTTTCTATCACTTTCTTTAAGATTCTTTAGTATTCTTTAAAGTTTTTTCTATCTTCTTTAAAAATCTGCACAATCAGAATTTGTGCAGTTTGTGTTCTAACAATTTTACTGTTTTTAAAGGTTTTCAGTTCTAAAGGATGACTAGTACTGGAACAGGTTTAAGCACCCAAATCCCAAAGCTTAATGGGAAGAACTGGGACAGGTGGAGCCTTCAAATGAAGGCCATTTTTGGCTGCCATGGTGTTCTTAAAATTGTTAGAAATGGTTTTGAACATTTGGGTGAAGAACCATCAATTGCTTAAACTAAACTTTTTAATGAGAATGAACAAAAAGTTTACAAGGCAGTTTATCTCATACACCAAGGGTGTGACGAGACAAACTTCGACGGGATTAGAAATATTGAGAATTCTAAAAGAGGAGAAGTTACAGGCCCTAAGGAAATAGTATGAGATTCTAAGTATGAAAGACGAGAAAAATATTGCTGATTTCTTTACAAGGCTTAAGAAAATCACTAATATGATGTCCCTATATGGTGAAACACTCACTGAAACAGTGATTTGCAAAAAGGTGTTAAGGTCTGTGACCAAGAAATTTGTTGGGTGGTTAATAGCATTGAAGACACAACCAGGCCTGAAGATCTAAAAGTTGAAGAACTTCAAGCTAAGCTTGAAGCCAAGGAAATGAGGATCAACATTCTAGACAGTGAAGAAGAAGAGGATCAGGCCTTATTCACCAAAGCTAAGGGTAAGGAAGGAACCAAAAGCAACAGCAACAACAACCAGGCAGGTAATTAGCCTAGCTGGTCCCAAGGTAAGTCGGGTAAATCTAATTCTAAATCTGATTTCACTAAGGAAAATAACAATGCATCTAAAAAGAAAGACAAGTCTAAAGTGCAATGCTATAGATGTGATAAATATGGGCATTATGCTACTGAATGCCCTAGTAGAAAGGACTCTAGGTCCAAAGAAACTGAAACTGAAGCCAATATCGCTAAAAAGATTCTGATTCAGAATTTGAGCATATAGCTTTCAGTATGATTACTAATGATATATATGAAACAGAAACTAATGAAGTTTCTGTGGTTATAGTTGAACCAGAAACAGAAATTAAGGAAGTTTCTATGAGTTCTAAAACTGAACCAGAAACAGAAACTAAGAAAGTTTCTGTAACATCCGCAAAATAATTAACCGAATTATTGGGATGTTAACCCAATTGAATTAATTTAGTACTTGACTGGTAAATTTATTGAGTGCAAAAATTAATTATTGGTCGTCATCGGATCGTTAACCGGATAATACGGACCAAGGAATTTTTGGAATCGAAATAGGAGATTTCGATCGATATGGTAATTTGACCGCGTTGCAACTTAAATATTAATAAATATATATATGTGTGTGTGTGAATGAATGAAAGAAAGAAAGGAAAGAATGGAAGCATACGAGAAACAGAAGAGAGAAAAGGAGAGAAAAGAGAAAGAAGAAAGAAAGAGGGAGGAAGAAGAAGAGGAAAAAGGGAGTACCTCCGCTCAACGAAACGACTTCCTTCCAACACGAAAAATGCTCAGCGTTACTTCCTCTTCGATTTGGTACCAAGATCTTCATCATCAACTCACTCTCTCTCACTTTGCCATTTTCGAACTTGAGAGGGAAAATCGGTGTTTCGATGGTTGTAACTCAAGGGAAAGCTAAGGGCGATGTTTAGGAGCGAGCACGAGGTGGATTACTCGAGTATTGAAGATCGATTGGGTGATTTGGAGTTGAAAATCAAATTGGGGTTTTTGGTGAATAGTGGTTTGAGATTGAAGAAGATGATGAATAGTGTCCAAGGAGGATTTCGAGGAATTCGGCATTCCGGTCAAAAGCGGTTTTGTGTGTCGCCGGAACGTGCAATGATTTCGGGAATTCGGTTTTACGGTCGAAAGATTTCTCGAGGTCGAGTGGGAAGCTTTGGAAGCGGATTGGGTATCGCCGGAGCGGGGAGCGTTCGTGTGGCTACTCGGTGATTTGGCGAAGTCTCGGTGATTTTGAAGTCTCGGTGTCGGCACACGCTTCAAGGGTGAGTTCTACTCACGTTTAGGATTTTTGTTTTTCGAATTAATTGATAAACTGTTTTATCGCTTTCGCTGGACTGGAATATTTCTGAATATTGTCTGTTTCGGGTTAGGAATCGATCGGAGCGAGCCTCGTGTTGTGTTGTGTTGTGTCGTGTTGAAACGGAATTTTTGGTAATTCGATTTCGAAAGATTTTGACTTAAAAACCGCTATTCGGAAAAATATGTCGTTTTTGATAAAATTCGTTTTGAATGAGTTTTTGATTGACTAGAATGATTGTGTGACTTTGATTGGAACTGTTTTTATGGCTGTCAAATCTGTTTTTAATCGGAACAAGAATCGGAATTGAGCGGAATAGCGAATTTCGCAAGAAAACGGAAAACCTGCACTTTTCTGCAGAGGGTCGCGTCGCGACCCGTTCTCATCGCGTCGCGACCTGGCCCAGTTTTGTTACGCAAAATGTTTCTGTCGTTTTTCGCGTCGCGACGGTATCAGTTCGCGTCGCGACGGTTTACAGAATTTCAGCAACCAAACACTGTTTTTCGTTTCGCGATAACTTTCGATCCGGGAACCCGATTGAGGTGTTCCAAGATGCGTTGGAAAGCTTATTCAGAGGCCTAACTGAATATTCTAGTTTTAAGGCAAAATAAACTGTTTTCGAAGTTGAAAATTGTGTCGAAAAGAGGTAAGTTAGAGTACGAGTGTGAACTTGGTTTTATAAAAGCGTGGGTTAAGTGTTCAACTGGTTATTTGAGGTGATGGACCCTGAGTTCATATGATTACAGACCTGTGTGTGTATATATATCGAGTTGGGTGACGACCCATGTGTAACATACTAGGCGGGGCAGTCATGATCCCCTTTCCTAGGCTCCATGCCAATGGGAGAATGTACTATTGGTAGGGGGGTTCACCGGGATTCAGCGGTTACGCAGTCGGTGTTATGTTAAATTAATTGTTGTGCGGTCCACCGGGATGTAGCGGTCACGCAGCCGGTGTCGTACTGAGTCATAACAGGTTCATCGGGTATGTAGCGGTAACGCAGTCGGTGATCTGTTGAATTGTTTTGTTGTGCGATTCACCGGGATGTAGCGGTCACGCAGCCGGTGTCGTACTGAGTTATAGCAGATTCCCCGGGATGTAGCGGTCACGCAGCTGGTGGAATGCTATGTGTAAAATAATGCGGTTCACCGGGATGTAGCGGTCACGCAGTCGGTGCCGTGTTGAGTTAAAAATGTTTTTAAACAAGTACCGAGAGAGCGAGTAGGGGTCTCGGTAGAACTCACTGAGATTGTATCTCATTGTTTATATGTTGTTGTTTTACAGAGACACAGGGACAGCGGAAATCCAAGATGCACGAGTAGGTTGAGCTCGGACTGGTTGCTGATAGCCTAGCTTTATATTTAAGCTTATTCCCCTTTTGTTGTCTGTATACTAAAACATTATGTATTTAAGGTATATCTTTCTTCCGCTTTCTTGTATGATACTGAATACTATAATTGCTGATGGTATATGGTCTGAGAACCATATTGTCTTGTTGTAAATAAGACTGTTTGGGTTTTATTCAGCGAAAAATTTATAGTGATATTCAGTGTCTGGGCAGGAAATATATCTCTGATGTGTTACTAATGTGCACTTTGGTATTTTTAATCGATAAATTATACCGGGGTGTTACAGTTGGTATCAGAGCAGTTCGACCTAGTCGGACTTAGTTTAGGGTTGAGTCGATTCCTTGTTAGTCCTTTCTGTAATTACACTTGTGATGCTAAGAGACATTGAGCCTGATCAACTTAATACTTAGTGCATCATAAGCGGAATTCTGACTGGATGATCAAGATGCAATCCTCGACCAAGACCGGAGTCTCCAACCGGTGCATCCTCAGGAAAGGTGACATAACGGTGGAAGTATACACCGCTAAGTTTGAAAGGTTGTCTCAGTTTTACCAAGTGGTAAAGTAATCTTCGGATGACGAACGGAGAATGCAGAAGTATAAGACGGGCATAAGTGCTTTTATGACTTATGGTCTCAGTTCTTATGCTGTTACCAATTTTGTTGCCTTAGTGCAGTCAGCCTGTGTCGCCGAGGATGACCTCATAGGAAGTATGGGAAAGGAGAAGGTAGTTGAATTATCAACTCCGAATGCAAAGTCCTAAGATAATTTCATCAAAGGAGAAGCAGGTGCAATTCCTTGATTCTTCAAAGGTTAGAAGATGTTCTAACTGTGGAAAGCCTCACAGTGGTGATTGCAAGAGAAGATCTAATCGGTGTTATTATAGTAATGTAGAGGGTCACTATGGTAAAGAGTACCCTGCCAGGAAAAGTTCCAAGGGGTCATAAGCAGCTCCAAGGCAAGGACGAGTCAACACTTTGGATGCTCAGACAGTTACAACTGCTGACGAGTTACTGAGGGGTATGGGATCAGTTTTCAATAACTCCGTAAGTATATTATAAGATTCGGGTGCAACCTATTGCTATATATCCCGATCGCATGTGAATCGGTTGGGATTAACCTTATCTTCGCTATCCGAGCTGATAACTATCTTAACTGCGGCTAAGGGTCGTGTCCAGACCCAATCTTGGTGTCAGAATTGTCTACGTGTTATAGGAGACAGAACTTTCGTAGAAGGATTATTTGTTTGCCGGTGAGAAGTGTGGACACCATTTTGGGTATGAATTGGATGACTGCGAATCATGTTGCAATCGACTGTATTAATCAGCTATCAGCTTCGCTTCAGAATCAGTTGAATTGTCTAGGACAAATTCTGAAGCGGTTACCTAGTTCACCTTAGACGGTCAATCTTCATTCCAAGGTGCGGAAGCACATGTTAGTAGGTTACCTGCATCCACTGGAACTAGTATTAGATTTATCATCTGTACAAGTTGCGAATGACTTTCTGGATGTTTTCACGATGAAGTTTCTTCTGAACCTCCAGAACGAGAAGTAGAGTTTACTGTAGAATTGATTCCTGGCACGGGATCAATATCTATTGTTTCTTATTGATGGTTTCTTGAGAATTAAAGGAAATGGAGTCTCAACTTGAAGAGTCGATGTTAAAGAAATCCATTCGACCGGGCGCTTTTCTATGGGGTGTTCCGGTGTTGCTTGCCAAGAAGAAATATGGAAGTAGGAGATTGTTTATTGATTATCAACAACTTAACAAAGTGACGGTCGAGAATAAATATCCCTTTGCCAAGGATAGACGATTTGCTTGAGCAATTTGAGGCGCTGCTGTGTTTTCTAAAAATTGATCTGAGGTCAGGATATCATCAAATAAAAGTTAGAGCCTTAGATACTCCGAAGACAGCTTTCCGTACTAGGCATGGACATTATGTGTTTGTAGTGATGCCCTTCGGTTTGACTAATGCTCCAGCGGTATTCGGGGATACGTGAACCGAGTTTTCCACACGTACCTAGATCAATTTGTAGTCGTTTCATTGATGGTATCTTGATGTACTCGAAGACCATTGAGGAGCATGTCCAACATCTCCGCATTGTTCTGAGCGTACTCCGAGAGGAGGAATTGTATGCCAAGCCGCCGAAGAGTGATTTCTGGATGTCAGAGGTAAAGTTTTTGGGACAGGTGATTTCCCAAGTCGGGAGTTTCCGTAGATCCCAGTAAGAAGGAAGCGGTGTTGAATGGGAGTGATCGACATCAGCCGCAGAGATCAAAAATTTCTGGGTCTAGCCGGTTACTATAAGAGATTTGTTAAAGGGTTCTCACAGTTAGATTTCCACTTACTCGGTTAACTCGTAAGGGTCATCCGTTTATGTGGGATGCCGATTGTGAAGAGTGTTTTCAAGAGTCGAAGATTTTGACTTCTGTTCCAATCCTGATTCCTCCGGATCCGTCATTGGAATTTTAAATTTTCGATGACGCTTCACGGAGGGGTATAGGATGTATTCTAATGCAAAATCAACAAGTGGTAGCTTATGCGCCCAGACAATTAAAGTCTCATGAGAAGAGTCATCCGACTCACGATTATGAGTTGGCAGCTATTGTGTATGCACTGAGGATTTGGAGACGTTACCTGTATGGGTCTCGTTTCGATGTCTTTAGTGATCACAAGAGTTCAAGGTATCTGTTTGATCAGAAAGAACTGAATAGCAGGCAGAGAAGTGTGTTGAGTTTCTGGAGGATTATAAATTCGTGTTGAGGTAGCCTTCAAGAGAGGCCAGTGTTGTAACTGATGCACTGCGTGGCCGAGTTTCTTGATGCATGAGATGGAATTATCGGAGTCTTTTAGAGACTTAAATCCGAATTCAAGATCAAGGAGGAACCGGTTAGTGTTGAGCCATATGAGGATCTCTAGTTCCCTAAGGGATTCTATACGCTTAGCACAGGAAGTTGATGTGAAGCCACAATCACAAAAGGTATTTCCCGATTTCACCATGGATAGTGATAGAGTCAGTTGTTTCGACGGTAGAATCTGTGCGCCCGATGATGAGAACAACAAAAGGCAAGTGTAGAGGAAGCACACCGAAGTTTATATTCTGTCCCAGGGTGTACAGAATATAAAACAGAGGTATTAGTTTGATAACCTCTCCTTTGTGAAGGTTGACAATGGGATTGTCTTACGAAATTCCGTTTGACAAGTCGAACGTGAATACAGATATGTAAATGAGGTAACTGTTGACTGTTTTTCACAATGCGAATAAGCACCAAAGGATTAATTGATGGATTTGCTGCGAGGGACTGAACTTTCCGAAGTGAAGCTTGGCGTGCGGTATAATAGTTTTGAAAAATCGTTGTTGTGAAAACCCGCATGCTAAGGTAATTTTGGGAACGAATCAAGAGGCTAATAGGACCTGATTGAAGAAAATCATAGGAGGCGCACTTAGGTTGAGGGGAAGCTCTCAACGCTATTGACTAATTCGAAAAGGAGCTCTGAGTTCTGTTTGATAGTTGTTTGGAGAACAACTGAGGTGATTTTCATTACGTTCAATTTACTTGATGTCCCCGTGGTTTATTTCTACGTTTAAGATAAACGTTTCTGGTAAATCCTCACTTCATCTTCCTTCGAGAAGTATTATCTCGAAATCTTGGGGGCGAGTCAAGAAGTTTGACAAGTGACTTTTTCGTCACATTGTCGGTATGTACGAGAAGCGTTAAGGATATTAGAAGATTTGTTGAGAAAGTGTTTACACCTTTCGAGGAAATCGTGTTTGTTTTTACATCTACCGAGGAGTACTTTGATTTGGATTAATCAAGTTGGGGAACAAGTGAAGAATGAAGCTTCGGAAGTGTTTTCGAATGCGGTGCCGAGCCTATATAGGCGAAAGAGGAGTTTCTCGTGTTGATTCGTAACCAGAGAGTTCGTATCAAGGTGGCAGTGGATCATACTTGGAGATTGATGTGCCCACTTGGGAAGAGTTCCTACACTCATTTCGTTAATTCAGGAATGTTTCCAGCAAAATTTGGACCTTTCTGAGAATGTCTGTTCTCGGTTAGTCAATCGTAAGACTTGACGAAATTTTGAGGACAAAATTATTTTAAGTTGGGGAGAATGTAACATCCGCAAAATAATTAACCGAATTATTGGGATGTTAACCCAATTGAATTAATTTAGTACTTGACTGGTAAATTTATTGAGTGCAAAAATTAATTATTGGTCGTCATCGGATCGTTAACCGGATAATACGGACCAAGGAATTTTTGGAATCGAAATAGGAGATTTCGATCGATATGGTAATTTGACCGCGTTGCAACTTAAATATTAATAAATATATATATGTGTGTGTGTGAATGAATGAAAGAAAGAAAGGAAAGAATGGAAGCATACGAGAAACAGAAGAGAGAAAAGGAGAGAAAAGAGAAAGAAGAAAGAAAGAGGGAGGAAGAAGAAGAGGAAAAAGGGAGTACCTCCGCTCAACGAAACGACTTCCTTCCAACACGAAAAATGCTCAGCGTTACTTCCTCTTCGATTTGGTACCAAGATCTTCATCATCAACTCACTCTCTCTCACTTTGCCATTTTCGAACTTGAGAGGGAAAATCGGTGTTTCGATGGTTGTAACTCAAGGGAAAGCTAAGGGCGATGTTTAGGAGCGAGCACGAGGTGGATTACTCGAGTATTGAAGATCGATTGGGTGATTTGGAGTTGAAAATCAAATTGGGGTTTTTGGTGAATAGTGGTTTGAGATTGAAGAAGATGATGAATAGTGTCCAAGGAGGATTTCGAGGAATTCGGCATTCCGGTCAAAAGCGGTTTTGTGTGTCGCCGGAACGTGCAATGATTTCGGGAATTCGGTTTTACGGTCGAAAGATTTCTCGAGGTCGAGTGGGAAGCTTTGGAAGCGGATTGGGTATCGCCGGAGCGGGGAGCGTTCGTGTGGCTACTCGGTGATTTGGCGAAGTCTCGGTGATTTTGAAGTCTCGGTGTCGGCACACGCTTCAAGGGTGAGTTCTACTCACGTTTAGGATTTTTGTTTTTCGAATTAATTGATAAACTGTTTTATCGCTTTCGCTGGACTGGAATATTTCTGAATATTGTCTGTTTCGGGTTAGGAATCGATCGGAGCGAGCCTCGTGTTGTGTTGTGTTGTGTCGTGTTGAAACGGAATTTTTGGTAATTCGATTTCGAAAGATTTTGACTTAAAAACCGCTATTCGGAAAAATATGTCGTTTTTGATAAAATTCGTTTTGAATGAGTTTTTGATTGACTTGAATGATTGTGTGACTTTGATTGGAACTGTTTTTATGGCTGTCAAATCTGTTTTTAATCGGAACAAGAATCGGAATTGAGCGGAATAGCGAATTTCGCAAGAAAACGGAAAACCTGCACTTTTCTGCAGAGGGTCGCGTCGCGACCCGTTCTCATCGCGTCGCGACCTGGCCCAGTTTTGTTACGCAAAATGTTTCTGTCGTTTTTCGCGTCGCGACGGTATCAGTTCGCGTCGCGACGGTTTACAGAATTTCAGCAACCAAACACTGTTTTTCGTTTCGCGATAACTTTCGATCCGGGAACCCGATTGAGGTGTTCCAAGATGCGTTGGAAAGCTTATTCAGAGGCCTAACTGAATATTCTAGTTTTAAGGCAAAATAAACTGTTTTCGAAGTTGAAAATTGTGTCGAAAAGAGGTAAGTTAGAGTACGAGTGTGAACTTGGTTTTATAAAAGCGTGGGTTAAGTGTTCAACTGGTTATTTGAGGTGATGGACCCTGAGTTCATATGATTACAGACCTGTGTGTGTATATATATCGAGTTGGGTGACGACCCATGTGTAACATACTAGGCGGGGCAGTCATGATCCCCTTTCCTAGGCTCCATGCCAATGGGAGAATGTACTATTGGTAGGGGGGTTCACCGGGATTCAGCGGTTACGCAGTCGGTGTTATGTTAAATTAATTGTTGTGCGGTCCACCGGGATGTAGCGGTCACGCAGCCGGTGTCGTACTGAGTCATAACAGGTTCATCGGGTATGTAGCGGTAACGCAGTCGGTGATCTGTTGAATTGTTTTGTTGTGCGATTCACCGGGATGTAGCGGTCACGCAGCCGGTGTCGTACTGAGTTATAGCAGATTCCCCGGGATGTAGCGGTCACGCAGCTGGTGGAATGCTATGTGTAAAATAATGCGGTTCACCGGGATGTAGCGGTCACGCAGTCGGTGCCGTGTTGAGTTAAAAATGTTTTTAAACAAGTACCGAGAGAGCGAGTAGGGGTCTCGGTAGAACTCACTGAGATTGTATCTCATTGTTTATATGTTGTTGTTTTACAGAGACACAGGGACAGCGGAAATCCAAGATGCACGAGTAGGTTGAGCTCGGACTGGTTGCTGATAGCCTAGCTTTATATTTAAGCTTATTCCCCTTTTGTTGTCTGTATACTAAAACATTATGTATTTAAGGTATATCTTTCTTCCGCTTTCTTGTATGATACTGAATACTATAATTGCTGATGGTATATGGTCTGAGAACCATATTGTCTTGTTGTAAATAAGACTGTTTGGGTTTTATTCAGCGAAAAATTTATAGTGATATTCAGTGTCTGGGCAGGAAATATATCTCTGATGTGTTACTAATGTGCACTTTGGTATTTTTAATCGATAAATTATACCGGGGTGTTACAGTTTCTGTGAGTTCTATGATTGAACCAGAAACAGAAACTAAGGAAGTTTCTGTGACTGAACCAAAAGCAGAAACTAAGGAAGTTTCTGTGACTACTAAAATTGAATCTAGGATAGATAAAAATTGTGAATATGCTGTCTTTGTTATTACA
This sequence comes from Astragalus membranaceus, assembly GCA_039519185.1. Classification (NCBI taxonomy): domain Eukaryota; kingdom Viridiplantae; phylum Streptophyta; class Magnoliopsida; order Fabales; family Fabaceae; genus Astragalus; species Astragalus membranaceus. The sequence continues at coordinate 143,040,970 of CM076846.1, read as the reverse complement.
ACTAATAATGGCAGGTTTATGAAGAAATTGGGTACTTGGACTCTGGTAGTTCAAACCACATGACTGGCCATAAGGAATGGTTAGTTGATTTTGATGCTAGTAGAAAAACTAGCATCAAATGTGCTAGCAACAAAACTATTACAGTAGAAGATATGGGGAACATTATGTTCAAAAAGGAGGATGGACACGTAATACCTTTACAAAATATATTCTATGTTCTAGGTTTAAGCTGTAATTTGATTAGCTTAGGCCAACTAGTAGAAAAAGGCTTTTATATTATAATGAAGGACCTAATGCTAAAACTATTTGATAGTGAGGATAGCTTGATTTTAAGTACACCCCTTGCAAAGAATAGAACTTTCAGAACCAGCATTTGCACTTCACAGGTAGAATGCCTAAGTGAAATAGCTGAATCTGAAAGTACACTTCAGCACAGAAGGTTAGGGAACTTAAACTTTAAAAGTTTAACTAACCTAAGCACTAAGGAGGCGGTAAAGGGTCTACCTAAGATTGAAAGAACTATTGAAACTAGTACTACATGATTACTAGGAAAACAGCCTAGAAAAAGGTTGAAATCTGAAATTAAGGACAGATCTAAGGACTTATTGCAGGTTTTATATTAATATATTTGTGGGCCATTTAATGTGTTTTCATTGGGCAGTAACAAGTATTTTTTAACCTTTGTAGATGAATATTCAAAAAGGCTTTGGATCTGTCTAATCAAAACCAAAGGAGAAGCTTTGGTGGGTTTCAAAAAATTTCAGGAAGTGGCTAAAAGGCAAGGTGGGCAGCAGCTAAAAATCCTAGAAGATGAACAATGGAACTGGGACAAATCTAAGTATACTAACTCAGAATGGTCAGGAAGCTGTCCTAAGAAGATAAGAAGCTTCAAAGACCCTATGAAGAACGAATTTGAGATGGAAGACTTAGGGACTCTATACTATTTCTTAGGGCTGGAGTTCTTAAGGATACCAGAAGGTATTATTCTTCATCAGCTCAAATATGCTAAGGAGGTCCTAGCATGGTTTGACAAGGCAGATTGCAATTCTGCCAGCAACCCAGCAGAAGGCATTCTGGGTTGTGGAGCTGCTACACAAGCAGTTTTGCTTGAAGCACTACTGAAGGAACTACAGGTTGATCTAACTCAACCTCCTACACTACTGATAGACAACAAATCAGCCCTGAACTTAGGAAAGAATCCAGTCTCTCATGGCAGAAACAAGCACATTAAAACTAGGTTTCACTACTTGAGAGAACAGGTGACTAATGGAAGACTCAAGGTTGATTACTGCTCAACAAAGGAGCAGCTGGCTGATATATTTACAAAATCCCTCAAAGGAGAAGCTTTTGTTAAACATAGAAGAGAGATAGGTCTAGTTTCTTTCTAACTTCGAAAGCAACACTTAAAGCTATTGCTTGGGGGCTTGTCTTAAGCTGTTTAGGTTCTAAATGCTATTCCCAGGGGCTTGTCCTGAAGTTTTTGGCTCTCTCTATGTTCTAAAGGTCTAAGTTTAAGGTTGGTTTGCTAAGTGTAGGGTTTTGAGATTAGGGCAGGGTATTAGGTTTTAATCACAAAACCCAAAATACCCTTAGTGTCCAACGGCTAGTTTATGAACAAAAAAGCTGTTAAGGAATAACTAAATAGTTGTTATAACAAATCAGTTACAACAATATAACTAACAATTTGTTAAACAACAACAAACTGATCCTATGGCTATATATACATTTGTACAGAAATCAAATATACACAGTGAATCAGAAATAAATCTTTACAGTTTTAGTTTTTTCTTTAAGCTCCCAACTTCTGTTTCAGTTTTCTTCTCTTCCATTGTGTGTGTAACATCCCCAATATAGCTGATTTAATCTATTTAAATTAGCAATAAGTCAAGTTGATTAATTAGCATAATTAATCATAATTAGCACAAATTATTAAATTATGAGATGTTGAGATAAATGATTTATTGTTATGCATAATTGACATATTATGCTAAGTTAGTGAGTTATGGAATAATTGTTGAGTTAGAAATAGATTTAATTGAGAAATTAGGACATAAGGGCATATTGGTCAAATCCCTAGTTATTTTACCTCAGCTCACTTAAGTGAACCAGGTCTGAACCACACCAACACAAAAACATAACCCTCATTTCGAAAGTGCTGAGTTTCAGAAAAATAGAAGAGTGAGAGAGGAGAGAAGGACGAGAACTAGAGGAGGAAGAAGAGGGAGGATCCACCATGAGTTCTGAATGCATGTTGCAATATTTAACACCACCTTATCAGTTCCCTCCCCTCTTCCCATTGATACCAAGAACAGCGCATACACCCCTTCGCTTCTCAAATCACCATTTTCGCACCCAAGCTCCACCTTGGAGGAAAGTTGGGTTCCTACTGTGTTGGTGAGTCCGTTAGAGCTCCAAAAAGGGTTTGAGGCATAGCATTTCAGTTGGGGTGTCCTTTAGGCAAGTTCAGGGAGCTACATTTCGAGTTAGGGGCTGTTGGAGAGGACATAGTAGCTGAGTTCGCTATTGAGGAGCATCACGAGGATAGTTTGAATTGATTGTTCAGTTTGAAAGCTCCATAGTTGTCATTGTGTGATTTTCATCACTTCGATTGAGTTCTATACTCGCTTAGGGAATTGTTTTCGAAACATTGGTCAAGTATTTTGATTCTGTTTTCAACTCGCCAATTTTAGTGTTAAAAACCGTTTTCGAAGATTGAAATTTTACGGTTTGTTTTGTAAATTATAACTAGATTGTGAATTGGAATGTGATTGTGTGATTGTGGTATGTACTGGTTTTGTGCTGTTTTGGACTGAATTGATATATTGTGATATTCGGGAATCGATCGGAACAGTATTCGGGAACGAACGGAATGGACAAAATATGAGAAAACAACATATTTTAGGCTACTGATGAACGCGCACGGATCGTGCTCCCCAGGGGCACTAATCGTGCGTATAGTTCACAGGATGCCTGGAAAATTTTTAAGACATGGCACGGACCGTGCGCTCTATTCGATTTCTAAATGTTAAAATTTCAAAACACGCACGGGTCGTGCGCCTCTGGAGCACGGACCGTGCGGAAGCTTCTGTTACCCATTTTTAAAATATGCCTTAGCCCATTCCAAATGATTCCAAATCCCTTCTAATCATTTCCCAAGGTTTTCTAACGATTCTAATGCTTGAATGTCATGCAATTGAGTATGTTTGAGATAAAATTCATGAGTTATGAAATTGTGAAAAAACCGTAAACTAGTAAGCGCGAGTGTACACAAGACAAGATAAGATAAAGGACTATAAGTCCAAACAAGTCATGTTAAGATAATTGATTGTAAGTCTATACAAGTTATATATAAACTCTCAATCCGTGTAAAGACAAGTCAAGTTACTTTCCCGAAAGGAAATGAAGAATTACTTTCTCTAAAAGAAAGGTAGAATGGGATACATATAATAATATATGTATATCAAGGGTGACGACCCCAGATTATTAGCATACTAGGGCAGGGAAGTCATGATCCCAAACCCTAGGCCCCTTCCATGTAGCCCGCTTTCCAAGGTCGGCGGGATTGGGTTCACTAACGGTCGAAGAAAAAACCGAATAAGGTGGCTCGAGGTGTTGTGCTAAGTTAAATAAAAGAATAAGACATGAATCGTAGTCACTTATTAGGGCTACGGGTTAGAAGAAAATATGTCCACATAGTCGCTTATTAGGGCTATGAGTTCAAAGAATAAAAGCATAAAGAATCGCTAGAGTTAGTAAGGGATCTCGATAGGACTCACTGAGATAATGTTTATCCCACCCTTTATCATTGTGGTTTTTACAGAAAAACAGGGGAAAGCAAAGGCCAAGAAGCACGGTTAGCTGAGGTGACTCACGGAGTTATCGGAGAAAGCAGTTTTAAGATTATGCCTTTTTCCTTATTGTTATTCTTGTATTACCGATTGTAAAACTATTACTTGCTAACTGTTGTAAATCGTTTCTGCTACTTATGTTTTGGGTATTGAACACTGAGATTGTATAAGTTTTAAGTCATGAGACTTAAGTACTTTGTTAAGTTTAATGAGGTTCATGGAACTAATTGATAATTATTTATCGGATGTTTTTAGTTGTGTTCAATAACCAATGACAGGAAGTTACTCTGATGTATGCCAAGTGGTGCATTTTGGTATTTCTACAAAGTAGAAATATCGGGGGTGTTACAATGTGTGTTGCTAAGTTTTCTTTCATCTCAAAATCAACAAGTGTTGTACCTGGCAAGAACACTACTAGAAAACTTAAAATTAGAGAGGGAACAAATTCGTCACTAAACCATTATAAATCCGTCACTAACCATTTTAGTGACGAATTTTGTGACGAACCCAGATTGGTCACCAATTTCGGCGTCACTAAATTTTTAGTGAGGGATTTCAAAATCCGTCTCTATTTGCGACGGAAAATGCCCCTCACAAACGAAATATAATTCGTCACTAATAAATGACATAAATAAGACTTGGAAAAAGTAAATTTCGTCGCTATTAGTGAGGAAAATATAATCCGTCAATAATAGAGATGGAGCTATTTCCGTCACTAATAAAGTGACTGTTATTTAATCCATTTTAGTGTGGTCTTATTTTACAATGCAATAATCTTCTTGTAACTATATCAGATTTTTTTATCTAAGCAGTCAATAGTTGATAACTCATAAATTGATCCTATTTAATTATTAATAGTAAAGATTGACATTATTTACTTTCTGACCGGTGTATAAACCCAAATCCTTTGCATCCAGGAAAATTAAAAAGTACCATAGATTATCACATAGGATATGGTGATTATAAAACAAGGCAAGCTACAAATAAATTGAAAAGGTACAATACAGTATAGTGCCTCATCAATTCAAAGATTGATTATCAACTTGTTTCTCTAGAATTTGTTGGATAAACAATTTGCAATTTGAATCTGATAATCCACCATCTTCAATTGTCTTATAAGCCATTTCTTTTATCTCTTTAGCTCTGTTCCTTCTCTGTTCCCCTTCCTCACCTTGCTCCATAATCTCTTCAATAGCCTTCTTCACATCCTCTTTCTTCACCAATACTTTCTCACCCTCCACCATAACTTCAACACCAATCCTCACACAAATCTTAAGCACTTGCACAACCAACTTCTCATTAAAAAACTGTTCAGCTGTCATTGGCAGAGTTAGTGTTCTTTCAAAAGGTAAGGAACGAGAGTGAAAGTAGTAGAGTAACAGTGAGAAGAAATAGAGGGTATTACCTTGTATGCTTGCTGTCTTGATGGTGTTCTCCATGTGGTGAGACTCAACATACACTCAAGTGTTCATCAGAAGGGCATACATACAGAAACACGGAATTACAAGTTAGGTTTTGAGGGTAAGAAAGGAAGCAAACAAAAATCATAGTGGTGATTCTGTACCTTCGTAATCATTTGGTTCAGTTATCAAATTGGTGTTCTAATCATCATTTCGTTCACATGCAAGTAAGAAAAATAAGGAAATCAAATTCACAGCTTTAGGGGTTTTACGAACAACAAAATCATCAAAGGAAACAAAGGGGTTTTTGATGATTACCTGATCTTGATGCTTCTTAACCACGATCTTGATGCTTCTTAACCACCATTGAAGCATAGTCATCTTTGATTATGTAAAATCAAGTAATAAACAGTAAAACCTAGAAGAGAACTAGTAAGGAAGAAGAAGAGAACGAAGGTCAGATCCCAAGTTTGAAGAACAGAGCAAATTAGGGTTGCTGATTCGCTTATATACGACGGCTCAGAATTGGATCTGTTAGATCCGCGTGTTAACCCTGTTTGTGTGGGTTTTGGTGCCGCACAAAAACATTACTGGATCATTGGGTCAAGTGGGCCTAATTGCTTCTATCGAAAATGTTGTTGTATCGTGGTGTATCGCCGCTGTATCGCAGTATCGCGATATGCAAGTGAATCGCACAATTCTGCAACAGTTGGGTTTTGACTGACAATACATATCAATTCTCGAGAGTTAGATAATTTATATCTTTTCCATCACCAAAGGATCAATCACATAAGCTTTTTAGATAATTTATATCCATATCAATTGAACCACCCGGTCCAACCCGGTTGTTAACCTTCATCCGATAACTTGGTCGACCTCTACTTAGTCACCATGTTAACCATCACTGGGTAAGATCTTCGACCTCTACTTAGTCACCATGTTAACCTTCTATTGTTCTTTGAATTCAAATCAAATCCAATTTTTCCAATAAATGATGATTCCAGGTATTGAAGAGGAGGGGGGTTCTGGTTTTGTTTGAAGTTGTGTTGTGGGAGACGAAGGAAAAGGAGATTGAAGAAGTTTTTCACTCCCTACGGTTCTGCCCAAATTGATTTCACTTTTCTCTTTTTTCTATTTCTTTCCAAATCCAAATTCCCATGCTATTCATTTCTTGCCTTATATAGTTCTCTTTTTTTAATCATTTCCCATGCCATTCAATTTCTTTCTGATCTTTACCCGTGCCATATTCATTAATTCCCTTTTTTATTTTTTCAATCCTTATTTCTCTTTGATTAATTAATTTGTCTATTGAATTGTTTTTTTTTATATTTTAAGAGACGAAGAAAACTATTTCAAGAGAAGATTATCACCACATGATCAACAATTAGGCGAAACAAATTCCCAACATCTACACGTTGAAATTAATTTAGAAGATTTGTCATCGGTGATCAATGGATAAATGATTGTCTAGTTATTTATATATGAGAAAGAACTGTTCATGAATATTGACATTGAGTTTTTTTTTAGATAAGCAATATTTCATTGATTGGAGTACTAGAGGTGCTCAAACCCTAACAACAAATTACAAATTGTTTTAGGCAATCAATAGGATTTGTTCTGGAGTGGGCTCGAAGGCCAATTCGTCCAACAGGCCCATCGCGGCCCAATACCTACCTTGCTCCGCAAGATGCGGCCGGCCCCGCAAAATGCGCAACGGCTAGAACGCCAGCATTATATATACCACACTAGCATGTGGCTTCAGGTACGTTTTACTCACCTTGTGACCCTGCCCGTTGAAGCACCTCTGACTTGAGCGTTGGAGTGCCTTTGCAGGTACCACCCGCGTGCGGCCTACCACTCGGTCCTTCGTCCCAGCGACCGAGCAGCATCATCAAACAGCAACAACCCATCGTATTGATCAGGTACGATCAATTGGCGACCACAGTGGGAGGCCCGAGCGCTATTCCACATCAAAACATGCCGCCACGCCAGAAACGCACTTCTTCCAGGCTCAACACCTCTGGGCAGAACCGACCTCAACGGACCCCAGAGGGCGTGCCTGTGACCGTTCATGAATCACAAGATGAGCCTCGCCAAGATCCCTCAGTACAGGGAGGCCGCGGGCCAGTTATCCAACCGGTCCAGCAACTACCGGCCGAGCTGGCCGAAGCTGGAATCCCAGAAGCATTGCCAGAGCATGTGACCCAGGCACTTATACAAATTCTGGAGCAAAAGAATCAAGTGATTGCTGATCGAGACGAGCTGATCGAACGCTATGAGAGAGGCTCGATCTCAATCCGCCCGCGTGCGAACAGCGGTCACCGAGGGCAACCATCCCGGCCCCATCGTTCACCACCACGAAGAGAAGCTCCTCCTCGTCGAGGCGTATCCCGACGCGATCCTTCAAGAAGGGCAATCGTGCACAGGTCGCCCCCTCATCGAAGAAGTCGCCACCGTCGTTCCCCTGAGGAAGATTACGACTATGCTGACTCAAGCTACCGACCAGAGTCAGAAGGGTCACCAACAAGATACTCGTCCAATGAGTCCTCAGGATCCCGCCGATCAAGAAGCAGGTCGTGGGACTCGTATGAGGAGTTTGACGACTACCGTAACAGGGAGATTAGAGATGTCTCCCGTGCCATCAGCCGACTGAGAAGGAATCATTCAGAGCGGCCTAGAAGACGGACGTCGCCACATGCTCCACAATACCATGGACCCCCTCCAATTGCTGACAGACTCCTTGGTCAGCCGGTCGGCCTTTACGGTTTGCCCGTCGACCAAGCTTATGCCACCATGCAGCCATACGGGCAGAATCCCATCCCGAACGGACAAGGGCCTTTCACCAGCGAAATTAGGCGATATCGCATCCCAAGGGACCTGAGGAAGCCCCCAAACATGAATAAGTTTAACGGCCGTGGGGATCCAGATAAGCACCTCATGTACTTCAACAACTACTGTAGCTACAGAGAGCTAGGCCGAACGATGAAGTGCAGACTATTCCCTCAGTCACTTGAAGGCCGGGCGTTAGAATGGTGGGAATCCCTGCGTCCTAACTCCGTCTCTTCTTGGGAAGGTCTTGTGGCAATGTTCTTGGCCAATTATACAGCCAACCGTTGTCAGTATCGCTATGAAGAGCACTTGGACTCGGTCGTCCAAGGAGAGAATGAATCGTTGAGGGAGTTTATCGACCGGTTCATGACAGAGGCTGACACAGTCCGCAACCTATCAGACACGGACAAGCTGAAGTATCTCAAGCGTGGTATAAGAAAGAACCACAGATTTGCTGAAGAGTTCTCTTTGAACCGCTATTACGACCTCGGCCTGTTCCTTAGAAGGGCCAACGACCATATGGGCTATGAAGAGCAATTGGCCGCTGATAAGGGCGCCCGCGCGCGTCCCAAGGAAGAGAACGACAGGCCGGCTAAGGGGCAAGACAGTAGGCCCGAGTACCGGCCTAAGAAGTACGAGCATCGTACAAAGTTGAAGACTCCGATCGTCCAGATCTATACGGAGTGCCAGAACAACGAATTCACTGGTGTGAGGCGACCTGATCCCCTAGTGCTAAAGAAAGGAGGTCGGCCCACCAAGAAATACTGCAGATACCACAAGAGCAAGGGGCATGACACCAATGACTGCATGGCCCTAAAAGATGACATAGAAGATCTCATACAGAAGGGAAAGTTGAGGCAATATGTCAAAGATGAAGGTAACGATCGCCCTGAACAAAGAGTTGTTGACCAATCCGCCAATGACAAGGGTAAAGTGATCGTTAACTCAACGATCGAGCAAGCGCGTAACAGTTCAGAGGAAGAACGCGACCCCAGACGGTCGAAGGGCCGCAATGTAGCATGGTCATCCATGGAGGTAATCCGTTGGACATCAGAGAATCCAACAAGGCGATGAAGAGGAAGTGGAACGAACTCATGATGGTCGGTTCAACTTCAACCCCACGGCCGGCCTCGAATAGGCCGCCCATTTCCTTTGGGGACGAAGACTTGCTTGATGGTAAAGTTAATAATTATGTCCCTTTGGTAGTATCGGCCGTAATGGCCAACACTGAGGTCAGAAGAATACTGGTCGACCAAGGAAGCTCGGCCGACATCATGTTCGAAGAATTGATTGACAAGTTAAATGTGGATAGGAGCGAGATTATTCCCCAAGCAGTACCAACCCCATTGACCGGGTTCAATGGGGTGACCACCTACCCACTGGGGACGATAGAACTACTTGTTACCTTTGGAGATGATACGAGCGGCAGCACGTCGTATAGGACGGTCAGGATGACGTTCTTAGTTCTGCCAATCAAATCGTGTTACCACTGCATCATTGGCCGCCCAACACTGGGAAAATTGGAGGCCGTAGCCTCAACTGTACATCTGAAGATGAAGTTTTACAGTAAAAACGACCAAGTTGTGACAGTGATGGCCGACATGGAAGCGGCCATGAGGAGCCATTTCCTCTATCAAGAGATTTGTGATATGGAGGCAGTGAGTGCTAAACCGCAGAATCTCGGCGAGGGGTCTCAGGTTAATGTGGCCGACCTGGATGCCCGATACGACCCAGATAGCGACCCTGAGGAAGACGACGACGATTTAGCCCGCGAGCTAAAAAATAAACTCAAGAGGCCTGAGCCCCACGGGGAATTAATCGATGTTCAGTTAATGGACGACCCAACTAAGACAGTTAAGTTGGGGAGCGACCTACCTGAAGAAGACAAGCAAGAGCTCATCACCTGCCTCAGGGAGTACGCAGACCTTTTTGCATGGCAGGCATCAGACATGCCCGGGATCCCAATTGAAATTGCCTGCCACCAACTGTCCGTTGATGAGACAGCAAGACCGGTCGCACAAAAGAGGCGAACTCAGAGCGAAGAGAAAGCATTGGCGGCCGCCCAGGCAGTCGACGACCTCATCAAGGCCAATTTCATTGAGGAAATTAAGTATACAACATGGCTTTCCAACGTCGTGTTGGTAAAGAAGAAAAATGGTAAGTGGCGCATGTGCGTCGACTATACCGACCTGGATAAGGCATGCCCGAAGGACGCCTTTCCCCTGCCAAACATTGACAAATTGGTCGATGGGGCTGCGGGCTATAAACTTCTGTCTTTTCTAGACGCCTATTCAGGATACAATCAAATCACCATGTACCCACCCGATCGGCATAAGACCGCGTTCATGACCGATCGTGGAAATTTCCAGTACAAGGTAATGCCCTTTGGTCTGAAGAACGCTGGAGCGACCTACCAGAGGATGATGAACAAAGTCTTCAGGCGGCAGATCGGTCGAATATCAGAGGTCTACTTGGATGATATGATCATCAAAAGCAAAACCAATCAAGACCACAGTAACGACCTAAGGGAAATATTTAAGGAAGCAAGGAAGAATTCCTTGAGGTTGAACCCAGAGAAGTGCACCTTCGGAGTAAGGGCGGGCAAGTTCCTGGGCTTCCACTTAACAGAGAGAGGGATTGAAGCGAACCCTGATAAGTGTAGGGCGGTCGCCGACATGAGGCCGCCCACTACGAAAAAAGAGATCCAGCAATTGAATGGCATGGTCGCTGCCCTGTCACGATTTATACCTAAATCAGCATGCAAATCACTTCCACTGTTCAAGCTCTTGAAGAAGGAGGTCGAGTTTGAATGGACAGACCAATGCCAGCGAGCATTAGACGAGCTGAAGGCGGCACTGACCAACCCGCCCATCATGACCAAGCCACAACCGGGTGAGACACTTTACTTATACTTGGCCATAACGGACGAAGCCCTGAGCGCCGTTCTAGTCAGAGAAAGCGACCTGAAGCAGAATCCGGTCTACTTCATAAGCAAGGTATTTCAAGGCCCGGAGATCAGATATCAGAAGATCGAGAAGCTAGCCTTAGCGTTACTTGTGGCCACCCGTAGATTGCGCCCTTATTTCGTGGCCCATCAGGTCGTGGTAAGGACCGACCAGCCTATTAGGCAAATCCTTCACCGACCTGACCTTGCAGGGCGTATGATCAAGTGGGCTGTGGAACTCAGTGAGTTTGGGATCAAGTTCGAGGCCAGATCGGCCGCTAAGGCACAAGTGTTGGCCGACTTCATCGCTGAAATGACTCCAATTCCCAACGATCAGACCATCACGACCTGGACTTTGCACGTCGACGGGTCCTCCAACAGCAAAGGAAGCGGGGCCGGTTTGATACTTGAGAACTCAGAAGGACTTACTGTGGAAGTCTCATTGACTTTTGCATTTCACACTTCAAACAATCAGGCCGAGTATGAAGCGTGCATTGCCGGGCTGCAGCTAGTCAAAGAGTTCAATGTCGACCGTGTCGAACTTCACTCTGACTCCCTACTGGTAGTATCCCAAATTCAGGACCTATACGACGCAAAGGATGATATCCTGAAGAATTATTTGGCTAAGGTAAGGGATCTGCTCAAGCAATTCGACCGAGCAGAAGTTAAGCACGTCCCCAGGACCGAGAACGTTCGGGCTGATATCCTATCAAAGCTAGCTAGTACAAAGGCTCCTGGGAATCACAGAAGTCTAATCCAGGAAACATTAACGCGGCCGAGCGTGTCTACTAAGCCCGCCCAACCATTAGCCATTCTAACGGTCGACTTGGATAAAGACTGGATCACTCCGATCCTACAATATATTCTTAATGGGGTAGAACCTTGCGACCAGAAGGCAGCAAAACTCCTGAGGTTACGAGCGACCAAGTACTCAGTGATTGAAGGAAGGCTGTATAGAAGGGGCTTTTCATCCCCATTGCTGAGATGCCTCACGTCGGTCGAAGCCGACCATGTACTTAGAGACATACATGAAGGAGACTGTGGTAGCCACCAAGGTGGTCGGTCAATTGCTAAGAAGGCGCTCAGGGCCGGATACTATTGGCCGACCATGGATGAGGACGCTAAGTTACTTGTTCAAAAGTTCAAGAAATGCCAGATCCATGCCGATGTACATATAGCGCCCTCATCAGAACTACACAGCTTAACCCCACCATGGCCGTTCGCTTGGTGGGGCATGGACCTGCTCGGTCCATTTCCACCCGCACCAGGTCAGCTGAAATTCCTGATCGTCGCGATCGACTACTTCACCAAGTGGATAGAAGCAGAGCCACTTGCCACCATTACCTCAGCGAAGGTATCTAAGTTTTTTGGGAGAAACGTGCTCGCCCGCTTTGGGGTACCCCAGCAATTGGTGACGGACAATGGAACTCAGTTCGCAGACAGGAAGTTTAGAGAAATGCTGGCCGACCTTGGCGTGAAACAGCGTTTCACCTCAGTCGAGCACCCTCAAACCAATGGCCAGGCAGAAGCGGCCAACAGGGTAGTACTACGCGGGCTGAAAAGAAGGTTAGATGAAGCCAAAGGCAATTGGGCGGAAGAGCTACAGTCGGTCCTTTGGGCCTATAGAACGACCCCCCACTCAACGACCGGGGAGTCACCGTTTAGACTGGTCTATGGTACTGACGCTGTCATCCCGATTGAGATGGGAGAACTAAGTTGGAGGACGACCAACCCACCAACCCCGGCCGCAAATGAGCAAGCAACAAGGGAGGAGCTCGACCTGATTGAAGAGCTACGAAACAAGGCGTCACTTAGAGAACAGCTCATTAAGCAGAAGGTCGCTGCCAGGTACAACGCTCGCGTCCAGAAGAGGGAATTCTCCATTGGGCAGCTAGTCCTCAGGAGGGCTGATGTAGGGAATAAGAACGCCCGCCAGGGAAAGCTCGCCCCAATTGGGAAGGACCATACCGTGTCATCAGCAAGACTGGAAAGGGAGCGTACGAGCTAGAAACCATGGAAGGGGCGACCATCCCCAGAACATGGAACGCTGACAAATTGAGAAGATATTATGTCTAAGTTGTAAACAATTATTGATCAATAAAGAATAGGCGGTCGCTCTTTTTCCCCAAAGGGGTTTTTTTACCGAGGACCGACCTTAAAATTTGACTTGTGTAATTTATTTTCATGCAAATTGAATGCACGGTCGCTCACCATGCGAGTAGCAGTCGAGCGACCAGAAGAGCGCCATCGAATGGCCCAGTCCAGAGCCGCCGAGCGGCCTAAAAGAGTGCCATCGAATGGCCCAAGCGAGAGCCGCCGAGCGGCCTAAAAGAGTGCCATCGAATGGCCAAGCGAGAGCCGCCGAGCGGCCTAAAAGAGTGCCATCAAATGGCCCAAGCGAGAGCCGCCGAGCGGCCTAAAAGAGTGCCATCGAATGGCCCAAGCGAGAGCCGCCGAGCGGCCTAAAAGAGTGCCATCGAATGGCCCAAGCGAGAGCCGCCGAGCGGCCTAAAAGAGAGCCCTCGAACGGCCCACGCGAGCAACCTGCTCACCATCGATTGGTGGAGCGGTCTTAAAGAATAGCAAAAATAAACCAAGAGCAAACTGGATACGAAAACCAATAACGGAGCAATTAAACGGGCTGGAATTCATAGAGAAATTGTCATTGATTACAAATAAAGACGCCTTGGTCGAAACCAGGGCGCCCCATTCAAACACCGCTCGCAGGCGGGCCAAGATTACAATTCAAAAAAGAAATTACAAGTTAAGAGTCGCCGGGGGCTTGGTAGATAACTGCCTCTTCTTGAAGGACCTTCCCTTTCGACATTTTCTTGGGGCGGACGATCTGCTGATCGATCGCGCGATGGCTGCTTTGCACAATCTCACGATCGACATACAGATCAGGGTAGAGGATCTTGATCTGGCCGACCGCATTTTCGAACTGACCCTCCGCAGCTCCCTTCGCCTTGTCAAGAACGTCCTTGTAGCGACCACTAAAATTGTTCTTTTCCACCTCCATTGCATCCAGCTCAGTTTTCAGCCCAACGACCTGACTAGACAGCTCTTGATTCTTGGAAGAGAGGCGTTCGATCTCTTTCTCAGCCGTTTCCTTGTCAGCGACCGCCTTATCCAGAGCAGACTCGGCCAGTGTATGAGCAGAGACAGCAGCCACAAGCTGGCGTTCTGCTTCGACATGCTTCCTCTCATTGTCAGCGGCCGCTTCGATTCTCGGTTCGAGCTCCTTCATTTTCTTAAGCAAGTCGTCTCGCTCGCCCCTCATTTCTGCGAGCAATGACAAGGCAGAATTCAATTTAAAGTTTTTATCGACTAGGTCGTCTTCAAGCAATGAATATCTATGGGCAAGGCGCCTACCTTCCAGGCGATCTGATTCTTCATCTTGGTATTTCTTGAACAGAATACCAGCGGCCTTCATTGCCTCGGCCATCACCTCGAAAGGTTCCTCCTTGAAACGAGCGCAGTCTTCATCACCCAACCCAAGCAGGTCGATGTTGGGCGACCGGATGTGCCCGTGGCTTTTTCCACTCTTATGTTTCTTTTTCTCGCCCCCATCATCGACCGACCTGTTCCTCTTGGATTTTCCCTGATTTTTGGGTGGGCTGCTCAGGTCAACGGCTTGTGCTGGGGTGCCCGTCCGAGGTGCCTGATGATCAGGCTGAGATCCAGTTACAGCAGTTTGAGGTGTACCCCCAGATTGAGCCGCAGGTATGACGCGGGCGGGCGAAGCATCACCGTCCTCGGCCGCCCATTGCTCCAACAGGTCAAAGTCATTCATGTTGGTCATCTTAACTGCAAAGGCAAAAGCAGATGGTTAGAAACGGTTAACAAAACAAAGTGACAGAAAATTAAATGTGTGAGCGACCACCGACCAAGAGCGGCCTTGACGTTCTTCTTGGAACGAGCATCCACAACATTTTTAACCATGATGCGACCCTCAGGGACTAGGGACGCAATCCTTCTCAATCTATGTATCGTTCCCCTGTCTAGGTCGTCAAGATCAGCGTCCTTGAAAGCGTACTAGCCCGGCTTTTTGGAGAAGTGGTTAAAACTCCACACCGTAGGAAACAGTGGGGTTCCTTCTTGATCATTGGACATTTGGGCGATACCTCTGTGGGCCTCGGCCGACTCAGGAACAACCCAAAAGAATTCCCTTTTCCACCCGGTCGTCAACGACTCCAGATAGGGCTTGAAGAAGTTGTATGTTGACCGGTTTTTGAATGAGACCGCTTCCTTGCGGGCGCCTTTGGAGCCTTTTTCATAAACATAGCTCATCTCAAACAAATGGAAGAACAGTCATATGGAGACCGGTCGTCTCAGAGCAGCAAGGACATCTTCATACGCCTGCAGGAACGCCCAAGCGTTCGGGTTCAGCTGAGAAGGGGCGACCTGAAGATACCGTAGAACCTGGCGTTGGAACCTGGTGAATGGCGGAATTATACCCATGCGTTCGAAAACGATGCGGTACGTTGTGAATTTTAACACATCAGTCCAGGCCGCAATATCTTCCCCCTTGGCCATACCTTCTACCCTCCAACCTTCATTTAGTTCGGTCGCAAGAAACTCCAGGTCTTGGCTCCCCCGTTGAATCTTGTTGCGCTGACCTCTCAGGTTGAGAGAAACCCAAGACATATCCTTTGCAGCAGCAACCTCAGGATCTTCTCCATGGTCGCCCTGTTGATCTCTTTCGGCCGTCCCGGTTACGTCGGTCGCAGCATGGTCAACCCGTGCGTTGCTCTCTGCATTATCAGCAACCACAACCTCGGAGTACGGGACCCCACTTCTGTCCGGCCGCGTTCCGGATCTGCTAGATGAAGTCGAGTTCTGGGTCGAATACCCAGAGGAAGAAGATTCGTCACTAGAAGAAGACGACCGGGCGTGAGCAGGACTCTGTTCCACTGGTCGTGTCATATTTTGCGCAAGAGAAACGACCGGGACCCCAAATATACGGCGGGTTTGTTTAGTCCGCGCCAGAATGAACCTGTGGAAGGGAATAACAGTCAGGGTCTTGCTCGCGCGTGGGAAGGGGCGACATGGTCGTCCCCAGACCTGACACCCCCTCCATCAGGTGGAACATAAAAACTCAAATAAAGTAAGAGCGGTCGCAGTTACCTGGAATTAGAGCAAGATGATTACGAGCGAGCTTTAGGGAGAACGAGCGAGCTTCGGCGGTAGCGAGCGAGCTTTGGCAGAAGCGAGCGATCAGCGAGAGCAGAGGAGAATTCAGAGAAACGCGTAAATGATGTGCCTCTTGAACCCTATATATATAATGGGCCAACCATCACCATGGGCCGGAAGTGAAGAGGCGCGACTCTTCATATACCATCATTGCTTAAAACTCCTCGAGTCTCTAAACGTCACTTCATTAAAGTAACTGTCGCCTCAGCACTCAACACGATTTATTGTCAGGCATCACTTCCAAGACGGCACCTGGCCCCGTGTGACCAGGCCGCGTGGCAGCGACCATGCAATCAACAAATTAGCGATCGGCCAGATTATGTTCGACCAGTCGTCATTCCAGAACGGTCGTTTGTGACCACGCTGGGGGGCAAGGAATTAAGCCTTAGCCCGCCCCCAGGCGACCTAGGCTTGGGGGGCAACTGTTCTGGAGTGGGCTCGAAGGCCAATTCGTCCAACAGGCCCATCGCGGCCCAATACCTACCTTGCTCCGCAAGATGCGGCCGGCCCCGCAAAATGCGCAACGGCTAGAACGCCAGCATTATATATACCACACTAGCATGTGGCTTCAGGTACGTTTTACTCACCTTGTGACCCTGCCCGTTGAAGCACCTCTGACTTGAGCGTTGGAGTGCCTTTGCAGGTACCACCCGCGTGCGGCCTACCACTCGGTCCTTCGTCCCAGCGACCGAGCAGCATCATCAAACAGCAACAACCCATCGTATTGATCAGGTACGATCAGGATCATTCCACCAAGAGGAATTATTTAACATTGAATTACAACGGATTCAATAAACCAACCAACTCCACGTTAAACATATATCTACAATCATATGAATCCATAATTCATTTACATTATGCTTTACACGTAGGACTCATAGTCCGCCTTGTTATCAATAAAACATGTCCGCACCCGTATAGTATCATTCGATTTTTCGAAACGATTTGAACATCAAAAGTATTTTATAAAACCCTTTTGAAACATACCAAAAATCATGACATTATAAGCCTAATATCATTATAGAAGGGTTAGGAAAGGATTAGGAGAGGATTGGAATCGAAACAGAATCATTTAGGGCACTTTGAAAAATTTGGACAGAACCATGTGCACGGATCGTGCCCCTGGGACGCACGGATCGTGCTCATGCGCACGGATCGTGCCCCTGGGACGCACGGATCGTGCGCTCTGTTAAGCATTTTGAAAATCTGAAACCGAACCAGGCGCACGGATCGTGCTCATTTGACAGCATTGCAAAAATAGCCTTTTCATGAAAATTTGCTTTCCGATTAATCCGAAATTCGCTCTGATCGATTCCTAACTCGAAAACAGATCATACCAGGCAATATTCCAGTCCAATCAACATCAAACATTCAAGCATTTCAATCAAAAACCCAACAATTACGAATTTCGTCAAAACGCGATATATTTCAAAATAACGTTTTCGACTCAAAATCTTTCGAAACCAAGTCACATAAAATGCATTTCAAAACGGAATAAACCTAAACGTGAGTAAAATTCACCCTTGAAGCGAGAGCCGATACCGGGCCGAAATCACCGAGACTTCAAAATCTCCACATAACCACACGAACAATCCCCGCATAAACTTCCACGCTCCGACGATGCCCAAATCCGCTTCCAATTTTTCCGCTCGATCCCGAGACATCTCTTTGACCGAAATTCCGAATTCCCGAAATTCCCATTCGAACCCTAAACACCAACTAGCTTCCAATTCGCTAACTTGAACTTCGTTCCGCACTCAATACGCTTCGGGTTCGCTCCTAGTCATCCTTGAATCATCAAACACTATTCATCATCTTCATCCCTCATGAAGCACTATTCACACATAAACCTCAAATTTGATTTACCAAATCTCACCCAATCAAACCTTGATTCTTTCACTCCAAGCTAGTACCCATGCCTCCATTTGAACTCTCTTAACCTTCAAACCGCTTTATTGAAGAAGATAGCTCCAAGACCTCTCTTTTTCCTTCCAATTTCGAAAATGGTGAATTTGTGTAGAGTGAGTTGATAATTATGATGTTGGTGCCAAATCGAAGAGGAAGTAATGCTGAACGTTTTTGGTGTTGGAAGGAAGTCGTTTTGATGAACCGAAGTATCCCATTTTTCCTCTTCTTCTTCCACACCCATTCTTTCTCTTCTTCTTTTCCTTTCCTCTTCTCCTCTCTGTTTCTCTCGCTTCCCTCTCTTTCTTTTCTTTCTATTCTTTTTAATTCTTTCTTTTTCTCACTCTCACACACACATACACGCATACACATATATTTATTTAATATATAAGTGGTAACGTGGTCAAATTACCATATTGATGTAAATCTCTTATTTTGATTCCAAAACTTCTTTGACCCGTATTAATCGGTTAACGATCCTGTGACAGCCAATAATTAATTTTAACACTCAATAAATTTATCAGTCAAGTTCCAAATTAATTTAATTGGGTTAACACCCAAATAATTTTACTAATTATTTTGAGGACGTTACACTTAGATACGCCACTGCCTCACGTCCCCCGTTCTGGCTATTAATGTGTTCTGTTATCATATTAAATGTTACCAAAAAACATCCATTTTCCCTCCGTCTCAATTATTATTGCTTATGCTAAAGGGGAATTATAAAATGAGATATCATTTGCTGAGATAAATCCGATAATGTTTCCTAGCATTTTTGGAAAGGCACGTGGTTGATGTTTTAATTCAGGTGAATAATGAAGCAAAAAGTTTGTTATTGCTCATATTTATATATTTGTATTTGATTTTTCTAAATTTCAAAATAATCTATTTTAAAAAAAAAAATTATATGCTCATCCTTGAGTAGTATAGGGACACATGACACTAAGTTCTGAAGAATTACTATTTTGCAGGAAAAGATTTTGGAGTGCCACTTAAATCATCTCCACGGAACAGATGGGCTGGATTATGCAATGGTAAAAAGGCAAAGCGAACGAAGCATATGTTTTGGCTAACAACTTGTCGGAGTATTTGGCTTGCAAGGAATAGCGCTATCTTTAAGAATGAGGAACCAAGTGTCGAAGCAGTAATAACCCGCATCAAAAACTTAACTTGGAGTTGGTGTGTTTATCGTTTGAATTGTTGCTCATCTTATTCAATTTCAATGTGGTGGTCTAATCCACTACAATGTCTGAACAATATGTAATCTAGTAGGGGGAGAAACTGTGGGTTAGGTTGGTTGTCATCACTGTAGTGCAGATTGTACGAGGTACTCTTTTTCCTTCCTGTGTCTTTTTCCCAATGGGTTTTGGCTCAGGGAGGTTTTGACGAGGCCCTCCCCCTTTTCTTTTTCCCCATTGTAATGGTTGGGCACCCCTTGTGTTCCCTTTCAATGAAATTATTGCTTATAAAAAAAAAAAGATTCGCTGAATTATTATGGGTTAGAAAAAGAGGCACCAAAGTGGCATTCTTATAGTGATTGGGCAACCACCAACTGCATCAACTTCGAAGGATAAGAAAGTTGCTTGCAGCTGCATCGAGTCTACTTCAAATAGTCAAATAAACTAACATTTTTTGGATACTATTAAGGCCTAAATATCATTTACCCCTGTAAATATCACGTTTATCCATTTACCCCCCTGCAAAAAAAAACTTTTAAAACAAACCCTGTAAAATGTAATTGTATCCAGTTACCCCCTGCTGTTAGTTTTGGCTAACATCGTTAATATTTGCAGGGGGTAACTAGAAACACTTAATATTTGCAGGGGGGTAACTACCCCCCACTTAATATTTGCAGGGGGTAACTAGAAACACTTAATATTTGCAGGGGGTTAACTAGATCCCAAATGTCAGCCAAGTCAGCTTAGACTTAACGTTGTTAGCCAAAACTAACAGCAGGGGGGTAACTGGATACAATTACATTTTGCAGGGTTTGTTTTAAAAGTTTTTTTTTGCAGGGGGTAAATGGATAAATGTGATATTTACAGAGGGTAAATGATCTTTAAGCCTACTATTAATTGGAATTGGAGGGTGTCAGGGTGACATGTGCAATTATATGAGAATCTATGCTTAATTAATTTTAGGCATGTATTTGTTGTGTTGTATATCGACGAGAAAACAACAACTTAGTATAGAAAAGCCTATATTTAAAATAAAGCTATGTATTTTTTTTACAATAATATATATATATATATATACACACCGGGCTATATAAAATGACTTACGGCAATTAATACCTTCGCGTATAAAATGAAATTTATCAATCCAACCGTTCAATAACGTGATATTATCTTTTAGATCATATATATCAAATTTCGTACGAATTAGAAATTGTTTGACACTCTATTCCACTACATTATTTTGATGGCTAATATGTTATTTAAAAGATACGTAAATGCGTGTTGTTAGATAACCACTACAAGAAAAATTGGACTTTTCGGCGGGCAAAATCCGCCGGAAAAGCCAAATTTTTCGGCGGATTTTTGGCGCCGGTAGCCATCTCGCAGCAAACCGCCGAAAATTTCCGGCGGATAATCCAAAAAAAAATTCGTATGAATTTATCCGCCGGAAAGTCCAAAAATCCGCCGGAAAGTCCACAAATCCCCCGGAAAAACCGTTTTTTATAAAAAATTAATTATTTTTAAAAAATAAAAATTATTTATTTTAAAATCGTTTTATTTAAAAAATTAATATTATTTTATTTAAAACTTTAATTGATTATTTTATTAAAATAAAATAATCCAAAGCTATTGGGGTGGCTGCTGGTCTGACTCATCACCCTGATAATAGGTATCATCAGATGCAAGAAAAGCACTAATCGAATCGATATTATTAAGATCGATGTGGGGCTGCTGGGGTGATCGCCGCTGGGGGTGCTGGTTTGGCTGGTGGGGTGACTGCTGCTGGGGCTGCTTGTATGGCTGCTGGTATGGCTGGTATGGCTGAGGTGCATACTTCTGGGAATACTGAGGTGCATACTGCTGCTGAGACCACTGTTGAAATGCACCGCCGTAACGCTGCTGCGGATGCTGCGGCAGGTAGGATGGCATATGTGATGAGGATGGCCTCGAGTGCTGAGACATCAGCTGATCCTGCAAAAACTTAAAGCGCTCCTCATTTAGCCTAGCCAGCTTCGCAGCTAACCTAGCCTGCTCCTTGATGCGCTTCGCAGCTAGCCTAGCCTGCTCCTCCATGCGCTCCTCAGCTGTCCTGGCTTTCTCCCGAAGCGCCTGCACTTCCCGTTCATTTTGGTCCTGCCGCTCGGCAAACTGACGCTGGGCCTCGCTCAGTTGCTGCGACAATTGCGTAACAGCATGCAACTCACCAGCATTGGGAACATTAGAGCGACCAGTACTCGAGGATCCAGAATATTGTGAAGCTGATAGACTCGGAATAATGTTTGTTCGGAAAGCAGCCGGTCCAATACCACCTGATCCCACCATACGATTACTCTTTTGAGGACCAACTGCTCTCTCCCAAATATCTCGAGCTACTTTAGCCTCCTCCACTGGATCGATATCAGCTGCCCCACTGCTCTGTTGTGACTCATGGTACTCAGTCAGCCCACCCTGGAAGCTCTCCTGAAAAAAATAACCCAACAAATAAATAACTATTGCAAAAGTAGTTTTAATATATTATTGTAAAAGTAGTTTTACGTGAATATTACTCGCCCGATCTGTAGCAAAGTCACCAGTGTCCTCCCGCATATGAAGGTAGCGATGCAACTCAGGCAAAGTGATTGCCCTTTGTTCCCTCGCCTCCTATATATATACATATTATTAATTAATACACATGAAAATGACTAGTTAATTATAAATAATTAATTAATCAAGTAATAAAGTAATAAATTTACCAAACGCCTGTGATGCGTTGCAGTATTAACACTCCGCCCTGTGTGTGTGCAGCCACCCTTTTCAGAAGCACGGTTCTTCTTGGCTTTCTCACAAAAATTCCTAAACTCTGGTGTCTGCCAGTACTCCTGTAACCCAGCCCAAGTTGAGTCTCCCATATAAGATGGCTTCGCATTCTTACCGCGCGCCTCCCGCAGTAATTCAGAATAGCGATGGGAACATCTCTTATGGAAGACTCTCTCAACTTCCCTTTGCTGCTCTGGTAACCATGTACAATTTTTCTATTTAAGAAATTTACAATAATGTTGTTAATTATAAGACAAATTAATTAATCAAGTCAATAAGATAATACACCAAATTAATTAATTATTTTGTAGAACAACTTACCAAAAATGATTTTAACATCCTCCCAATTGCCTCTGTATCTTTTCTAACAGCCGTCCAATTCTTCCAGCTGCTGGTGAGATTCTCCTTGATTGTTTTTGTGGTGGCGGTAGCTGTAGCCTTCGAAGGAAGAAACCTGCATTAAAAAAAGATGAATTTTATTACACCCAATTATATTAGGTATATAAAAGGAAACAAAAATAAATTAATAAATAATAATATATATACTTACGAATCACCAACAGCCTCCAATATGATACGCCCATCAGTTGTATATCGGACCACCTCACGGTCAACAGTGAATGTGGGTACCCTGATAAACTCCAAATTAGTGCATATTTAGAGATACTTTTAGAGTAATTTTGAGAGCGATTATTATCATTTAAATAAATAAGTGACTTACTTTACTCATTATTTTGTAGGAAAGAAAAGAAATAAACAAAATGCAGCTGTGAGTTGTGTGAAGCGAAATGGGGGTGTCATTAGCAAAAGAACTCTTGTTGATTTTTTATGCATCACCACTTTTGGGCTTGAAAGAAAGGAAAGCCCATGTGGACCATAATTCAGCACATATGTAATTTGTTGGACCCTATGCTTGGATGATATATAGGACTTTACTTTCCCCACACCCCCTCCTACTCTTTCACACCCCCTAACTTCTAAAAACCCTAAAATACCCTCAACTTAAAAAAAAACACACACACACTCACACCCTCACACCCCCTCACTCCTCTCACTTTCCCTTTCACTCTCCTCTCATTCGAACCCTTCTCTTTCACTCTCCCTCTCACTCAACTTCTCACAACTCACTCAATCTCACCCAATCTCCCACTCAATCTTCTCCACAAACACGCTCAAGACCACCTGGGTTTTGTTCGCCTCCTCTCACTCTCTCTAATCGTTTCATTTTCATTCAGGTAACCCTCTCTCCCTTCTGTACATTTGGGTTTTTTTTACTGTGCATCTGCTGTGTTCGCATGACCTCATGCGAACACGTGAAAACGAAGGTGTTCGAATGAGGTCATGCGAACACCGTTCGAATGAGGTCATGCGAACACCGTTCGAATGGGGTTGTTCGAATAGGTGCGAATGATTCTGTTCGAACAGGTGCGAATGATGTTGTTCGAACAGGTGTGACAGTATTGTTTCTGTTATTTTGCTGGTTATGTTGCTTAATTGGTTTAATGGTTGTTGTTTCAGATATGGTGAGGCATCGTGGCGGTAGTTCGCAACAGCCGGAGCGTAGGCCACCCCCGACGGCTTCCGAATTCAAACGGAGGCAAGATGGAGCTGAACCTTCCCGGAGGGGTAGGCGTAGGGACAGATTAGACGTCCCTCCTCCCCCACCGGAGGTTGATGATATTGGCCGGGATATTGAGCGTGATGGTCAATTTCCGGCATATAAGCTGGCCGGCCCTTCTGGTCATGCACATGAGGAGGTTGGTGCTCAACATGAGGAGGATGTTGAGCCTCAGGAGCCTGCTGCTGCTCTACCACCCAGCCATAGGTGAGCAGAGGTGGCATCATGCTGCTAGGGCCTATTTGCTCTATCTTTTGGGCTGCACATTGTTCGCAGACAAGTCAGGAAGCAAGGTTAAGCTTGGCTACCTAGGTATGCTTCTTGATTTGAACAATGTTGGAGACTACTGCTGGGAGGCAATTTTACATCTTGGGTGGTGCACCCAGAATATGTTGAGAGTATGCCACGGGCGAAGAAATGGCTGTGTAGGGATGGCCCCGGGGCCATCAAGTCACACACCATCAGACTGTGCCTTGACCGGCTACACCATGAGGAGGTCACCTGGGACCCCTACACAGGCCATAAGCAGGAGAGACCCTTTGAGGAGCTGGCTAGGTTCAGAGGGTTCATCCGGAGTGCTGGCTGTATGGTGAGCCATTTGCCGGATAGAGTGCTCAGACAGTTTGGCCAGGTACAGCACATCCCGGATGAGCCCAGACCTGCAAATCGGGCCTTCTGTACTGTCACGGAGTGTGATGAGAGGTGGACACAGTTCCAGGACCACTTGGTGGCGCGGGGCCTCCCTGTGTGCCGTACTCCTCAAACACGGTGCCGGGCTACTTTCCATGGTTTTCTAGGGTCTCACATCCCTTTGCCTTCCCTGAAAATTATGTAGAGCTTGTGGATGAGCCGGATGTCAGTGTGGTACGTGTTTTTTATGTTAATTACAGTAATAAGTTTCTTCTACTTATTTAAATCTACTTATTTAAATAATGTTATGTTATTTGTTTGACAGATGCTGCCAGAGCTCCTGGATATGGTGGATGAGATGGATGGGACCATCAATGATAATGTCCCAGAGCCAACCAGGAGCGTCTTTCAGCGCATCAAGAGGTTGCTCAACCCCTTCCGTAGGTTTAGGAGGAGGATCGTCAATGTGTATCAGAGGAGGGGGCGCAACACCCAGTAGGATGATGTCTTAGGGGGGATATTTGTTTGGAACTTTTGTATAATTTAACTACTTTTTATATTTTTAAGTATTTTTCTGATGTCATCTACTTAATTTCGCGCAAATTTATTGCCTTTTTATTACAAACCATAACCATACATGAAATACGAAAGACATGAAATACGAAAGACATAAAACCAACATAAGCAAACAACTAACTAAGAAACTAGTGTTTCGGTAGTCCCTGTTCCAGAAGATAAATGATCTCTTCTGGAGTGCGTATTGTGTCCACGTACAACTCTAAGACTTGTCGCCCCATCGGAAGTGTAGCATGATATTCCATCATGGTCCCAACGTCGTCATCGTTGCGGATCTCCATAACTGAAAAATAGCCAGTCCCGTAATCAAGACGGGTGTACTTTTGGTAACGTATACGCTCCACGTCTTTACGCCACGCTCCCTCTGGACGAATCTTCCTCTCAGCCTTTTCCTTCAGTTGGGCGAAGGTGGTGTCCTTACTTATCCTGCAGAATACATGGTTAGGACAACGAAACACAACACCATGTTCGTCGGTGGTGACAGTCCCATGGTGATGAAGGGCCGTTAGGAATTTGGTGGATGAGTACTGGGTTGGGCACAATTGCCATTCCATTTCAGCTTGGTTGTAGCTGTCAAGAGGGAGAGTAGGTTTTGGTGAAGAAGCAGATTAGGGTTTGGTGAAGAAGGTCTGAGGATGTGAACCCCCTTTTATAATAGGCATGGTGAAATTTCAGCCGTTGATTTCATTTTTAGATCACAAATCTGAGCCGTTTAAATTCTATCCGTTCAGACACATTTTCCAAAGGGATTGACATCCACTCTTTTATCTGACACACATTTGACTGATTGTAAGCCGTTGATCAAAACTGTCGGTGGAATCTGAGACGTCCAATATCTGTCGCTCTGCAACACTGGTTCGAACAGCCTCATGCGAACATATTCGCATGACCACATTCGAACCTGTTCGCATGACCCCATTCGAACAGGTGAAAAACACCCAAGAGGGTGTGTCCCCATATTTAACACACGCGAATGGCCGCGTGCAAACCTGTTCGAAGGCCCGTGTTCGAACTGGTAAAAATTCGTGAAAAAAAGAGGTTTGGCCTGGCCTTTTGGTCATTTCACACCCTTATGGGGTGTGTTTCGAGTAGGAGGGGGTGTGGGAAAAGCAAACGCCTGATATAAATAGTGGAACCTGGGCGTGAAAGAAGGAGGAGCCGCACAAGATATATTTGGATAATTAAAAGGAGAGGGGAGGAACAGTAGCCGCGTGAGAAGCTAATAAGATAAAGGCTAAACTATTGTTTTGGCCCTTTATCTTTGGGGTTGTGGTCACTTTGGCCCTTTATCTTTTTTTTTCTCATTTTAGACCTTCATGTTTTTTGTGTGTGTCATTTTGGCCCCTGCCGTTATGTTTATGTTTTTTGTAGAAAAATTTCAAGGACGAAAATGAAATCAATTAAAAACATAAGGGCCCAAAATGAAATCAATTAAAAACATAAGAGATTAAAATGAAATCAATTAAAAACATAAGGGACTAAAATGATAACGGCAGGGGCCAAAATGACACACACAAAAAACATGAGGGTCTAAACTGAGAAAAAAAAAAGATAAAGCGCCAAAGTGACCACAACCCCAAAGATAAAGGGCCAAAACAATAGTTTAGCCTAAGATAAATAGGAGAGTCGCGGCATTGAGAGAAGGCACCAACAGTAGCGCCGGCACAGTGGAGGAGGAAGATTTGGTACCCGTTCTTGACACCGTGAGAGAGCTTTGGAGCAGAAAAAGGAGACTGGAGACTCAGAATAATAATTTCTCTAATTTCCGGGTTATTTTTATCTCTGTAATCCATGACTCTAATTTCTATTTTATTGTTCTTTATGATTTTGGATAGTTAAATCCTCTTCTGGGGTCTAGGTGGATCTTGCTTGATTAGAGACCTTTTTATGTTCTAATTTCTGGTTTGAATTCCTGTTTTTATTTTAATTAATATTGCCCTATTGTTTTTATCACAAGATTAGGATTAGCTACCATTTGCATGTTTATAATCAATTAGTTGATCAGCGACCGTACTGCAATTAGTTGGTGGACCTATAGGATAATTGGGGCTATAGTTAGGACATGACCAAACCATAATTTAGTCTTCCAATCATTCAACCTTTTTGCTCTTTATGCTTTTCCTGAATTTAAATTCTTGCATGACCAAACGAGGGTTAATTTAGGAAAAAATATTAATCGCGAATGACCAAACAGATTAATAGTTTTAGTAAAGGGATCGGTAATTAAGTAAAATAAGGGAATTCAGGTAGGATTAGACATAGGGGGAATCGAAGCTTGCAAGTGAAACCGTGACCCTAGACCTCTCTCCATTTATGAAATCTAGTATTTTAATTATTGTTATTTATTTCTTTTTTAATTGTTCCATTACAATTCAAATATTTGTTCGTCTAAATAATAAATAATCTTGATTAGTTTGGTACTTGCTAATTAATCCCTGTGGACACGATAATCTTTATACTACTTCTGCGGTAGAGTACACTAGCTCTAAGTGTGTTTTTAACGCAACATACCCCATCAGCATCAACATCTGTCGGGGCTAAGCCCTCAGTAGCAGCAGGAATCACTGGGTCCCCTGCAGTACTAGTACTAGCACCCTCAGACCCAGGTGGTGGCAAATATCTGCCACCAGAAACAACAGCACGAGCAGGCTGAACACGACGCCTTAGGCGAGTAGAAGTCTTCCGCCTGCTAGTGCTGGCGGCATCACCCGTGACTGGTGGAGGAACATATGTCTCGTCATCGGATCCTGAGTGAGATGCCATGACCGTATCTAGACATATACATTTAAACAAATAAACATACACTAAACAAGGTTAACATAAACATACTAAACAAAAATATATAAACATACTAAACAAAAATATATAAACATACTAATTAAACAAATATAAATTACATCGTTGATTAAAAATAGGTTAACATATACACTACAAGAAAAGAAGCCATTAGCGACGGAAATTAGCGAGGGACTAATAGACCCTCGCAAAAATTGGGATTAGCGACGAAATTTGCGAGGGAATAGGGGCTGTCGTATTTTTGAGAATTAGCGACGGAATTTTAGACATTAGCGACAGAAATTCCGTCGCTAATGGCAAAAGTAAAAATATTTGCGAGGGAATGTCAGTTCCGTCGCTAATTTTTTTACTTTTCAGATGATGGGACTCAGTTGCAGGGGTTGGTAAGTGCGCAGGAATTAGCGAGGGACAGTTCCCTCGCTAATTCCCTCGCTAAATTTAACTTTTCAGATGATGGGACAGTTACCTCGCTAATTCCCTCGCAATTTTTTTTCTTTTTTTTCCTTAAATCCGTTTACACTCTTCTTTCTCACTCACTCACTCTCTCTTCACCCTTCCTCTTCCCTTCCTCTTCACCCTTCCTCTTCCTCTACTCTCCACCACCACACAACCACCAACACCACCACCACCATCATCACCACCTCCTCTCACACTCTCCTCTCTCTTCACTCTTCCAACACCACCACCACCACATACCTCCTACCACTCTCACTCACTCTCTCTTACTCTTCACCACCACCACCCCACCACCACCACTCTCACTCCTCTCTCTCTCTCTCTCTCTCTCTCTCTCTCTCTCTCTCTCTCTCTCTCTCTCTTTCTCCCTTACTCTTCTCCTTCTCTCTCTACTCTAAACCACCCATCACCACCACCACCACGCCACCATCACCACCACGCCACCACCACCACCACACCACCACCACGCCACCACCACCGTCGCCACCACCACCACACATCACCACAAAATTAAGAATATAATATAATATTCATTAAATAATAATAAATATATAAAAAAACAAGTCATTCAGCACTGGACACGTGTCATTTTTTTGAAAACTGTAGTCATTAGCGAGGGAATTGGCGAGGGAAATATCCCTCGCTAATTCCTGTGCATTTACGAACCCCTGCAACTGAGTCCCATCACCTGAAAAGTAAAAGTCATTAGCGAGGGAAAATTCCCTCGCTAATTAGCAAGGGATTCAAATTCCCTCGCTAATCCCATTAGCGAGGAGGGGTTTAGTGACAGAACTGGTCCCTCGCTAATTCCCTCGCAAATGACCATTAGCGACGGATTTTGGTCATTTTGCGAGGGAAATGTCCGTCGCTAATGACCAGTTTTTTTGTAGTGATATATATATTGTTGAAACATAAATAACTAATTGGAATCCCATTCACTCTCAAAATCATCATCATCAGAGGGGTGAATTCTTGATACACCAATGTGGTCTGTTGCATCTTCATCAGCATCTTCTTCGTCATCAACTTCATCGCCGGTGTTTGGCTCATCACATAATTGAGTAATGGGTTCAACTTGAATCACTTCGTTTACATTAGACATCTCTTCCATTTGATATGGCACATCTTCCACCGTGTCATCATTTGTCTAAATGCGACCTCTTGGTTTTGTTTTAATTGCGACACACCAACCACGCCTATCAGTCCGCATTGATGGATAAGGGACATAATAGACTTGTCTCACATTTTGTGCAATGACGAACGGATCATACAGTCGATATCTACCATTCATTTTAATGTCCACTGTATTTGACTTTGGATTCACCTTTGTTCCTCGAGCAGATGGATCAAACCAATTACAATAAAAAACCACTACCTTCTGACTAAAATCTAGATGGGGGTACGAAAGTTCATATATGTGTTGAACCCCACCATAAAAATCATCTTCACCTCCTCCAGTGACACCCTTCATGCACACTCCACTATTGACTGTCTCTCTGCCTTGTGTCCATTCATTGGTGTGAAATTTGTATCCATTGACAAAGTATGTGTGCCATTCTATAACACATCTTCGAGGACCGTCTGATATGTTCCTCAAGTGTTGGTTGGTAGGAGTTGGTGGGAGGGCATAAACATGTTTCCTAAACCACGTTGGAAAATGTGCATTAATATGAGCAGAAGATTGTTGCTCACTTACGTCCTCTGATGACAAGAATTCCCTAAAAAGAAATAATTAATTGTTACACATTTGTCTACTTTATATTAACTAACTAAGATCGATAGTTAATGTTGAGGAACATACTCAATAAATGGTTGCACCTCAGCACAGTTTATCAACACATAAACATGTGCTGTGAACTTAGCTCTTCATGAAATGAAGGGCCTAGACAATGAGAAAGCTAGGAAGGCTATAGATCATTACTGTAGATGAAAGGATTTGTTGTTGGTTGAGAAAGGTACTAGGACTTTGAAACCCAAAGCCAATTATACTTTATCTACCGAACAAGCGAAAGCAGTTTATCAGTGGATAAAAGAGTTGAAAATGCCAGACGGTTATTCTTCCAATTTATCTAGATGTGCAGATGTGGATAATGCGAGGTTGATAAATGATGTCTAGGCCATTCAGTATCTATTTCATTTCGACTGCTTCCAGGAGCAAACTCATTCTTGAAATAATAAGAACAAAAATGTGTTGTTTCACGGTGTAAGTAAGAAGAACATATCGATCCTTCAACTCTAGTTTTGTTTTTCACCGATCTTTTTGAATCACCCATGAACCTAGAGAAAATGATATTAATTAACATAATAATCATATATTTTAAACTTGTTTCTTATATTATAAAAATTAACTGACCATTCACACGGATACATCCATCTGTATTAGACAAGTCGGCCAAGTTTAGCTTCATATGCGAGATGCACCGGTAGATGCTCCATAGAATCAAAGAAACCAGGCGGAAATACTCTCTCCAACTTGCATAAGATAAGTGGGATGTCTTGTTCCATTTTTGAAAGATCATCAGCTTTTAGCGTTGCAGAACACAAATTCTTAAAGTATTGACTTATTTCAATGAGCGGATTCAAAACGTGTGTTGGCAACGAACTAAAAGCGATAGGAAGTAAGCACTCCATGAATACATGACAATCATGGCTCTTCATCCCATGCAACCTCGCATTATCCACATCCGCACATCTAGATAAATTGGAAGAATAACCGTCTGGCATTTTCAACTCTTTTATCCACTGATAAACTGCTTTCGCTTGTTCGGTAGATAAAGTATAATTGGCTTTGGGTTTCAAAGTCCTAGTACCTTGCTCAACCAACAACAAATTCTTTCGTCTACAGTAATGATCTATAGCCTTCCTAGCTTTCTCATTGTTTTTCGTTTTGCCTTTCACGTTCATGACAGTGTTAAATATGTTGTCAAAAAAATTCTTCTCTATATGCATGACATCGAGATTGTGTCTCAATAGATTATCTTTCCAATAGGGAAGTTCCCAAAAAATACTTTTTTTTGTCCAATTGTGCCATTGTCCATATCCATCTGGACGAGAAACAACACCCGCTACGACTTCCACAGGAGGGATATCCCTAACACTATTCCAAACTTCCTCTGGTGTCAACTTACGAGGAGGTCCAGCTGTTTCAACATTTCCCTTGATGAACGCATATTTCTGCTTTCTAAATGGGTGATCCATAGGTAAGAACCTACGGTGCGAGTCAAACCATGAAGTTTTTCCTCCGTATTTAAGACTAAAAGCCTTTGTGTCAATCATGCAAATCGGACACGCCATCTTACCATGTGTCCCCCATCCAGACAACATTCCATAGGCAGGGAAGTCATTAATGGTCCACATCAAAGCCGCCATCATCACAAAATTTTGTTTACGTGCTGCATCATAAGTTAAAACACCATTCCACAATCTTTTTAGGTCATCAATCAAAGGTTGCAAATATATGTCAATACCAGCTGTTGGATTACTTGGCTCTGGAAAAATAGAATTTAAAAACATGAATGGTTTAGACATACACATTTCTAGAGGAAGGTTGTATGGGATAACAATAACTGGCCAACATGAATACGGTGTTGCCGAGGCTTGAATATATGGTGTGAAACCATCAGAGCATAAACCAAGCCGAACATAGCGTGGATCACTGGTAAAATCTGGATGAACACGATCAAAATGCTTCCAAGCTTCACCATCAGATGGGTGACGTAATTCACCAGAATTATTTCTATTTTGATAGTGCCACGTCATTTTACCCACGGTCTGCATTGAAGTAAACATCCTCTGTAGCCTTGGTATAAGCGCCAGATAGAACATTGCTTTTCGTGGAACCGGTTTTCCTCTGCTCATCCCTTTCCTACTAACACGATAGCGTGGCTCTCCACACAACTTGCATTCCGACAAGTCTCCATCATTTATGCCAAACTCATTGTTATAATAAAGCATGCAACCAGACACACAACAATCAATTCTTTTAGATTTTAAGCTAAGCTTCGATACCAGTCTTTTAGCTTCATAATAACTTTGCGGCAAAAGCTCTCTAATGAGGATTGCATCCAACATCATTTTGGTCATATATTCCATGCACAACTCAGCAACATTAAATTGAGACTTAAGACCCAACAACCGAACACACATTGATAATTTTGAGTCTTTAGATCCTTCAAATAATGGTTTATTTGTCTCACTCAAATACATGTAAAACCTTTGAGCTTCCTCATTTGGAACTTCTTCAGCATAATATTCTGGTTCTTCAAAATCCAAATTCACTCCAACAGGGTCAGATAACATTCCCTGATAAACATCTAACGGTTGTATAATTTTGCCTTCAGATGTCGTAGTCGCTGGATAACTACTTGATGTGGGAGCTACTACTTCATCCGGAACATTAACCGCAGGAACTGCAAGAGCTACCCCTGGTCCTACTTCCTCATGACGAGTCCATATCCAATAATTTGGCTTAAACCCATTATTGTACAAATCAAGTCTAACTTCTTTTTCATTTTATAAGTCGAAAGGAACATTTCAAGCAAGGACATCTAATTCCGCCTTGTCGCGCAAATTCTTCATGGGCCTTAGCACAAAAAATAAACTCTTCTACTCCTTCTACAAAACGTCGCTTTAAACCGGATCTTCAAGGAAATAATCGATCATACATCCAACTACGATCCATAATTTCAAGATCGATCTATGTACTACACTACAACGTAAATAAAATAAACTATCAATTACTTTATATTTAGATATTTATTGATATATTAATTATTTTATTTTGATATATCAATAAACTATCAATTACCGGCAACACAATGAATTTTTATATAATGTTATATATTAATAATTTAAACATTATAAATAATAATTGCAAATTTAATTTTAAATTTCAATTTTTAGAAGACAATATCTGTTAATAAAATTTATAAGTGAACTTAAGAAATAAGTGTTTTCAATATAAATTATTTTGTATTATTATTGCAAACAAAATTTGTAACAAAATTTTACTATAAATAGTGAAGTAATTTATATTTTATTGATTTTAATATTGTACCAAAAATGTGATTTGAAAAAACCAACTTCTAAAACACTACAATGAGACACAGGAACATGTATTCAAATCATCGACAATAAGCGTTATTAAAAGTCACCAAGGACTAAAAGAAAAAATCCAAATTTTACGGTGACCAAAAGTTGGTAAAATTTTTTTAGACACCAAAAACAAAAAATCCATATATATATATATATATATATATATATACATATATAAATATATATTGATATATTAATTACTTTACTTTGATAACTAACCGTAGTGAAGAGAAGGCTCTGACTTGAAGCGTATCCCCAACTCGAACAAAGCGGAGAAATGAGGAACGCAAACTCAAACAATACCTAAACAAACAACACTGCAATTAGTAACAAACTCATATTATAAAATAATTCAAAAACTAAAACTATTAACTCATGTTACAAACATACCTTAGATCGAAGAAATTTGCCAAAGAGAGGAAGAGAGGAATTTCAAGAAGAGATTTAGTAGAGAGAATGAGAGTATTGGTAGAGGTGTGAAGAAGAAGTGGAGAATGGAGAAGGGATTATGTAGAAAAACGAAGTCCAACGGTAAAAAGGCAGAATCCACCGGAAATGTCATTTACCGGCGGATTTTCAAAAATCAAATTCCCCGCTCTTTTCTAAAAATCCGCCGAAAATGATGTTTCCGGCGGATTTTAGTCGGGTCGTCATTTCCGGCGGATTTGTAGGTATTTCCGGCGGAATTTTAGGTATTTCCGGCGGATTTTTTAATTTTTTTTCTCGTAGCCCCAAATCCGCCGGAAATACCTAAAAATAAACGGCTCAAATTTGTGATCTAAAATTTTGATCAACGACTCATGTTTCTGCACGCCTATTATAAATTGGGCTTCAGCTTTCCCTTCTACTTCACAAAAACCCTAACCCCTTCTCTTCTTCTTCTCCACGAAATCATATAAACACAAAAAAAAGGCCCCTAACACAATACTCAGAGGATTCTTCCCTCACTATCATTCATCATCAGGGCATCATCACGAACAAAGTTGATGGTGTCGGTTTCGAGGGGCGAGACACAATGCAGTGTAGGCTTAAACACAACATAACATTCGCTGCCCTAAAAGATAAACTATTGGGTAAGGTGCAAGTGGAGGGCGACGAGCGAGAGATAAATCGTATAGTTTATCGGAAACCCGATTGGTCTGGTGGACGTGTGCACTTGTCTACAATCGATGTCAAGAACGACGATGACGTCCAAGCAATGATGTCCATTTATGTCCTGTTTAAATGGAAGGGTTATCTGCATTTGTACGTGGAAACCACACAGACCGTCGCTGAGATCTTTAGTCGTTTAACTCCACTAGCTCAGTAGTTTGTCATTTTATTGTTTTCGTGTATTTCGAGTTTTATGTACGGTGACGCTTTTTAATAATAAAATTGTTGTTTAATTTAAACGGTACTGTAAACCAAAAAATAATCAACTGATAAACTCTAAATTAGTACATTTTTAGAGATATTTTCAATTCATTTTCAGGGCAATTATAACTAATTATATTAATCACTGACTTAATTTGCTGTATTTTGCAGGAAGAAATAAAATATGCAAAAGAATCAAACTTCTATTTGGAGCCACTTAAAATTATATATATATATATATATATATATATATATATATATATATATATATATATGTGTGTGTGTGTGTGTGTGTGTGTGTGTGTGTGTGTGTGTGTGTGTGTGTGTGTGTGGGCTGAATTACAAATGGGGGTTGAAATATAAATAAACGCGAGGGAGCCATGGATTTTAACTTAAAACAAACGAAAAAGAAGCATGTGGCCCAAGTGTCGAAAAGGCAAGCCCAAATCCAATTGAAAACAAGGCATGCACATGGGATTTTTATCACTGTAATTTATGACTCCAAATTTTATTTCATTGTTCTTGAACACTATGGATAGCTAAATCCTCTTCTAGGGTCTTAGGTGGATATTACTTGATTAGAGACCTTTTGATGTTCTAATTTTTAATCTGAATTCCTATTTTTATTTCAATTAATATTGTCCTAGTAATTTAATCACATTCTTAGGATTGATCACCCTTTGCATGTTCATAATAAATTAGTTGATCAACGACCGTACTGCAATTAGTTGGTGGACCTATATGATAGTTGGGGTTATAATTAATGCATGACCAAACTTTAATTTAGTCTTCCAATCATTCAACATTTTTTGTTCTTTAATGCTTTTCCTCAACTTAAATTCTTGCATGACCAAACAAGGGTTAGTTTAGGAAAAAGAATATTAATCGCGAATGACCAAACAGATTAATAGCTTTAGTAAAGGGATTGGTAATTAAATAAAATAAAGGAATTCGGGTAGAATTAGACATAGGGGAATCGAATCTTGCAAGTGAAACCGTGACCCTAGGCCTCTCTCCATTGATTCAATCTTGTATTTTACTATTTGTTATTTAATTAATTTTATTTAGTTTACATTACTACTCTACTATTGGTTCGTCTAAACAATATATATAATCTTGATTAGTTTGGTACTTGTTAATTAATCTCCGTGCATACGATAATCTTTTATACTACTTCTGCGAAAGAGCACACTTGCTCTAAGTGTGTTTTTAACGCAACATCAACCCAATATTTATTCATTACTAAATCAGTGACGTTCAATTACAATTATTGATAAACAAAATAACAGTAAAAAACTACAACTGGGTAACAACAGAGCCGGATCCAGCATCACTCGCAGTATCACTGTCACTCTCACTCCCATCAGAGGCAACCGCCGGCATAATCCTAGCGACCTTGAAGCTCCCAGTCTGATAGTATGTTAACAAGGCTTCCACACTCTCAACACCCCCATACGCTTGGCAGATGGCATGCGTATCAGTAAGGATGTTGCCATAGCGCATGTTGTTGAGACCACGAATACAAGGGCCAACTTCCAAAACAAAATAAAAGTCACCAGGCAACCCTAGTCTCCAAATCTCATTTGGAATGGAAATCCTCCCAGCATTTCGTTCAATGAGGGTAAGGAATTGGATCATACCTGCAACCGAATATATCAAACACAGCATCTGGAGAAGGGGTTTATATAGAAGAAACAAAGTCAAACGGTCAAAAGGCAGAATCCGCCGGAATGTCATTTAACGGCGCCGGAAATGTCATTTACCGGCGGATTTAGGAGATTTCCGGCGGATTAGGGGATTTCCGGCGGATTTACCCCTCGCTTTTTTCAAAAAAATCCGCCGAAAAATACCTTACCGGCAGATGTTTTTTTTAAAAAATTTCGTAGACTCAAATCCGCCGGAAATACCTAAAAATCCGCCGGAAAAACCAACTAATCCGCCGGAAATGTTTCGGCCGATAAAATCCGCCGGTAAGTCCTAAAATCCGCCGGAAATTTTTCGGCGGATGTCAATCCGCTGGAAAGTGTTGGCCGGAAAAAACAGTTTTTCTTGTAGTGAACACACCTATCAGTATCTAATTTTTTTCTAATTTGATATACATGATTACAAGGATAATATCTCGTTATTCAGCTGTCAGATTGTTAAATTTCATTTTCTATATAAAGTTATTAAATGGTGTAATTCCCTAAGTTTGACACCTGGTGTCAATATATCCTGACTAATATATATATATATATATATATATATATATATATATATATATATATATATATATATATATATAGAGAGAGAGAGAGAGAGAGAGAGATAGTTTTTTGTTTATGTATTTTTTGTCCAAATATTATATACAATTAATATTGGTATTAGAATTATTGTGTTCAAATATTTGCTAGATGAAAAGACTCTAAAAAAACAAAAAGGCTTAATGACTATTTCAACTAATTAATATTTAAAACACACGCGACAAATATTTGTCAATAATACCTAAAAAAGGATAAATAATTGTTACTCATATATAAAAAAACACGGGATAAATATTTGTTATTGATAATCTACCATCTATCTTTTACTATCTACAAAAATCTATCAATCAACTCAAATAATCAATTGAAACTATGAGATAACTACACTGATACGTAAAAAACATTGGACAACTGCACTGATATATAAAAATATACAGGGATAACTGCAATGATATATATAAAAACACGAGATAGTTGCACTGATATTTAAAAAAAACATGAGATAATAACACTGATATATAAAAAAACACTGCACTAATATATAAAAACACACGGAATAAATGCACATAGTTTTAAAATGATACTTTTATATCTTCTGTTTTAAGATACAACTGCGAAACCGAACTCACACCTTGAATATACGAACGACCACAATAGCAATAATTAGCGATTCCCTGCAGAAAAATTATTCCACCATTCTTTGCATAATGATTCCATCCCACAAGCAAAAATAGAATTGAATTCCAACCTGATTAAATTATCGTGCAATGCTTTTTCTAGGGCGCGATACACACAACAGAGCGATGTGAGCGTGAATCTTGAGGTTGAGGCGCTCAAGAAGTTGGCGCTTGTCTTCGAGGTTTTACTTTGATCAGAATTCGATCTTTACATCGATGGTGTGTATTTATTTCTGTATCATGTTTTTGGATTAAGATTTTGCTTCTCAGGAGTTCTATTATTTTGGTGATTGTTCTGGTCTCCTTTTGTTCGTTTAAGCTTTTTTAGATTTTATAAAGATCTGAATCCTTGTTTCGATGACGCAGCGTGTTCTTGCGTTTCTTGCTACAATATCATTACTTGCGCAGAAAATTCTTGATAGGGAAGTGTTGGTTTCTCCTTCACAATTGAATCTTGGTAGGGAAATCTTGAAACTTGACCAGAATTTGGTGACTTCGCTCCTAATTTTGTAATTTGTGGGTGACTTTACAATTGAACATGACGCAGCGTGTTCTTACGTTTTCTTCGTATGGCGTTGCATGGTTTGTTGTCTTTTGGAAGATTTTTTGCATCGTTTCAGGTTATTCAACCTTTCTCTGACTTTCTTTCCTTTTCGTTTCTTTTTCTGGTTGGTAGTGGAAACTAGAAGTAGTACTTGCATTCTATTCAGTTTCATATATTATCAACCAGTTTCTGAAAAAAGAATTACAGGTTCATTTCATTTGTTCACATTTATTGGCTGTAAATTATGATTAAAGATTATGCTAACTTGAGTTAAAATTGAAGGCTCTCTTTTGGTTTAGTTAATTGTCTTTCAGAATTAATTGTTCTTTCCAAATTGATGACTATCATATTTACTAAAAAGTAGTTTTTTAAATTTGCCAGCACAAGATATGTGATTCCCCTGCTGTGTGCATTGGCAGTTAGAAAACCACTCATAAATCATGTAGTGTGGCAGGAAATGCTTTCAAGTGGTTAGTTATTCCGTAACCCCTTATTAATTTCAAGTTCTTTATCGGCAAAGTTACTTAATGGATTTGAGTTCTTCAATAATTATGTTCTCAAAGAAGCTAATTGGATCTTCGGTGATTATATTGGGGTATTTAACTAATATATTTTGTTGAGGAAAAGTTAAGTCCGTTGATTGACTTCAATCATGAGCCGAATGCTTCATTTTTTGATAGAATAGAATTGTATTGTGAGATAAAAGGATGCATTTTAGAGGGTTTTTATCTGTTAATATTTGAGGAAGTAATGCTAGTTTAGTAAATAGTTGGATAATAAAGAAGGCTTTAGTTGATAGTTGGAAGATAATAGTAGTTAATTAGTAGTGTGATGTTTGGAGCAAATGAATAGTTGTATTGCTCTCAAATTGGTCACAAATGACTTGATTACAAATGCTCCCAAGCTTGCCTATTTATAGATGTTTGAGGATGGTTCTAGATAATTCTACATGATTAGCATCTCTAATATATTCTAGATTTATCTTGTACTTCTAGCTTCTAGGTTTTTTCTCTTTTGATATTTACATAGAATATTCTAGATTCTTTTACTTAGTACATGTAATGGTAATTTCTAGAATATCTTTGATCTAGACTTCAATAGAGAAATCTAGAAATTTGCATCACTTCTTTAACACTCCTCCTTGATGCAAACTTCGGAAACTCCAAGCTTTGTTCTTAGTTCCTCAAACTTGACTCTTGGTAATGCCTTCGTAAATATATCTGCAACTTGATCTTCTGTTGTGCAGTACTCGAGATGAATCTGCTTAGTTGTCTCTGCTTCTCTAATAAAGTGATATTTTATAGAAACGTTCTTTGTTCGATGATGATGAACCAGATTCTTTGCCATTGCTATAGCTGACTTGTTGTCGCAGTAGATTGTAGTAGGGAGATCTTGTTGTTCACCCATGTCTTCAAGTATTCTCCGAAGCCATATAGCTTGACTTGTCGCTTCAGCTGCTGCCACGTACTCAGCCTCTGCTGTTGATTGCACAACTGTTGCTTGCTTCTTAGATCCCCATGAGAAAAATCCTGATCCTAGTGAGAAGGCATAGCCTGATGTACTTTTCATGTCATCAATAGAACCTGCCCAATCACTGTCGGTACGTAGCCAAGTGATCTTGAGTTGGTCGTGGTTCTGTACCATATACCAAACTCCTTTGTTCCTTGAAGGTATCTTAAAATTCTTTTTCCTGCTCCATAGTGAATTTGGCTCGGCTTCTGCATGAATCTTGATAGAAGACTTGTGGCATACATGATGTCTGGGCGTGTAGCAGTGAGATATAGTAAGCTCCCTATCAAACTTCTATAGCGCGGTGCATCAGCTTCTGGTGCTCCGTCTTCTTTTTGTAACTTCTCATTTGTCACGAGCGGAGTAGCTACTGGCTTGCATTCGTTCATGTTGAATTTCTTTAATAGTGCTTCGGTATATTTCTTTTGACAGATGAATATTCTTTCTTTGTGTTGTTTTACTTCTATGCCGAGGAAGTAGTTCATCAAGCCAAGATTTGTCATCTCGAATGTCTTCATCATGTCTTCTTTGAAATTAGCGATCATCTTTGTGTTGTTTCCTGTGCAGATTAGATCATCTACATACAAGGAGACAATGAGAGTATCCTGCTGACCTTGGATCTTGACATATAGTGTTGGCTCACTCTTGCTCCTCCTGAATTCTTGATTGATGAAGTATTGATCAATTCGGCTGTACCATGCTCGAGGAGCTTGCCTGAGACCATATAAAGCTTTTCTTAGTGTTAGCCTAGAATTTCGACAAGGCTTTTGAGTGGTTAGTTAATAGGGTTTGACTCTTCATTAAAGATCATTCATAATGCCTTCAGAAAGAAAAAGTGACATTTAAGTCATCTCAGCATGTTTTCGACAGAAGAAGTCTTCACCAATTCGACAGGGAAGAGTTTTCGACAGGACAGTGTATTCAGGACTTCGTCAAGCAGTTATTGGCAAACAGTTGTGTCGAATTTCAAGACTACAGTTAATACAACGTAGGCAGTATGTGGCATCGAGCGTGGCACGAAATCCATCACTGGTTAATGAGACGTAGCCACGTGTCCATAGTAGTTTACATTTCAGTCATTATTCGTAGCCACGTGTCCATAGTAGTTTACATTTCAGTCATTATTTTCTGTATAAATAGTAGTTTCTACGGAGAAATCGGGGTGGCAAATTATTATACCAAACACACAGTTCTGAAACTCTAACTTCCAAGTCACAGCGAAAACAGAGTAAAAGAATTATTGTACAACGTATGTGAATTTGTGCACCATTCTCTTTACATTTAATGCAATTTATTACTTTCAATACAAGTCATTTTACATTTCTGCGTTCCATTTTATTACTTCTTTTTCTTTGATTTCCATTTTCATGGTGAATTGTCTCCCTTTTAAAATATATTTGTTAACAAACTGCGGTGTTTAAAGGCAATTGCTTTGGAGATTTCTGGTTTAATCTCACAAACATTTCTAATAAAACCAGTGATTGTTTGCTAAAAACACCAGCGAACAAATTGGCACGCCTGGTGGGACCGTTTGCCTTTAATACATAATTTTTCTATGTTCTTGTATGTGTTTGTATTTGCATGTACTTAAGAAGTGGAAAAATGGTTCGTCCTACTAATAATGCGTCTAGTTCTAATCGTGTGATTTCACAAGAACAGGGAACAATAGTAGACTCTGCAAACGTAAATGCAGGGGTGGTTGTGGGAACAATATCCCCATCATCATCAACAACCGTTCCTTCAGTATCAATGACTAATGTTGGATCAACGCAGTCAAACATGGCATCTATGCCTATGCCTTTGCCGTCACATATGGGACTTCATAGTCCTTATATGGCAATAGGAAGCGGTTTAAATCCACATTTTCATAATGTAATTTTCCTGCATTTCCTTCTGGATCGTATGACATGCCTACTGGAATGCCACATATTTCGACCATGTCTCCTGTACATGTTTCTTCTGAAAGTGTAATGGGTCGAAATCCCACAGCATTAACCAATGAATCTTTGTTTGCCTTACGACAACAAGTTGATGAGAGCAATCATGATATGGTTAATATGTTAACCCAGCAAATCGGTACGGTTTTTAATCCATTGATTCAAAATACTAATACTGGTTACCAAATGTTAGCCAATCAAATGGGTCGAATTGCAGATTTCTTTGGGGCTCCAAATATTAGTAATAGGCAGATGCCCAACACAGTAAATAATGGATTGCCTGTTAATACCCAAAAAACAATTCCAGTCGAAGTCCCAGTGAATGTAGGTGAACGTCAGGGAACTGCAAATCATGTTCCTGAAGTTGTTCTGGTAAATCGAAATCAGAACGCTGATGAAGTTGTTCGACAAGTGCAACAAAATAATGTTGGTGCTCAAGATAATATAGCCACTTTAGTAGAAACTATATTGACACAAAATGGCGTTAATGTAGGCTTACATAGGCCAAATTTCATATCACCATTGTGTGAATATGTGTTGCAAACTGAGTTACCAAGGGGCTGGAAAGTTCCTAAATATACTAAGTTTGGTGGTGACACAAAAGAGTCTACTGTCGAACATATTGCTCGTTATTTGACTGAGTCTGGGGATATAGCCCAAAATGAGAATTTGAAGATGAAATATTTCCCAAATTCTTTAACAAA
Organism: Astragalus membranaceus; assembly: GCA_039519185.1. Classification (NCBI taxonomy): domain Eukaryota; kingdom Viridiplantae; phylum Streptophyta; class Magnoliopsida; order Fabales; family Fabaceae; genus Astragalus; species Astragalus membranaceus. The sequence continues at coordinate 142,998,740 of CM076846.1, read as the reverse complement.
AAATGCTTTTACTTGGTTTACTACATTACCCCCTGGTTCTATTTTCACATGGGGGCAATTAGAAAAAGCATTTCATGCGCAGTTTTACATGGGCCAATCTAAGATTAGTCTCAAAGAATTGGCCAGTGTTCAGCGCAAAATGCCTGAAACTGTTGATGACTATTTGAATAGGTTTAGGCTACTGAAGGCTCGTTGTTTCACACAAGTGCCTGAACATGAACTCGTCGAAATGGCTGCTGGTGGTCTTGATTATTCAATCAGAAAGAAATTGGACACATTTTATCTAAGAGACATGGCCCAATTGGCTGATAGAGTTCGACAAGTTGAAAGGTTAAAAAAGGAGAATGAAGAAGACGAAGTGAAACGTATTTATACGTTAGAGGTGCAACGGTTGCACAGTTACGACGCTTCGCACGTTTGAGATTCTGAAAAGACGTGGTCTACCAACCAAATGACGTGGCCCAATGAAACGGTTCGCTTTATCTGCATAAGGTCATGATCATTTTTGCCTATCACCATTTAATGCAAAGTTGTTGGAGGTGACGTTTCGAAATCTTCAAAAATATTCTTTTTCTTCCTTAACACTTGTGCTGTCGAAAAAGATATTTTTGGGGGGCAATTTGTTAGCCTAGAATTTCGACAAGGCTTTTGAGTGGTTAGTTAATAGGGTTTGACTCTTCATTAAAGATCATTCATAATGCCTTCGGAAAGAAAAAGTGACATTTAAGTTATCTCAGCATGTTTTCGACAGAAGAAGTCTTCACCAATTCGACAGGGAAGAGTTTTCGACAGGACAGTGTATTCAGGACTTCGTCAAGCAGTTATTGGCAAACAGTTGTGTCGAATTTCAAGACTACGGTTAATACAACGTAGGCAGTATGTGGCATCGAGCGTGGCACGAAATCCATCACTGGTTAATGAGACGTAGCCACGTGTCCATAGCAGTTTACATTTCAGTCATTATTCGTAGCCACGTGTTCATAGCAGTTTACATTTCAGTCATTATTTTCTGTATAAATAGTAGTTTCTACGGAGAAATCGGGGTGGCAAATTATTATACCAAACACACAGTTCTGAAACTTTAACTTCCAAGTCACAGCGAAAACAGAGTAAAAGAATTATTGTACAACGTATGTGAATTTGTGCACCATTCTCTTTACATTTAATGCAATATATTACTTTCAATACAAGTCATTTTACATTTCTGCGTTCCATTTTATTACTTCTTTTTCTTTGATTTCCATTTTCATGGTGAATTGTCTCCCTTTTAAAATATATTTGTTGACAAACTGCGGTGTTTAAAGGCAATTGCTTTGGAGATTTCTGGTTTAATCTCACAAACATTTCTAATAAAACCAGTGATTGTTTGCTAAAAACACCAGCGAACACTTAGTCTCAGTACTTTATCTTCATTTCCTTTGCTGACGAAGCCCTGTGGTTGCTCAATATAAATCTCTTCTTCTAGCACTCCATTTAGAAATGCGGACTTGACATCTAGTTGATAGATGCTCCACTCTTTTTGTGCTGCAAGAGTTATTAAAGCTCTTATAGTGTCTAGACGAGCAACTGGAGCAAATGTCTCAATGTAGTCAACTCCAGGTTGCTGAGAGTAGCCCTTTGCTACAAGCCTAGCCTTGTGTTTTTGTATTGAGCCATCAGGGTTAAGCTTTGTCTTATAAACCCATTTGACTCCTATGATATCTTTATCTTTTGGATAGTCTACTAGCTCCCATGTTTTGTTTTTCTCAATTTATTTAATCTCCTCCTCCATTGCTTTGACCCATACTTCTTGTTTTGATGCTATGTCATAGTTTTCAGGCTCAAGTATGGCCAAATTGCAAGTTTCATATATATCCGCCAGAGATCTTACTCGCCTCGGAGTAGAATTTGGTGAGGAATCTTGTTGAAGAGAAGACGAAGAAGGCATACCTGGATCTTCTGTTACTTCTTCAACTTCTTCTTGAGGTTGCTGTACTGGAAGGGAAATGTTGCTTCTCTCAATTTTTTCTTTATCCCAATTCCAAGCAGCAGCTTCATCAACTTCGACATCTCGACTAATGATGAGCTTCTTTGTTTGTAAGTTGTAGACTCGATAGCCTTTTGATTGTGTACTGTATCCCAAGAAGATGCCTCGAATCGTTTTGTCTTCTAACTTATGCCTCTTTTGGTCTGGGACATGAATGTAGCAGATTGATCCAAAGACCCTTAAATGTTTGGCAGAAGGTTTTTGCCCACTCCAAGCTTCAACGGGAGTCTTGTCTTGGATTGCTTGAGTTGGACATCTATTGATAATGTAGATTGCAGTATAAACCGCTTCAGCCCAAAAAGTTTTTGGTAGTCCTTTATCCTTTAGCATCGATCTAGCCATCTCCATGACCGTGCCCGGTTTCATCTTTCAGATACTCCATTTTGTTGAGGAGAATATGCGACTGTGAGTTGTTTTTCAATGCCTTCATCCTCACAGAATTTATCAAACTCATGGGAGTTGTACTCTTTGCCGCGATCACTCCTAAGCCTCTTTATGTGTTTGCCACTTTGCTTTTCTACAAGGGCCTTGAACTTCTTGAATATTCCAAAGACTTCTGATTTTTCCTTGATGAAATAGACCCAAGTCATTCTAGAAAAGTCATCGATGAAGAGGATGAAATACCTGTTGTTGGTGAGTGATGGTGTCCTCATCGGTCCACAAACGTCAGTGTGGATGAGCTCTAGCACATCTTTAGCTCTCCATGCATTGCTCGTTGAAAATGGTAGTTTTTGTTGTTTTCCAAGAAGACATCCTTCACATGCTCCACTATCTTCTTTTAGGCTTGGTAAATCTCCTACCATATTCTTTTGATATAACAACTTTAAGGCTTTCGAGTTGAGGTGGCCAAATCTTCGATGCCATAGCCATGAATCATCAGCTTGCACCTTCATGGCAATGTTAGTGGTATATTTAAAGTTGATCGGGAAGCTTCTATTCCTCGTCTCCATCTTTACTTGGGCTATCTCAACCCTTTTACTACTGTTATCATAGATTGTGCATTTATCTCCTTCAAAGTGAAGGACATAGCCTTTCTCCATCATTTGACCGATGCTCAAGAGATTTTCTTTAAGATTGGGAACTAGTAAGACATCTCTAATGAGTCACGTACCTTTCTTTGTCTCCACCATGACAGTGCATTTGCCTTTTGATTCCACGGTAGTGCCATTCCCTAGTCGAATCTTTGATTTGCCAGAGTCATCAATTTCCTTAAAGATGTTCTCATCTTTAGCCATGTGATTGCTGCAATCGCTATCCAAGTACCAAGTTCGTTTCTTGTCATCGTTGGAATCTTGGGTGGCATAGAAAAGATGTTCTTCACTGTCATGTTTATTCTGGTCATTCTCACGTTCTTCGACGAAATTTGCTTGATGTTTATTTTTGCTATAGAAATTCTTCTCCACGTGCCCAAATTTCTTACAGTGCCGACATTGTGGCTTTCCTCGCCAGCGACAGTATTTCTCGGCATGATTTGTCCTCTTGCAGATGCTACATGGAGGATACTCATCTTGATTTTTCTTTGAGAAATTTCTAGAATTCTCTCTATTTCTAGAACTTTCTCCACTAATCTTGTTTCCTCCGTATCCTTTATTTTGAGACCGTAATTTAAGCTTAGATTGAAAGGCATTTTCTACAGATTCATCATCACGCCTACTAAATCTTTGCTCATAAGCTTCAAGAGAGCCCATTAGTTCTGTCACAGATAAGTTTGATAGATTCCTTGTTTGTTCAATCGTCGTCACGATTGGATCATACTTACAGGGAATAGAAACTAGAATTTTCTCAACAATTCTTTTGTCGAGAATATTTTCCCCGTAGGCTCTCATTTTAGAAACAATTTCTTTTATCTTAGTATAATAGTCTTGTACGGTCTCAGATTCCTTCATATTTAATAATTCAAACTTACGCCTTAGACTTTGGAGTTTGACGGCACGTACCTTGGCGGTTCCTTGAAACTCCTCCTGTAGTGTACTCCATGCATCCTTGGCACTAGAAGCTCCCATTATCCTCGGAAAAATAGAGTCACCCACAGCTTGCTGCAAGTAATATAGCGCCTTTGAATCTTTTTGCCTATTTTCCTTCAACTCTTTCCTTTGAGCTGCAGTAAGAGTTGAAGTATCTGCGGGAGTAATAAATCATTCTTCCACAACTTCCCATAGATCTTGGGAGCAAAAAAATGTCTTCATTTTAATGCTCCAAAAATCATAGTTTTCACCGGAAAAAGGAGGGACTTGGATATTAGATGATGATTGGGTGTTGTTAGCCATTGGCTAAGAAAAAAGATGGAAGTAGTGTAGAGACAGGGTAGTGATTTTTAATTGGTAGTTGGATAGTTTATCTACGCCCAATATATGACCGAACGTAGCTCTGGTACCACTGTTAATATTTGAGGTAGTAATGCTAGTTTAGTAAATAGTTGGATAGTAGAGAAGGCTTTAGTTGATAGTTGGAAGATGATAGTAGTTAATTAGTAGTGTGATGTTTGGAGCAAAGGAATAGTTGTATTGCTCTCAAATTGGTCACAAATGACTTGATTACAAATGCTCCCAAACTTGCCTATTTATAGGTGCTTGAGGATGGTTTTAGATAATTCTACATGATTAGCATATCTAATATATTCTAGATTTATCTTGTACTTGTAGCTTCTAGGTTTTTTCTCTTTTGATATTTACATAGAATATTCTAGATTCTTTTACTTAGTACATGTAATGGTAATTTCTAGAATATCTTTGATCTAGACTTCAATAAAGAAATCTAGAAATTTGCATCACTTCTTTAACATTATCCACAGATTGCTATGTTTTATTGGAATTATATATGGTTGGATAAAAAGATGCTTTTAGTGGGTTTTCGATTCCCCCGAATTCTATGCTTTGTTGGAATTGTATTTTTATGGTTTTTTAATCCCTAAACACTAAGTTTTGATGAAATTGTATTTTGGATAAAATGAATCTTTTAGCGAGTTTTTAATCTCCAAATACTATGTTTTGTTGGAATTGTATTGTTTGGAATAAATGATGTTTTTAATGGGTATTTAATCTCCAACTGCTATCATTTAGCTCGTTGGATAAATGATGCTTTTAATAGTTTTTAATCTTAAGATTGCTACGTTTTTGACGGAAATGTACTGTGTTAGTTAGATAAAATGATTTTTTAGTGAGTTTTTAATCTCCCTAACTGTAATGTTTTGATGGAATTGTATTCCAAATTGTACTGTTGATTAAAAGAGTGCTTGTAGTTGGTTTTTAATCCCCAGAATACTAGTTATGACAGTTGACAGATCTGTATTGTGATGTTTAGGCAAATGTGGCATGGAATTGTTTCATTTTCTAATTTCTCCTAGTGTTGGACAAAAAGATGCTATTAGTGGTTTTTTAATCCTTATATAGACTGCTATAGTGGAATTGTATTGTTGCATTAAAGAATGCCCCAGATTGCTATGATTTGACGGTATTATTGGGATAAAAGGACGCTTTTAATGGATTTTGAATCCTAGATGTTTTGGTGAAATTTTATTGTTGGATTTATGGATGTTTTTAGATCCCCAGATTGCTATGATTTGACGGTATTATTGGGATAAAAAGATGCTTTGATTGGGTTTTTAATCCCTAGAATGCTATGAATTTTACTGTTGGATTTACAAATGCTTTTATATGCCCCAAAATGCTATGATTTGACGGTATTGTTAGGATAAAAAGATGCTTCTAGTGGGTTTTTAATCCCTAGAATGCTGTGCTTTGACGAAATTTTACTGTTGGATTAACGGATGCTTTTAGATGCCTCAGATTGCTATGATTTGACAGTATTGGTGGGATCAAAAGACACTTCTATTGGGTTATGAATCCCTAGAATGCTATGGTTTGACGGGATTTTATTGTTGGATTAATGGATGCTTTTAGATGCTTCAAATTGCTATGATTTGACAGTATTGTTGGGATAAAACGATGTTTCTAGTGGATCTTTAATCCCTACAATGCTATGATTGACGGAATTTTATTGTTGGGTTAACAGATACTTTTAATGGGTTTTTAATTTCCAGATCGCTATGTTTGACAAATTGTATTGTTGGACTAACAAATGCTATTAGTGGGTTTTAAATGTGTTTTGTAGTGTATTTTTAATATCCGGGTTGCTATGTTTGGATAGTTGAGTATAATTTTGCATCAAATTTGTCTCAATTTGCCCCTAGTGTTTGATAAAAGAATGATTTTGGTTGGTTTTCAATCTCCAAATTGCTAAATTTTGACGTAATTATATTGTTGGATTAAACGACACTTTTAGTGCTTTTAGATCCTCCGATTGCTACGATTTGACGAACGGTATTGTTAAGATAAAAGGATGCTTCTATTGGGTTTTAATCCCTAGAATGCTATGAATTCTATTGTTGGATTTACGGATGCTTTTAAATGATCCGGATTGCTATGATTTGATGGTATTGTTGGGAAAAAAGATGCTTCTAGTGGGTTTTTAAACCCTAGAATGCTGTGCTTTGACGAAATTTTACTGTTGAATTAACAGATGCTTTTAGATGCCTCAGATTGCTATGATTTGACGGTATTGTTGGGATAAAAAGATGCTTCTAGTGGTTCTTAATCCCTAGAATGCTATGCTTTGACGAAATTTTTTTGTTGGATAATGGATGCTTTTAGATGCCTCAAATTGCTACGATTTGATGATATTGTTGGGATAAAACGATATTTCTAGCGGGATTTTAATCCCTATAATGCTATGATTGACGGAGTTTTATTGTTGGATTAATGGATTAATGGATACTTTTAGTGGGTTTTTAATTTTCAGATTGCTATGTTTGACAGAATTGTATCGTTGGACTAACAGATGCTTCTAGTCGGTTTAATTTTAAATATGTTTCATAGTGTCATCTCTAGGTTGCTATGTGTTGATAGTTCGAGCATAATTTGGCATTAAACTTGTCTCAATTTTCCCCTTATGTTCGATAAAAGGATACTTTAGTGGGTTTAAATCCCCAAATGTTATGTTTCAACACAATTGTGTTGGACAAATGGATGTTTATCATGGTAGTTAATTTCCAAATTACGTTGAATTAAAGGATGCTTGTGGGTTGTAAATCCTCAGACTACTAGTTTTAATGGAATTGTACTGCATGGCTAGTGAAATGGCTCCGTGTGTAGCAATGTACAAACATATTATTCAGGTCAAAGTGTGCTCCACCTTTCTTGGCGGCCTTGTATAGTTTCCTATGCTACTTCACCACAATCACTTTCCCCCTCCTGTTGCTATGTGAACTTACCATAGCGATATTGCAGTTGCCTATTGCCATAGAATAATTTCAATGAACTATTGAATGTTACAAATATCATAAAAAAAACGTGGCTGTCAGACTTAGCGACGGAATATTCCCTCGCTAATTAGCGAGGTAATTAGCGACGGAATATTCTCTCGTTAATTAGCGAGGGATTCATATTCCCTTGCTAATTCTCACTAGTGAGGGACTGATTCCGTCACTAATTCCCTTGCTTATGGGAATTAGCAACGCTTTTGGGGCATATAAAGTCATAATTTCTTGGTTGATTATATTATTAACTATTTCTTTTCTTTATTTTATTTGGAATAGGAGAAACTTATCATGAATCCGCTAATTTCTGCTGCTTCTGTTATTGCTGCTGGGTTGGCTGTCGGGCTTGCTTCCATTGGACCTGGAGTTGGTCAAGGCACAGCTGCAGGGCAAGCTGTAGAAGGGATTGCGCGACAACCGGAAGCAGAGGACAAAATAAGGGGTACTTTATTACTTAGTCTGGCTTTTATGGAAGCTTTAACTATTTATGGGCAGGTTGTAGCATTAGCGCTTTTATTTGCGAATCCCTTTGTTTAATCTTTTAAAAATAGAAAGATAAAAATACATGTTCTTTTTTCCGTGGACTTTCTTTACTGCTCTTGCTTTTTTTTCAAATTATATTAAGATCTCACTCCTATAATTTTTTCTTCATAACACGGGGGAAGGACAGATTTATGGGTGGGGGATCAACATACTGATTCGCCTTCTTCCCCCTTTTTTAATTTAGAAAGTGTTGAAAACAACTAGAGATTTTTCAATTGACATAAGAACTAGTATCTAATTCTAATAAGAATCATTCTTATGGGGAATCTTACAATTGACTAACCAATTCAAAATATAGAATATATTTATTAATAATCTCTAATATATATATATATATATATATATATATATATATATATATATATATATATATATATATATAATATTCTTCTTACTTACTTATATGAATATTCTTACTAATAATTAAGAATATTCATATAAGTACGAAATGCAAATTTTATTATTTTTTATTATAAAATTATAATAATTAAAAATATATAAAATAAAATATCATAAAAAAACTAATAAAAAAATAGGAATCGTAGAAAGAAAATTAGTCTATCCATAAGAGGAGATGCGATCATATGAAAAATATAACCGATTCTTTTCTTTGCTTGAGTTACTGGCCATCCGCCGGAAGTTTCGAGTTTGATACCGATATTTTAGCAACAAATCTAATAAATCTAAGTGTAGTTCTAGGTGTATTAATTTTTTTTGGAAAGGGAGTGTGTGCGAGTTGTTTATTTCAAAGAATAGATTGGATCCAACCAACTGCACTTTTTTTGTTATAACTAGGAAAATGTGCATAATCCCGCGAATGACTTCTTAATAAATTAAGAAAAAAAATAGTTAAGAACCATAGCATTTCGTGATTCATTGGTAAATCTACTTTGATTCTCTATAAACCAAGAATTTTGGAACATTACCATGGTTAAAGCTACCGAGTTTGAAGTTTAGACGCAGTGTAGTATGCTTTCTACCACTATATATGTTAATACGGAAATGGTTTCAAAAAATGCAATTGTTGGAATTTTTTCGATATAGAACACTCATGTCGATAAAATGGCTTGAATTAAATTGACGATGAAAAATTGGAAAAACGGGTGTTTAACACCTCCTTTTATACAATGCGGAATCGATGACCTACGTATAAATGAATCAGAATTCTTTGGACTTGAAGAAAAAAAACAGTTTTGCTGACAATTATTTATTTGGTCAGAAGAGTCCTCCAAATATTTCGGTCTTGTTTCGTTAGTACCTTTAGTAGTTCCTATACCTGTTATGTTCCTTGGATTATTTACAAGTGGTATTCAAGCTCTTATTTTTGCTACTTTAGCTGCGGCTTATATAGGTGAATCCATAGAAGGGCATCATTGACGAGTTATCGAAATAGTATTTTTTGAGTTTAGCCCTCCACAAAGTAGGTGCGGCTCACGATAATCTACTTTTGGAATTAAAAATAATCAAAAGTATTATCCACCCCCCAAAAGATGCAATTGCAATAAGCATAAGGTATAAATAAAATAATAAAAGAAAGGGTAGGGGAGTCAAACTAGATGTATATATAATCTAATCGATATAAGACAACTCTTTCCTTTTTTGTAGGTTTCAAAGAATAATTCTCGAATCCAATTGAATATAAGACACAACTAATTGGTTTACGGTATGGAAGAAACACATGTATATGTCATATTAGATCTTCACTAGTTATATATGAATATATATCTAAATTTGTCCTGCTATTACTCTAAATTTAGATGGGGATTCAAAAAACAAAGTCCTTCCGTTTCATCTGTTGTAATTGTGAATTGACTATGGAATGACTAAAAAATGAAATAAAGAACGAAGAATTTAAAGAAAGGTTCTTAAATTTTAAGAATTTAAGATAAGAACATAAATTGTATGTATTCACAAAAAACTACATGGGTAGAAAAGAAAAAAGAAATATCGAAATAATTTGGATAGTTCAATAAATATTATTATATTATTTCAGTTTGTAATTTCAATTACACTTTGACTAGATAAAGATAAATATGAACCTGGTTGGGATTTGTGGTTTGCATGGTATTGCGGTATTTAGTCTACTTTAATACTAACAAAAATTTTTAGAATGCAAAATAATAATGGATTTGTAAAGTTGATCTGCTAATCTGCTGGTAGAATCTAGAGGAAATTTACAATAGTATCAAGTTCTTGTGGGTGAGGCCCATGTTGTACCATGAGAATTTGGAATACGCATGGCATGTAGATTCGTATGATTGCTACATTTTGTCATAATTGTATTGTTGTCTTAAAGGATACTAAAGAATAAAGTTTCCAAATTGTAAAGTGATTGTTACACTGAATGAATGAGTAAGTGGTACATATACAAGAAGAGAATTGGGGCTAACAATACCCTAACAGAATACTAACAATACCCTAACGGATATAACCAATTGCTAACGGATAAATGAAATCATGGTTAACTAACTACAACCAACTAACCCTAGTTTGCTAACTCCAAGGTTGGACAGCAATGTTGCAAATGGTTGTCGATCAAGCGCCTTTGTAAGGATATCAGCCAGTTGAGAGGATGAAGGCACAGGAAGAAGATGGAACAGATGTGCTTGCAGTTTTTCATGAACCACATGACAATCAATGTCAATATGTTTGGTTTGTTCATGAAAGCTGGAATTGGCAGCAATGTGTTTTGCAGACTGGCTATCATAGTACAATAAGACAGGAGTAATAACAGGTAGGGATAAACCATGGAGAATGTAGGTGAGCCATTGAAGTTCACAAACAGTGGAGGCCAGAGCGCGGTACTCTGCCTCTGTGGATGATCTAGGTATTGTGGTTTGCTTCTTTGATTTCCATGAAATGAGAGTCCCCGAGGAACACACAAAAGCCAGTGACAAACCTCCTTGTGGCAACACATGTTGCCCAATCTGAGTCACCGAATGCCTTCAGTTGTAGAATAGAAGATGCAGGGAAAAATAGTCCTTGAGCAGGAGCATTTTTGATATAGCGAAGGACATGATGTGCAGCTTGTAAATGTTTTTCTTTAGGGTTAGCCATATACTGGCTTAATTGTTGCACAGCAAAACTCAGGTCAGGCCGTGTGGTATTAAGATATAGCAGCTTTCCAACGAGACGACGATAGGTGCTAGCATCTACAACAGCAGAATCTTCAGCAGAATCTAAGTGTGGAGTCTTGACCATAGGAGTGGAGACTGATTTTGAGCCCAACAGACCAGTTTCACCAAGCAGATCAAGTGCATATTTGCGCTGACAGATAGATATTCCAGTGGAATTTCTGGCAACTTCAATCCCAAGGAAGTACCTCAGGGAACCCAAATCTTTGATTTTAAAGGCATTGTTCAGTTTGTGTTTAACAGAAGTAATTTCATCCAAGTCAGGTCCAACTAGAATTAGATCATCTACATAGATAAGCAATATTGTAGTCCTTCCACCAGCAGATTTGGTGAAAAGAGAATGATCAGATTGAGATTGTTTGTAGCCAAAGGACGTAAGAAATGTAGACAATTTGGCAAACCATTGCCTACTCGCCTGCTTAAGACCATACAATGACTTCAGCAATCTACAGTCTTGATTAGCAGACTGGGAATTGTATCCTTGAGGAACATCCATGTAAACTTCCTCATCAGGCTCACCATGAAGGAACACATTGTTTACATCAAGCTGTTGTAGGTGCCAAGACTGACTTGCAGAAATGGCTAAGAGCAGTCTCACTGTTGTCATCTTGGCAACAGGTGAAAAAGTGTCCAAGTAATCAATGCCCTCAGTTTGAGTGTACCCTTTGGCTATAAATCTAGCCTTGTACCTCTCTATGGATCCATTAGCCTTGTACTTGATCTTGTAGACCCACTTACATCCTATTGTTTTGTTCCCAGGGGGGAGGGATGTCAATTCCCATGTCTGATTTTGTTAAAAGGCTTCCTGTTCTGATTTCATGGCTTGATTCCAGCATTCAGACCCAGAGGCTTGGTTGTAAGTAGTTGGCTCAATGAGAGAACATATGGATACGGCAAATTTCTTATAGGATGGCATGAGTTTCTCATAACCAATCACAGATTGAATGGGATACAGACACTTGGAATTGGTGAGAGTGGTGTTGCATAGGTAGTCACTAAAACGAATGGGGGCTTGATGGTTCGGACAGGTCTCTGTAGGTTGGCTGTATCTGTGTTTTTTGGTGAATTTTCTGGTGTATTGGTGATGGCAGTGTCTGGTGTGGTATCTGGTGTAATTTATGCTGTATCAATTGGTTGGTAACTAAGGGGACTTTCTGGTGATATGGCTGGTGGTGTTTGGGGTGAGTTGTTGGCATTTGGATTTTCTGGATCAAATGTGGTTACGTCATATGTGTTTGGAGTGGGAATGGAATGAGGTTTTTGCTGGTGAAGGGAGATGTAGGGAAACGTATCCTCATAGAAAACAACATTCCTAGAGATAAAAATTTCTCTGCTTTTTAGGTCCATTTGGATGTATCCTTTGATCTCTGGCTTGTATCCAAGGAAAACACATTTCCTTGCTCTAGGATCAAACTTGTTTCTGCCTTGTGAGAGAGTTGGAGCAAAACTGAGGCATCCAAAAACACTCTCAGATATTGTAAATCAGGAATATGATGATGTAAAACCTCATAAGGAGACCTGTTTTGCAGCACTACTAAAGGCAACCTATTTATAAGGTGTACAACATGCATGACAACATAAGACCAAAACACTTTTGGCAAATGAGTCTGGAACATCAAAGCCCTAGTCACATTCAGTATGTGCCTGTGCTTCCTCTCTGCCACGGCATTTTGCGGAGGAGTCTCAACACAGGTTCTTTGATGCATGATTCCTTTCTCATGGTAGAAATCTGTCATCATATCTCAACCCTTAACACAGAAGTAATGTACTCTTTTTTATTCAGATAGATTCTCAAAAGCATAGATAGAGTCATAACATTACTTTCAACGCAATTACATAACATAACAATACCGCACCCACACACATGCATCATTATTTGTTGAAATCGATTAGGATATCTAAGATATCCAACTGATCTAGTTGAAAACCAAATACTCCTATCCCCTAGAAATACATTCCATTGGGTCCACACACCACTCAGAGAACAGGCTATGACTCGACTTAGCCTTAACCAATAGCTAGTTCCACAAGTGAGATTGTATCGAAAAGGTCTCAGAGAGGTCAAAAGGTTTATTGGAGAAAATAACCCCGTTCCTACTTTCCCAAATTACCCATATAACAAAATGACCAGATCATAGTTAGACTCATACTCATGCTACATTGCTCTTGAGAACCATATTTGTGTTCTCAATTCTCATCTAACTCCTTAGTGATAATGTTATGAAGTGTAATTGTTCAAGTACTTTGCGGTTACAGCACCTTGCCTCTATACACTCTAGTGACTCAGGTTTGTTAATCTAAGGACATGCTTCCTCCATTAGATTTATAAAAACTTTTTTGAAATCACAATATAATAAGCCTTAATCAAAATTCTCACATACTTGTTTTCTTTGGTTTAGTCTTCATTAAATGGAGCAGATGGGTACTAGTGGCAAGATTGACGAGATTGATGATATTGTGGAGTCTCCATTGATTAGGGCTGAAGGTGACTCTTCTCCTACAAGGAGGACCATCATGTCTCACAAAATGACCAAAGAAGCAAATCAACATTCTCAATTTGGTGAACAACCAATTATCATGATGGAGGATATTGCTATATCATCTACAATTGAGATTACCAATATTGTCCAAGGTCCTTTGGAAAGAAATAATGCAGTCAATACTCAATAATTATTCTTTGACAAATATTCACTAGCATGAATTCATCAAGATTGTATAGGAAAGAGTGTCAATACATTATTCTTAATTAGCACAAATTAAATACTAAGGAAAAGAAAGAAAAAAATCATTGGAGTGTCAGAATAGGTTTTGCTTGTTGGTTTTGATGCTCTGTTATGCCTAACCAACTTACTAGGAGTGATGCTTTTTTTTAAAGAGAAATGATTTTTTGACACACGTGGTTAATGATGTGCAAATACTTGATTAATTCAGTTTATTATGCAGTTATTGAGTTATAATATTTTTGTGACAACAACTTGTATTTTTCAAAATTCACCAAAGTTTACATGATTAATGACCGGTAAATACTTAGAGCATCTCTAATGGGGGTTTCTTAGCTTAATAAGAATTGAACTCATTAGGTATTCCCATTGAGAAGAATATAAGTTGGGTACCTATTGGAGAGAGAGTCTTAGATAGGTACCATCGCTCTCCTCTGGCGTGCGGGTCCCACAACAATACTTTTTGTGAGAAAAGAATAAAATATATATTTAAGTTCTTTTGAGTGTTATCGGTGAGACCCATTTTGTAAGTGATTTGTACTTGTGGGACCCACTTAAGAGTTCAAATATGAGTTTCTGGATTGTGGATTCAAATTATTACGTGGTTAGTGAGTTATCAATTTTTTTTCTCAGTTCACCAAAACAAACATGGTTAATGACGTACGCACAAATAATTACAAATAATTGACTAATTCAGAACTCTTAACACGAAAGTAAGAATATCTCAACCCTTAACACATAAGTAATGTACTCTTTTTTATTCAGATAGATTCTCAAAAGCATAAATAGAGTCATAACATTACTTTCAACGCAATTACATAACATAACAATACCGCACCCACACACATGCATCATTATTTGTTGAAATCGATTAGGATATCTAAGATATCCAACTGATCTAGTTGAAAAGTTCATTTAAAGTAGTAGATGCATCATAGCATGTGTGGACGGTTTTTGTTGGACATAATCTTAGGCCACATGCATTTTCATGAAGCTTGTTGCTTCAGAGAGGGCAACGTTGAAGAAGGCTTCTGCTTTGGAGTTAGAGGCAAAACACCAGCCATATTCGATATCAGCGTTAGGGTAACGAGCGCAAAAGCTTCCACTTTCCTTCTGCACACAATCAGCATGAGACTGACATAAGTTAGGATGTTTCTCGACCATCTTCGTAACACGTTCAGATCCAGTTGGATATATGCATTGACCCACAAGTAAACCCCATGGGACACAACGACAATCAGTAGAGCCACATGGTGGCATCTCAAATGGCGAACAAGCGCCTGAACAATCCGTTGCTTCAACATTCTTCGCGGGGAACATCACTGCAAATTCAAAGGTGGTGCCAAAGTTAATTTGAATAAATACATACATATATACACAGTGTCAAGCATGCATGCAATAGATTAATTGAGAGTATATACTAATTCTGATTTCCCATGCATGCATGAGTTCAGTTGTAGAAATGCATGCATGCATATGATGAGAAAGAAAGATGAATAGAAGGCTACAAACAATATAGACATACGGAATGTGGCAAGCAGGAAGAGAGCCAATGGAGCTAGCTTAACATAAGCCATTTTGCTTGAATAGAAAGAACCAACAATTGTAATGAGCTAGATTGGTGTTGTGTTGTGTTGCATTGTTTCATTCATGCATGTAGCTATTTATACAAAAAAAAGTGCTTTAATTTTGTCTCTGGTGAACGCATTGGAGTTCGTTTCATGTTAATTACATTGTCACCAAACATTAGCTCACCCGTCGTTTTCCTTAAGATTTTGAAAAATTTGAATAATAAAAGTGTTATGGTAACAAGTAAAAGACCTAAACTGATATTTACACCCCCTATAAGGCCCAATAACCAAACCAGCCCATATCCAGAAAAACTCTAGTCCAGTTAATCAACGGTACAGAACAAAACAAACATCACACAAACTCTATAAATACCACACTCAATGCTCATAAATGTAAGCAATTTCGAATACAAAACACAGACTCACTCAGATACTGACTTTAGCATCTGAGTATCATTGCAGGTACAACACCGCCATCTCAAAGATCGAACATCGACATCTCAAGGTCGAACATCGTAGATCAATGACAAGTCCTACCAACTGCTTCAGACAACCCACTAAGGTCGGAAGCACGGTACAGAACAAAAAGATTTTGAGTACAATAATTCAGTGAAAGTGTTATCCTTGTCCTAGTTGTATACAGTAAATGCGAGAAAGTTATTTTGTTTGCATTCCTTTCTTAGGATTGATATAGCAACAACCATAAATACATTGCAGAATGTATTGCTGAGATGGTTTCATTACTTGTCTTCAGCTCATAAAAGCTTCTTATGAATTTAGAAAGGACCACTTGCTGGTTGTTGTGAAGAAAGAAAAAACGTGCATCAGAATTTGCTTGTGTTGCTTAAATAATGCGTAATATTATTTTTCAAAAGAAGACAAACTGATCGTATATGATGAGTTGTTCACATTAGTTGTTCTTTCCCTCAGAATTTAAATTCTAAATTTTCAACTATAGTTAATTATTTTTTGTTTTCACCTCACTAATAAATAAGCCTGCCAAGAACTGATGGAGTCTCGGGCTTGATGAATCAAATGCAATAGAGAGATTTCCATTTCCTATGTATCAGATGAGCAATTTGATGATGAATTCTTTTGCATGATTTCTTCTTTTACATGTGATATTTTCTTATGTTTAAGTTTGCTACACTACTAGCTTGATTGATAGGGATCTGATTTGTGTGCCTTCGGAGAGAGTGCAATCATGCATTCGATTAGTTCGGAGTCGTCGGATCAAGACCAGACAATCCATATTTCAAGTTCGAATTTTATATTAAGTAAAAATTAAAAATTACACTTAAAATTTGGGCTGTCTAATCTTAATCAAATAGCTCCAATTTTCCGACTATATTGACCGCGCTATATTCAAATTCTGATTGATAGCTTGATTGGTTTGTTTAGGGAATCTCAAAAATAATAATGATCTTTAGATATCACAGGGACTTATGTGCAAAAATGAAAAAAGACTTGTTGAAAGTGTCTTCAATTCCAAATTAAGAACGATGAGGGTGATCAACTGTCTTATGCCTCTCAAACATATTGAGAAGATGATATTGAACATATATTTGGTTAAAAAGAAAATTGGCTTAATTACAGTTCTGGTCCCCCTATTTTCACCAACTCACAATTTTAGTCCACTAAATTTTTTTCACGAATTTGGTCCCCCTATTTTCACAAACTCACGATTTTAGTCCCCCAAGAATTTTTTTGACGAATTTAGTCCCCTTATTTTCCCTTTCTGTAAAATTAAAGTCCCCCTATTCACTACAAAAAACGGATCAAATAGCGGGGGTTTTTAAGACAATTAACGGAGGTTTTTAACCCCCGCAAATTAAACTGCGGAGGTTTTCAAAACCCCCAGAGTTTCGAAAGCCGCAATCATTTTGCGGGGGGTTTTTACAAAACGCTGGTATCGAATCTATTTGCGGAGGTTTTACTACGGGGGTTTTTAACCCCCACAATTAATGGAGTTTTTTTTGAGGGGTTATAGACCTCCTAAAATCTTGAGTGATTTTGCAAGAATTTTTCTGCTCATAATTGCCATAGTTTGTGGTATTTTTAAGTGGAGATCTTAACCTCCTCAAACCGTTATAAATTGAGAAATATTTATTACCTTATAAAGTCTTAATATTAAACTCCTCTAACCGTTATAGCATCTTAATATTTCCTTTGCAAATTGAGAAATTTTTCTTACCTTATCTTGTTATCACATTTTTACTTGTATGCATCATGTATCTTACAAAAGATTTATCAAACTTAATCAAAACACAAAAATTCAATAAAAATATAATTTTGATAACAGATATGCATTTCAAACATCTACGGTTAAACTATCAAAAGAAACATCTGTAGCTAAAATATCTAATGTCACACAACTCAAAAGTCATAACAGCTTAAAAAGTTGCTAGCAATTAATGAATGATCATCTTGCATCCACCGGCAAATTAGGCTCACTTACTCTTTCACTTGCCTGAAATAACAAAAGAAAAATATACTCGGTCTAAATATTGAAGATCAAAGCTAAAAAGAACTAAATTGAAGTTAATATCTACCAAATAATCATTTCAACAAAGTTTAAGTTAATATCTACCAATTGACCATAAAATCTTTTAAATCAAAATGTTGGTAGTGTCAATAACTGTAGAACTTAAAAAAGAGGGTCTTAAAATCCTAGGATATAAATGTCAATGCCTTAAACTCTAGAGTTGAACAAGTGCAGAGTTAACAACTAAAACTTTCTGCTGTTCACATGGTGATTAAGTACTTGATAATGGCACTTAAACATGAGAGGCAAATGATAGAAAGAAAAAATGCCACCTTAAAGGCATTTAAAATTATGGAATTGTTTGCCTGCTTCAAGAAACAAAACCAAAATGCACTTGTTAGAATAAAGGAAGTTGTGTACATTATAAGAAGCAGAAAAGGTTATGTACTTACTTGGTAATAATGGGGAAAAGACCTTTTTTAATACAAACCTTTTCCAATACATACTTAGTAATAGAAGCTCATATCACTGTCGTTACAGAAATGGAGTATAAATAGACTATGGAAAGTTTATTGGTGAATCATTTACAAAGCTTTAACATAAAAATGAAAATATTTACAAGCTCTCAACGATGCCAAATTATCACATAATCACTAGAGAACCAGATTATTGACTTCCCTATTGTCTTGGAGTGGACAAGGGGTCCCATTAGCAAAACCAGGAGGTGCGCTTAGCAAGTAATATGGATTAGCCCAACCGATTCAGCCCATATCCACCTCATGCGAGCCCAACATGCTTGGACGGTCAAGATCGACTCTACCCATCCAACGATCCACGAGAGGGCACGATTTCCTATAAATACATGCAAACTTTGCCCTAAAAAAGGTTCAATCTCTAATCCATAGTACCTTCACTCATATATTCTATATACTGACTTGAGCGTCGGAGTGGCTTGCAGGTACCCCCCCGGGCGCCCACTGACCTCCTGCCAGGGTAGCAAGAGACCTACCAACGGCAGCCCACCAAAAAGCTGCTCGGTACAGAACATTGGCGACCACAATGGGAGGTTTCTATCTTTCACATCATCACTACTCGAACTTTTCTCTTGCTGCTCCATGGCTCCCAGAGGCAGACCCCGGGTTCAGAGCATTGCCATACCCGCACCCCGACCAGAGGGTATTCCTGAGGGCAACGTCGTAACCCTACCTGACGAGGGTACCAGTTAGTCTGCCCAGCCTTCGAATGTGAGTCAGCTTTTGGATCTCCTGGTCAATCGCACTCAAGCTATGCTGCATCAGGAAGACTAGCAGAGTGCTAAGACATGCCCATCCCAACGCCCATGAGGGCGCCTGGCAGGGCGCCAATGAAGAGCAACCAGCGCCCATGAGGGCGCCTGGCAGGGCGCCATGACAACATCAGGCAGCGCCCATGAGGGCGCCAGGTAGGGCACCAGGGCAGCATCAGACAGCGCCCATGGCTATATGGATTGGGTGTGGTATATGAATGGGATGGACAATGGCTAAATCCCCAAGTTCAAGTGGTATGGATGATAAATGAATGCCCCACTTTGGGACCTAGGTGGTGATCCTAGTATAAACTTTTGGTTCGCTTTTAGGTGAATCTCAAAGACTGTGACAGTCTTGAGTTTTTGATATGATGAAAACTTCGC
The DNA here is from genome assembly GCA_039519185.1 of Astragalus membranaceus. Taxonomy (NCBI): domain Eukaryota; kingdom Viridiplantae; phylum Streptophyta; class Magnoliopsida; order Fabales; family Fabaceae; genus Astragalus; species Astragalus membranaceus. The sequence goes on along the minus strand of CM076846.1, from coordinate 142,979,278 downwards.
TTGGGGATCACTAAACATTGTCTTTATATCAATGCAACTTGAATGAATCTTGGAGTGCAAGCCTTTTGATTTTTTTTTACTTTCTTTTTTGATTTTTTTTTGAGCAAACATATTGTAGATGAACCTATTTGTCCTAAAATTAAATCTTTGAGAAAACAAAAGCAACCAGTCATTGATCGGAATGAACATTCTAGGGTTGTAATGTGGTCGGTTGATGAAAGAAAGAGGTTGCAATGTGGTCAATGGTTAGGGGTTTAAGATGGAAAGGCTCACTGAAGTGTTTGAGGGTTTTCCTTAGACAATGATCTCTTATATGCTTCATGGTATGATGTATCAGCTCACAATTTCTACTGTTCTTGTTTTTTCCCTTTTTTTTTTCAGGATTTTTTCAATCCTCCTTTTTTGAATTTCACTTTCTCCTTTTTTTTGAGCTGAGTGAGCTGATAGAAGTGATACACCATCTTTGATGTGAAATTGATCCTTGTCTAGGGTGATTGAAAGTTTTTTTTTTTGATTTTTTTTTTATTTTTCTGGCTCTAAGTGGGTAGGAAAGAGTATTTCTTTTTGGCCTATTTTTGAGGATATAGAAGGCTGGCCAAACATTATTTCAAATCATGATTGCTTGTTTTCTCAAAGATTAATTCTAGGACAACAATTTACTTATCTTCACATATCTGCTTTTTTTTCTTTTTTTTATATGCCTTAATTTTTACTTAGGCTGCTCTTGCGAGTTTTCAACCTAATGGGTCTTTTTTGATTTTTTTCTTTCTTCTCTTTGTTTTTGTAAAGGACTTGCACCAAGGGAATACAATGTTGACAAGGTATCTAGTGATCACAAATTTCCCCCAGCATGTTGAACCTAAAGTGTTATTTTATGAAATTTCATCATTGGGAACGAACCAAATAGTTAACTAGGTTGTGAGGGGAATATGCACTGGGTGGTCGGGGTGGGACTGGACGTGCAAAGGGATGATGATAAGATGGAAAGATGTGGACATTAACTGACCCAGACAAGAATAAATGCACGTTGCATACAAATTCACTATACGAATGCTTCACAGAGTTGACATAGTTAGCGACGTGATAGAAGAAATTTTTGATAACACGTTAGTTAACAAAATGGACCATTTGGATCATTTATCATGGAACTGATGGGATGCATCATTTTGCTGAAGAAAATTGTGAACGAGCTGCAAACAGGAATAACTTCTTTTTTTGAAAATTGAGTGTCTGAAAACACCTTCAGTTTTTAGCTAAGCTAAACTTTTCCAAAGAAGAAATAATCAACCTCGCCTCATCTCTCATCAAAATTTTTGAAAAAGGTAATGCTCAAGTTTTTTGTATGGATGAACACATGATAATGTATATGCATGATGCAAATGCAGATGCCTAAAATGCGTGAATGAATGATTTATGAATGAATGGAAATACATGAAAAATGAGATGTTCACAATTTTTGAAATTGTGCTCATGATTATTCTCTACTCTTTTCTAGAAAAATGTAATGCACGTGATGATGAATATGTACGATGAAAACACAAATGCGTAAAGGGAATGATCTCCTGGAAAGATCAGCTATTCTAAACGATTTTTTTATTTTTTGGAGACAATATAGCATGCAGATGATGCAAATCGTCGTTTTTTGCTAACTGAAATATATTTCGGACGATGAATGACTTTTTTGTTTTTTTTTTATTTAGAAAATGACTCATGCATGGATGATGCGTTTGAGGTGGTTTGGAATAAAGGACTTTTATTTTTCATTATCTTTTATGATGCATGAAGAGGAGTAATGCGTTTGAATGAAATAATGAATGAATGTAAATTTTTTATAATATCAAGGTGATGTTATTTTCTCATTTTTGGCGTATGGCTATGCATGATAAAAAAAAATGATATTTTGTGATTTTCTAGATGATGAGATGCATGTTAGTACCATGATAATGGGATGAATATAATGAGTGTATTCTACTATGAATGCATGATGATTTTTTTATTTTCTAGTTAAAAGACTAACTATGCTCACGCAACAAGAATAATCAAGTTAAACGCCCCCTTGTGTCCTAATGCATGAAGGAACACATGGTGATAAATGACGAAAATGCAGATGCGAATGCATGAAATGCGTGCCTGAATGATCACTTGGAAATGTCAGTTATTCTAAATAATTTTGGGAGGCAATGTAGCACGTGACCGATGCAGGGCCTCTTTCATGTATCAGAATGAAATGCTAAATACGTATCTTTGAATGATGTGAAAATGATGACATAATTTTGAAATGATGCATGTTGAAACTGTGTATAAATGATGTGTGGATGAAATGGCGTATGGATGCTTTAATGAAACAGCAGTTTTTTGGATGAGTGAAAAGGTGCGTGAATGCTATGATGAAATGCCTATATTATTTGATGATGATTTTTGTGAATGATTATGAATGCATGCTAAATGAGATATTGAATTATTTATCACAACAATTTTTTTTAATTATGATCATGTTTTTTATTCTTTTCTTTTTCATGAAAAAAAATGTAATGTGTGAAGGAACGAAATCGTTGCATGATGCAGATGCGAGGAATGTGAATGGAGGATCACTTGAAAAGATTGACTATTCAAAATGATTTTTCGGAGGCAATGCAATGTGATGATGAATAATGCAAGAAAGTGGCATTATTTTCTTATTTTTTCTTTTATTTTGCATGCTAGATGACTAATGCATTCGAGGTGGTTAGCAATGAAGAGATTTTTATTTTATTTTATTTTTCTATGCATGAAGAGGAGTAACGAATATAGTATATTTTTGAGTATGCAAGATGATGCAAGTTGGACAAATATGTAGTGTCTTTGTTGTTTTTTTTTTGGAGGATGATATGCATGTCTTTACCATGAGAACGAGATGTATATGAAACAAGTGATTCGTTCTATGATGATTTTTTTATTTTCTAGCAAAATATAATGCCCATGATGACAGATATGTATGAAGAATGCGAATGCAAGTATGCATGAAGAAATAAATGTTTGATCCTAATGCAATTATTTTTATTTTTTCAAGAGGTAGTGCAACATGTATGCAGACTCTTATTTTTGATTTATTGGATGACAAATGATACAATTATAATGAAATAATTTTTGTTTTATTTGGAAAATGATACATGAATATGGAATTGATGCATTTAAACTAGGATGGCCACATGAGGCAAATGATGTATGAATGTTATGTTTTTTGAAATGTAATTCAAGACTTTACAAATGATGTGATACCTACACTGTGCGATCATGATTTTGAATGACTATGAATGAATGTCGGTGCATATGATTCTATTGCCTTTTTTGTGTACGAGGAAACAAAATGCATGACACTCGCAGCGATTTTTTTAAAATGCGTGGAAAAGGAGTAGTGAACATAACTTTTATGTAATATGCAAGATGGACAAATGACGCAAATGGTATTTCTAGGATGATGGGATCCATGGTATAGCGCAATGATAATAGGGTGCGCGTGAAAAGAATGATCTTATTTTGTTATGGATGCATGATGATTTTTTTGGGTATGATGACGTCGCCTCATGTGCATGGAAATGAAAGAAAGAAGCATAAAAATATATTTTTTTTGAGTGATTTTATTTGTGGAGAAAGGCTAACCAGATTAATAGAGAGGGTAAGTATAATGCCCCTGTGTCCTAGGTGGTTATGTCTTATATATAGGTCATGGTCTGGGGTCACTTATGTGATCAATCTCTCAGGTGGCTCTATTCACTTCCTCACAAAGGTCTCCAGAGTAAAAATCCCCTTCATGATATGATCCACAACGATAGCGAGCTACCTAGTGTGGGATACCATGAAAGAGCGTACTCTGGCTGAGACTTTCATGAGAATCAGACAGATAAAATCCAGAATGACTGTCACTAATAATCTCCACTCGTCCTAGGTTATTTGCAGACCCGGGTATAGAGCCCCACTCAAAAGTGTGTGCTAAAGTGTAAGTGAGGTGTGTGATGAGGGCAAAATACCTAAACTAACCAAGCTGGAAAAGATATACAACAACAATAACAAAAGAGTCGTCTACCCTAAGGTTCAATAATATAAAGAAATGCTAATAAATAAGTAACATGAGCATAAGGGCAAAAACAAAATATAAAGTTAATAAAAACTTACACATTTAGTTAACTAGGCTTGACTCTCTTAATATGCTCCCCAGTGAAGTCGCCAGCTGTAGCGACCGAAAAATCCGGAGGAGGGATTCTTCGAAGTTCTTGAAATGAAGCTGCCACCAAAGTTTAGTTTAAGGGCAAACATTGGAAAATCCCTATTGAGTGGATAAGGGGGTTTTGCGGACCAGGTTTAGGCTCGGGAGTCGTTTATGCGTAGGGAATGTATTATTACCCTACGACATCCTTCCTAGGGAAGGTTACCTTTTAACTAAATGTGCAAACATTTGTTAATTCAAAAATAATGATTTTACCCTTATAATAATAAAAAGACTCGATAAACGGTTAGTTATTTTTGTTTATTTTTTTAAAAAAATAAAAAATAAAAAATTTACAAAAGGACTAAAAAAATGGTTTTTATTAATGCAATTGACAGAGGTCGGCCTCTCTCTGCTCCTACGTATCTCCTGGTAGAGAATCAATTCACACGTAATTCTTGGGTAGAAAAAAGTTTGTTTGTGATTTTTATTATTTGAACGTTTTGGAAATTGTAGGATGTTCATAATGACCAAACAGATAAATCCAGAGTGGTCACCACTAATAGCCTATTTGAAATGTAAGGTGTTCACAATGTTCATACAAGTTAAACCCAGAGTGAGCATTGCAAATAACCGATTTGGTGATTGAGTGTTTGACTGTTCGAAAATGTTTGCTTGGAAACATGATCTAAAAATAAAAAGGTAAGATTTTGTGAAAATGACTTGGACTCATTAGTTTGTAAAAATGTGTGAGGATGAGTTGGACTCATTGTTTAGTGAAAATAAAAAGAGTGGGGCAAAACCTAGACCCTAGTGAGTTATTTAAATAAGATATATAAAACAAGGGATGTGGGGTTGCAATTAGTAAAGGATTGAATATAAGTGGGTGGAGTCCATAGCTGGAGGGAATGCTTACCAGCAGAACAGGAGGTGTAAATAGTATATGCCATGCTTTAAGAAACTAAAATCCATAGAAATAGAGGCCCATGAAGTTTAAAAACCAAAAGCCTATATTCTAAAAGAATGGTAGAGGGCTGCGAATGAATTGTGGGTGCAAAAAGAAAGTGGGGTTACTTTCTTTTGGAAGCTAAAGCAACGTGAATGTTGCTGAGCTAACCTTTCCTTTTATTTTTTTAGAGCGAAAATAAATAAACAAAAACCATACAATTAAAAAGAAAATAAGAATAGGAAGGAAGCCATATAAAAGGAACACTCTAATTGAAAGAAACCTAATTTTTGCCTCACTCTCTCAGCCGCAACAACCGAGAAGCAGAGAGAAAGAGAGAATGCTTTAGCCAAGAAAGGAGATAAAAATAGAGGGAGATATAGAGAAAGAGGGAAAGAGAATACGAGATCGAGGGAGAGGAGAGGGAGCGTGACAGAGAGATGGAAGGGAATTAGGCGACGATGGGTGGTGGTGTGAGAACGATGGAAAGGGTTACGCCGGAGGGAGCAAAACACAGTGGGGAGCCGTGGAGGCGCCAGCGTTGTGGCGGCGTTTTAGGGACGGCGTGGTGGTTCACGGTGTAGGTTTGTTGTGGGGTTTGTTGGATATGGTGGTTGGGAGAGAGAGGGAGGCGTAAGGCGTGGTGGTCTATGGCGGCGTGGAGGAGTTGTTGATGGTGGTTTTGTGGTCACGGTGATGCGGTGGAGATGGTCGTAGGGGCGTTTGGTGGCGGTGCTGTGGAGACGAAGGAGCGAAACCGAAGGGGAAAGGCGGTGGTGGTGAGAGAGGAGAGAGTTACGGTTGGGGGGAGGAGAGGGATGAACGCAAAACGAAGAGGGAGAGGGAGATGGGCGACGGTGAGAGGGAAGAAGTGGTGAGGTTATGGTGGTTGGTTGGGTGGTGCGACGGTCAAGGGGAGGCCACAGTTGGGTTGTGAATAATGGTGAGGTTATGGTGGTGATTCGGTGTGGGGTGGTTTTTATGGTTGCCTCTCCTCTTTCACATTCTCTGCATTCTATGTTCTCTCCTTCTCCCTTCTTTTCTAATTGTTTGTTTTTCCTCTGTGTTTTGTTGATCTGTGTATGTATTTGCGTATTTTTTTCACTGACTCTCCTGTGTGACTGTGTGTGCTTGGTATTTATGGGCAGATTCGTGTGATGGAGGTGAGGAATCAAATGGACAACAATTAGAGAAAAGACCCAGGACAACTGCCTGGGTGGAGGCGATTTGGGGAAGGACAGCCATTGAGTCAGCAAAAGGACAGCATCTTTGAAGAGGAATAAAAAGGACAAGAGCTGGCACCAATGACAGTCAAAGAAAGGACAAGGAATCAAAAGGACAGCTGTAACACCCTAAATATTTAATTAAATTATTTAATTAAGTATTTAGGAATTTGATTTAATTAATTGGATGTAATTTAATTATTGGAAATTATATTAAAAATTGTGTAGGTGGTATTAGGAGGTGGAGGTGCCAAACTAGATGGACTTGGGCTTAAGTGAGAAGCCCAAGCCCATGAACCATGTCATATGCGAAGTGGACAAGGCGCCTAGGGGTTAGGGTTTGTGGTTAGCATTTGCGAAATTGAGAAGAGAGAAAGGAGAAGAGAGAAAGTGCCGTAGAGAGGAAAGGAGAGAAGAGAAGGCCGCGAGCAAGGAGGAGGAAGAGGCGTGATCTTGTTGCCGTGGTCCCGTTCGTGACCGTCTGTAGGGCTTCTAATCTTCAAATTCGAGGTAAGGGGGTTCTATCAATTTCTATAATAAATCCTATGATAGGTTTTAGGTAGTGATGGCCTAGATAACCATGATCATGGGCATGTTTGCAATTTCATGTTATTGTTGTTGATATATGCGTGATTCCATGTTGGGTTTGGGATGTTGTAGAATTTGATGTTTGATAGGTGATTTCGATGATCTTATGTGTGTTCATGAGTTGGGGTAAATTGGTGTTGTGTTGGTCATGTGAAAAATTTGAAGAACAAAATAGTTTGTGTTGAAATTGTGTTAAATTTGTGTTGCTGGGAGTGTTCTGGGCGCCAGGCGCCCTGTGCTGGGCGCCAAGGGCGCCAGTGCGTGTTGCTGTGTGCAGTGTTGCGCGTGTTGCGCCAGGCGCTGGGCGCTGAGCGCCCGTGTGTGAGTGCGTGTGTGGAGCGCAGGGCGCTGGGTGCTAGCGCTGGGCGCTGAGCGCCCGTGTGCGTGTGTTGTGTGTGGCGCCAAGGCGCTGGGCGCTGAGCGCCCGTGTGTGTGTGTGTTGCATGTTGCGCCAAGGCGCTGGGTCCCAGGCGCTGGGCGTTGAGCGCCCGTGTGTGCGTGTTGAGTTTTTGCTGGGCGCTGGGCGCCCAGGGCGCCAGTTTTTCAGGATGTTCCCAAAATGTTTTCGAAAACTGTTTTCACTATATCTTTTGACTCGGACATCCGTTTTGAACGTTTCAAAAAGCGTTGTGAAGAATTTTCAGTTGTCTATCTGTGTGTCCCATTTTTAAAAATAAAAACTTATAATTTCAGAAGGTTGCTGGGCGCCCAAGTGGCTGTCCCCTGTGGTCGTTGCTGTGACATTGAAAACTCGTTTTGGTGTCTTTAAAAATTCTCTTTTGTGTATAACCAGTGGTGTTAACGTTTTAGTGTCAAAAGTGATGATTTTGACGATGATGCCCTTAGTGGCTAGTTAAATGACCGTTTTTCCCTTAGTGGCCAATGTTGTTGATATTGATGTGTAAAATGACGATGATGCCCTTGGTGGCTAGTAAATGACGTTTTTGCCCTCAGTGGCCATTATTTGAGTTGATGATGTTTATGAGTAAGTGACGATAAAAACCCAGTGACGTTTTGAGGCCCAAAAGGCTAAGTGATGTTAAGGCCTAAATGGCTAAGTGATGTTGTTGTGTAAATTGTGAACTGACAGGTGCTGTGCCTCTTATTTGGCAAATTGGTAAGTGACGGGTCACATGGTTGACCGTGAATTGTGTGTTTGTGAGTGGTGCATGTCATAGTGTCTCATGCCCCATATGCATAAACCCAGTGACGTTTTTGAGGCCCAAAAGACCAAGTGACGATGAGGCCATAATGGCTAAGCGACGTTTGTGAAAAGGTACCTCATGCATATGCCCGCGAGTGGGTTGCATTTCATATGCCTACATGACATAGTGATGAGTTTATGTGGTGATGTAATTGGTGATTGTGATGTGATTATTTTAGAGCTGTGACTTGACTTATTATTTATCATATGATTTATTATATGAATTGAATTGGACTCACCCTTCTGTTTGAATGTTACCCCCATGTGGTAACGTGCAGGTGATTGCGAGTGAAGGACTAGGTACCTTCACTAATTCGAGTCGAGTCGTCACGCTCTGATACGTAGCACTCAGGGGGGGGATGAACTTAATGTTATGGATGATTTTGATTGTTATGTTTTGTTGACAATTCTGTTTTATTTTGTTATTCCGCTGCGTAGTTGATTTTATTGACGTTAAGTTTTATTGCGATGATAACTGTGGTTTTCGAGATTCTCCTTTTAGTGACGTGCTACGTAGTACATGGTTATTACGCTTTTGAGCTGATTTATTGAGAAGTGTGGTTTTCATTGAAGTATGTGTAACATCCTTTGCAATGAAAAGAAATTTTGAAAACTCTGATTTTTATAAACAAATTAACGGGTAGAGAAAGGGGTGTTACATTAGTGGTATCAGAGCAGTTCGGTCTGTCCGGCCAATGTTGTCCTGTCATAGTGTCTTATGACAATAGATTAGTACTAAATTCTTGGTTTGTGCTGCAGTGATAGTTTGAAATGGCTGGGAGAAACGACGCTGCTCTTGCTGCTGCATTGCAGGCTATGGCTCAGGCTGTGCAGGGTCAGCAGAATGCTAGAGATAACGCTGGTTTCCGGAGTCTGACTACTTTCCAGAGAGAGAATCCGCCCACCTTTAAGGGCAAATATGATCCAGATGGTGCTATGGCTTAGTTGAAAGAGATCGAGAGGATTTTCAGGGTGATGGACTGCACTGTTGAGCAGAAGGTCCGTTTTGGTACCCACATGTTAGCCGAGGAGGCCGACGACTGGTGGTTGGCTACTAGGCAGAGGTTGGAGGCTGTGCAGGAAGAGATTACTTGGGAGGTATTCAGCAGGGAATTTCTGAGAAAATATTTTCCTAAAGACGTCCGAGGAAAGAAAGAGATAGAGTTCTTGGAACTGAAGCAGGGCGGTATGTCTGTGACTGCATATGCGGCGAAGTTTGTGGAGCTGGCAAAATTTTATCCACACTACAGTGAGGCTACAGCTGAGTTTTCGAAATGTATCAAGTTCGAGAATGGTTTGAGGCCTGATATCAAAAAGGCCATTGGTTATCAGAAAATTCGTGTGTTCGCTGATCTGGTTGACAGTTGTAGAATCTATGAGGAGGACAGTACTGCTCATTACAAAGCTACGTCTGAGAAAAAGGGTAAGTTTCAGAGTCGAAGCAAGCCGTATGAGGTTCCTGCGGGTAAGAGTTATCAGAGGTCTGCTGGGGGTAAGAATCCTAGTGGGGGAGATGCTCCTGCTAGCATTGTCTGATATAAGTGTGGCAAACCTGGCCACAAGAGTACTACATGCAGGACTGATGAGAGGGTTTTCTATCGCTGTGGTAAAAAGGGTCATATGGCGGCCGAGTGTAAGGTTAAGGATGTGGTGTGCTTCAACTGTGGTGAGTATGAGCATATCAGTACGAAGTGTACAAAGCCGAAGAAGGAAAGGTCTACTGGGAAGGTGTTCGCATTGGCAGGAGAGGAGCCTTATGAGAAGGATGGTCTGATTAGAGGTACGTGTTTTATTAATGGTACTTCTCTGAAATCTCTTATTGATACTGGTGCTACCCATTGCTTTATATCTGTTGATTGTTGTAAAAGATTGGGTCTTGTTTTATCTGCTATGTGTGGGGATATGGTTGTCGATACTCCTGCGAAGGGGTCGGTGATTACGCCCCAGGTGTGTTCTCAGTGTCCCGTGTCGATCTTCGGCAGAGACTTTATTGTGAATTTTGTTTGCTTGCCGTTGAGAGGTCTGGATGTAATCTTAGGCATGGACTGGTTAGAGAATAATCACGTTCATATCAACTGTCGTAGCAAGTCGGTCAGTTTCGGGGAAGAAGATTCTATTTTGGTATCTGCTGGTCAGTTGAGGAAGTTGAAGAAAGAAGGAGTTCAGCTATTTGCATTGATGGCATCGTTGTCTGCTGAGAGTCAGGCTGTTATTGAAGAACTGAAAGTGGTACGCGAGTTTCCTGAGGTTTTTCCGGATGAAATTCCGGGTGTGCCACCGGAAAGAGAAGTTGAGTTTTCGATTGATCTTGTACCTGGTACGAGGCCTGTGTCTATGGCACCGTACAGGATGTCGGCGTCGGAATTGTCTAAGTTGAAGACGCAACTCGAAGATTTGCTTGAGAAAAAGTTTGTAAGACCGAGTGTATCACCGTGGGGAGCTCCGGTATTGTTAGTGAAGAAGAAAGATGGGAGCATGAGGTTATGTGTAGACTATCGTCAGTTGAATAAGGTAACTATCAAGAATAAGTATCCGCTTTCGAGGATCGACGATCTGATGGATCAGTTAGTGGGTGCCCGTGTTTTCAGCAAAATTGATTTAAGGTCCAGATATCATCAGATTAAAGTGAAGGATGAGGATGTTCAGAAGACAGCATTCAGGACAAGGTATGGGCATTATGAATATTCAGTAATGCCGTTCGGTGTGACCAATGCTCCTGGTGTATTTATGGAATATATGAATCGTATTTTCCATAATTACCTAGATCGGTTTGTGGTGATCTTCATAGATGACATTCTAGTTTATTCTAAGTCAGAGGAAGAGCATGCTGAGCACCTGAAGACAGTGTTAGAAGTTCTGAAAGAGAAAAAGTTGTATGCTAAGTTATTAAAGTGTGAGTTCTGGCTGAAAGAGGTGAGTTTCCTTGGGCACGTGATTTCTGGTAAAGGTATTGCGGTTGATCCGGCAAAAGTAGAAGCAGTATTGGAGTGGGAGGCTCCGAAGTCCGCAACAGAGATTAGAAGCTTTTTGGGTTTGGCTGGGTACTACAGGAGGTTCATCGAGGGTTTTTCCAAGTTGGCCCTTCCGTTGACTCAGTTGACTTGTAAGGGTAAAGTTTTCGTTTGGGATGCTCGCTGTGAGGAAAGTTTTATGGAACTGAAAAAGAGATTGACAACGTCGCCTGTTTTGACGTTGCCTAATCCGGAGGAACCGTTTGTTGTATATTGTGACGCTTCGAAGATGGGTCTTGGGGGTGTGCTGATGCAAGATGGGAAAGTCGTTGCGTATGCGTCGAGGCAGTTGTGGGTTCAGGAGAAAAATTACCCTACGCATGATTTGGAATTGGCTGCTGTGGTATTTGTGCTTAAGCTTTGGAGGCACTACCTTTATGGTTCGAGGTTTGAAGTGTTCAGTGATCACAAGAGTCGGAAGTATCTGTTCGATCAGAAAGAGTTGAATATGAGACAGCGTCGGTGGTTGGAGCTCTTGAAGGATTATGACTTTGGCTTGAATTATCATCCCGGCAAAGCTAATGTCGTGGCTGATGCTTTAAGCAGAAAGTCTTTGCATATGTCGGCAATGATGGTGAAAGAGTTAGGGTTGATTGAGGAATTCAGAGATTTGAGTTTGGTTTGTAAAATGACACCTCGCAGTGTCAAGCTGGGAATGTTAAAGATCGATAATGATTTCCTGGGCAGCATCAGAGAAGCTCAGAAGTCAGATGTCAAGTTAGTAGATTTAATCAATGGGATTGGTCAATCTGAAGATGAAGATTTCAAGCTAGATTCCCGTGGTGTGTTGAGGTTCCGGGGTAGGATCTGTGTTCCAGATGATGCGGAGATGAGAAAGGCAATTTTAGAGGAGGGTCACCGTAGCAAGTTGAGTATCAATCCTGGAGCGACGAAAATGTATCAAGATCTGAAAAAGATGTTTTGGTGGTATGGTATGAAGAGAGATGTGGCACAGTTTGTGTATGCTTGTCTGACCTGTCAAAAGTCGAAGGTTGAACATCAGAAGCCTGCGAGGTTAATGCAACCGTTGGAAGTTCCAGAGTGGAAGTGGGATAGCATCGCGATGGATTTTGTGACGGGATTGCCGAATACAGTTAGGGGTCATGACGCTATTTGGGTGACCGTTGATAGGTTAACGAAGTCTGCTCACTTTATTCCTATTAATATCACTTATCCGGTGTCGAGGTTGGCAGAGATCTATGTCAAAGAAATTGTGAAGTTGCACGGTGTTTTGAAGAGTATTGTGTCAGATAGGGATCCGAGGTTCACTTCTGAGTTTTAGACGAGTTTGCAGAAGGAATTGGGTTCAAAGCTGAAAATGAGTTCAGCATATCATCCTCAGACAGATGGTCAGTCAGAGAGAACAATTCAGTCGTTAGAAGATTTGTTGAGGGCTTGTGTATTGGAACAACGGGGTTCATGGGATTCCTACCTTGCGTTGATTGAGTTTACCTATAACAACAGTTACCATTCCAGTATCGGGATGGCACCATTTGAAGCATTGTTTGGTCGAAAGTGTAGAACACCATTGTGTTGGTATGAGTCGGGAGAGAGTGTAGTGTTGGGACCGGAGATTGTCTGGGAGACTACAGAGAAGATCAAGATGATCCGTGAAAAGATGAAGGCTTCGCAGAGTCGTCAGAAGAGTTATCATGACAAGCAGAGGAAAGATTTAGAGTTTCAGGAGGGTGAGCATGTGTTCTTGAGGGTTTCCCTATTACCGGTGTTGGTCGAGCGTTGAAATCGAAGAAACTCACTCCTCGCTTTGTTGGTCCTTATCAGATTTCTGAGAGAATCGGGAATGTGGCTTATAGAGTGGCATTACCGCCGAATCTTTCGAATTTGCACGACGTGTTTCATGTGTCGCAACTTCGGAAGTATGTTTCGGATCCATCTCATGTGATCCATATGGATGATGTAGAGGTGCGGGATAATCTCACTGTGGAGACGATGCCCGTACGGATTGAGGATCGTGAAGTGAAAGTGCTTAGAGGTAAAGAGATTGCATTAGTAAAAGTGGTCTGGCTAGGAGCTGCCGGTGAGAGTATGACTTGGGAGCTGGAGAGCAAGATGCGAGAGTCCTACCCAGAGTTATTTGATCAGGTAAATTTCGAGGACGAAATATTCTAAGTGGGGGAGAGTTGTAACACCCTAAATATTTAATTAAATTATTTAATTAAGTATTTAGGAATTTGATTTAATTAATTGGATGTAATTTAATTATTGGAAATTATATTAAAAATTGTGTAGGTGGTATTAGGAGGTGGAGGTGCCAAACTAGATGGACTTGGGCTTAAGTGAGAAGCCCAAGCCCATGAACCATGTCATATGCGAAGTGGACAAGGCGCCTAGGGGTTAGGGTTTGTGGTTAGCATTTGCGAAATTGAGAAGAGAGAAAGGAGAAGAGAGAAAGCGCCGTAGAGAGGAAAGGAGAGAAGAGAAGGCCGCGAGCAAGGAGGAGGAAGAGGCGTGATCTTGTTGCCGTGGTCCCGTTCGTGACCGTCTGTAGGGCTTCTAATCTTCAAATTCGAGGTAAGGGGGTTCTATCAATTTCTATAATAATTCCTATGATAGGTTTTAGGTAGTGATGGCCTAGATAACCATGATCATGGGCATGTTCGCAATTTCATGTTATTGTTGTTGATATATGCGTGATTCCATGTTGCGTTTGGGATGTTGTAGAATTTGATGTTTGATAGGTGATTTCGATGATCTTATGTGTGTTCATGAGTTGGGGTAAATTGGTGTTGTGTTGGTCATGTGAAAAATTTGAAGAACAAAATAGTTTGTGCTGAAATTGTGTTAAATTTGTGTTGCTGGGAGTGTTCTGGGCGCCATGCGCCCTGTCCTGGGCGCCAAGGGCGCCAGTGCGTGTTGCTGTGTGCAGTGTTGCGCGTGTTGCGCCAGGCACTGAGCGCTGGGTGCCAGTGCTGGGCGCCGAGCGCCCGTGTGTGAGTGCGTGTGTGGAGCGCAGGGCGCTGGGTGCCAGCGCTGGGCGCTGAGCGCCCGTGTGCGTGTGTTGTGTGTGGCGCCAAGGCGCTGGGCGCTGAGCGCCCGTGTGTGTGTTGCATGTTGCGCCAAGGCACTGGGTGCCAGGCGCTGGGCGCTGAGCGCCCGTGTGTGCGTGTTGAGTTTTTGCTGGGCGCTGGGCGCCAGGTGCCTGGGCGCTGGGCCCCCAGGGCGCCAGTTTTTCAGGATGTTCCCAAAATGTTTTCAAAAACTGTTTTCGCTATATCTTTTGACTCGGACATCCGTTTTGAACGTTTCAAAAAGCGTTGTGAAGAATTTTCAGTTGTCTATCTGTGTGTCCCATTTTTAAAAATAAAAACTTATAATTTCAGAAGGTTGCTGGGCGCCCAAGTGGCTGTCCCCTGTGGTCGTTGCTGTGACATTGAAAACTCGTTTTGGTGTCTTTAAAAATTCTCTTTTGTGTATAACCAGTGGTGTTAACGTTTTAGTGTCAAAAGTGATGATTTTGACGATGATGCCCTTAGTGGCTAGTTAAATGACCGTTTTGCCCTTAGTGGCCAATGTTGTTGATATTGATGTGTAAAATGACGATGATGCCCTTGGTGGCTAGTAAATGACGTTTTTGCCCTCAGTGGCTATTGTTTGACTTGATGATGTTTATGAGTAAGTGACGATAAAAACCCAGTGACGTTTTGAGGCCCAAAAGGCTAAGTGATGTTAAGGCCTAAATGGCTAAGTGATGTTGTTGTGTAAATTGTGAACTGACAGGTGCTGTGCCTCTTATTTGGCAAATTGGTAAGTGACGGGTCACATGGTTGACCGTGAATTGTGTGTTTGTGAGTGGTGCATGTCATAGTGTCTCATGCCCCATATGCATAAACCCAGTGACGTTTTTGAGGCCCAAAAGGCCAAGTGACGATGAGGCCATAATGGCTAAGCGACGTTTGTGAAAAGGTACCTCATGCATATGCCCGCGAGTGGGTTGCATTTCATATGCCTACATGACATAGTGATGAGTTTATGTGGTGATGTAATTGGTGATTGTGATGTGATTATTTTAGAGTTGTGACTTGACTTATTATTTATCATATGATTTATTATATGAATTGAATTGGACTCACCCTTCTGTTTGAATGTTACCCCCATGCGGTAACGTGCAGGTGATTGTGAGTGAAGGACTAGGTACCTTCACTAATTCGAGTCGAGTCCTCACGCTTTGATACGTAGCACTCAGGGGGGGATGAACTTAATGTTATGGATGATTTTGATTGTTACGTTTTGTTGACAATTCTGTTTTATTTTGTTATTCCGCTGCGTAGTTGATTTTATTGACGTTAAGTTTTATTGCGATGATAACTGTAGTTTTCGAGATTCTCCTTTTAGTGACGTGCTACGTAGTACATGGTTATTACGCTTTTGAGCTGATTTATTGAGAAGTGTGGTTTTCGTTGAAGTATGTGTAACATCCTTTGCAATGAAAAGAAATTTTGAAAACTCTGATTTTTATAAACAAATTAACGGGTAGAGAAAGGGGTGTTACAACAGCCAAGGGGAAACCCTAGCTAGGGCAAGCAGCCAGCTGCTGCGCCCCTTTCCTTAATTCTTTTTCCCTTTTTTGAAGTTTTGTATTTTTTTAATTTTTTTGTATTATTTTTGTACTATTTTAGCTGTTTGTCTTTTTTGGCACATATTTGTAAAGAAAACTGTATTTATATATATATATATATATAAAAACTTTCGACTATTCAGCTTCTTTAATTATTATTATTATTATTATTATTATTATTATTATTATTATTATTATTTTTTCGCATCAATAACAATAGGCTAAAAAATAATAGTAACGAAATAAAATAAAATAAAATGAGCATCGAACAATTGTTGTACGAGAGTGCCAAAGACACACGCGCTTAAAACGATACGTGACACAACGAGAATAAAAAAAATTGATTTTTTTTCAATTAGCCGGACAAAATTAGGGTATGACAATCTATAAGGTAATCTCGGAGGTGCTTGCGAATAGAATGAAGTCATTGTTGAGTAAGTGTATCTCTCTTGAGCAATCAGCTTTCATTGAACATAGGTCGATTCTGGATAATGTTCTAGTTGCTATTGAGACACTTCACCACCTTAAGTGTACGACCAGTGGGATGGTGGGCGAGTTGGCTTTGAAGATGGATATTAGTAAAGCCTACGACTGGGTGGACTGGACATACCTGAAGGAGATGATGAGGAAGTCGGGTTTCGATGAGAAGTGTGTGAGTTGGATGTCTGCGTATGGAAACTGCTAGCTATTCGATAATGGTGAATAGTGAAAAAGTAGGACTTGTCACACTAGGGAGAGGAATTATACAGGGTGAGGGGTGAGATTCATGGAGTGAGGGTATGTAGAGGGTCATCAATCACCGTAAAAGTCACACACATTCTTTTTGTGTTCACAATAAATCAATCACCGTTTTACTATCAAACATAAACGTTCCATGAATATGGTCTATACCAAAAACCCAATGGATAGCATGCCAAAAAGCCTTTTCGAGAAGGTAGTAACCCTTTTAAGAAAAAATTTCTAATTGACATATGTAGTAACCCCTTTTTGGATTTAATATATTATTATAGTTTATTTTTAGGATATAAATTTAAAACACTCAAAAAGGAGCTACATTTGTTGTCAAAAAAGAAAGAGGCCCATATGCAGTATCCTGTGCGTATCCGTATAAGTCTGTCGTATCTTGAGCGTATCCGTATAAGTCAGTCGTATTTCGGGAAGTATCAGCCACGTATCAGACATTTTTCTTTTACAAAAATAAATAAAAATTCCAGAATATTCCATGGGTACGTATCTCAGTGTATCAGACACGTATCAGTGTTGGATAGATGTAAGATACAGATACTTTGCGTGTTTTGGAGTATTGGGGCTTTCAAGCTACGTCTCTAGTATATGATTTTGATTATTTTTCAATCAGGATTGATTCGATTTTAAATATCTAATTAATAATTTTAAAAACTCGCCTAAAAGGCAAAAATAAAACAAAATTTAGAAATAATTAAAAAAATCATAAAAATATCTGCAAACATGCATCCATCGCTAGTTTGAAAAATTAAAATCTTTGATGAGGTCCGCAAGGTTTAATTACATTGCCTAGATTATATATTAATGAAATTCCTATTTATTGAAAAAAAAAGGAATAATTACAATGCCTAATTTGAGATTTTTCAGATATGTAAAATGAGGTGCGTCCTTGTCAGCAACATTCATATCTGGCCGAGTTTGGGATTACACATTAATATTATGTCATGTAATGTAATTACTAATTTAAGCTCAATCCTAATCCATATAATAATACTTGAAGACTGACCAGTTTCTATAGCAACCTAAACGCTCCTCATTGGTTTTTATTCATTAGCCAAACCATGCCACTTCCTTTAACAAATTTAAGCCTAACTTTAGCTAATTATCTTACAATTTTCTAAAAATACTTAAATCTTATGTATCATGCACAAGAAATTAATCAACATGTATATATCTTTGCTGCCCGTACTCAGCGGGAACCCATTAATACCCAATTAGACCCTTTACTCCCATTAAAGTTTTTTTTTGGAATAATCATGCATGCAGCTACGAATGAGGAATACCAAGCGTTATAAGTTCTTCTACTCAATGAAAGTTGATCCCCTTGAGCTTTTACATGCATACAAAGGAAAAGATAAGGTTTAAGCATCTTGAGTTATGATTTTTGATTGAATTTTTTGATAACATGATTTTTGATTGTATGTTCTTGATTCTCAAAAACTTTTTTGTTTCAAGTTGTGACACCCACATTTTCTCCTCTCTTGAGCCTAATTAATGTATATGGCATGCTTATGTGAGAGGAGAAGGGAGATGTTCCATTGAAGGGTATCTATATATACATGGTTTTTCTTGTACTGAAAAATAAATATGATGTTGATAATTTTGGGGACAAAATACTTTTGCATGTTAAATATAAAACTTATTTCATGATATTCCTCATTGTTTTGGCTCAGCCATGAAGCCTAAGAAGAAAAAGGAATGTTTTTTAAAGCGTTTGATATTTGAAAATGTTTATAAGGACTTGCATGTCTTGATTTAGGAATTTTCGCTGGAAAAAACAGCTTCAGTCTTCAATGTAGAAATTTTCGTAAATTTTTTACTATGAATTTTGACATGAAGCCATCAACATCTTGTTAATTTGTGTCTAGGGAACTTCTACAAAAATAGTCAAAATTTTCCAAAGTGCTTAACTATATGCTTCAAGTGATTTTCTTTCGAACTTGTTCTGTTGCCAAAAACAGCAACATGCATTTCGATTTTTGAGCTTAAACTAGAAGTTTTGGAGGACATTTTTGCAAAAACAAAAAGGGAGCCTGATTTGATGCTTATAGTTCTTGTGTACAAAAATTGTGAAGTTTGAACATGTTTTACTATTTTAGAAAAATTATCCATTAAAAATTGTTTTGGAACTCAAATTTGTAGGTGTTCAGTGTTTTACCAATATTTTTCGACACAAACAAAGTTTTGAAAAGATTTTTTATTTTCTGGCAACTAGGAAAAATGAATTTTTTCTTGGCTCAAGTTTCATAGGATTTGGTCATATCTTTAAGTGCATTACAAGTTGGGAAAACAGTGCTCTAACCAAGTCTGGCAACCTGAAGCTTATTTCAATAAAATGTACCAAATGGGTGATAGGAATCTAAACTTAAAATTGTTTTCAGAAACTATATATCTTAACCTTTCAAGGGAGTGGTCATTTTACCAATTCTGACACTGTCTACTACTTTAACTAATCTAGTGAAAATGGTGCATTGGTACAGAAATTATGAAACATATATAGTGTGTAGATCACACAAATAACTCTCTTAGTATGAAGTGTAAACCCTTAGTGTATGTTTGGATGGAGCATTTTTAGGAGGTAATGTAATTTTTGAGGGGAATTCAAATATTTTAGTTCAAAATTTGAACTAAAATATTTGAATTCCCCTCAAAAATTACATTATTACCTCCTAAAAGTGCTCCATCCAAACATAGGGTTAGGATTACCCAAGGATACCTTTGAGAAGATCATTTGCATTGAGCATAGCATGCATAACGCATTGTGATGTGTATAAATGTTTGTGAATGATTGAGTTGACTCCCAAATATTTACCTAACTGACTTGTGATACGCCAAATTGAGTAAATGTCTATATATATACATACATACATAGAAACATATATATATATATATATATATATATATATATATATATATATATATGTATTTGTCAAAAAATATATATATTTGTGTATATATATATAAATATATATATATATATATATGATAGATGTTGTATCTATGACAAGAGTCTGACTATGATAATACTTGTATAAAAGAGCTAACCCTTGTTTGTGGTTCTCTGATCCAATGGATGAACGCAGGGGATGGAGGAGTTCGTAGTGGCAACACAGATAGACCATGCTGACGACCAAGAGGCGCTCTCAAATGCAGTAGATGAGACCTTGAAATTTACGGAGAAAGCTGTTGGAGCTACGCGAGTGGGGCAAGAGTGTAACAACTTCGTACCTACGTTATCACATATTGAGGACGAGTTGGAAATTACAGATGTTACACTAGTGGATGACCCGTCGGACCAAGAGAGTAGGACGGGTAGCCCTTTTAAGCTTTCTCCTTTGAGGGATTTCTCACTGGAGGATGACGAGGAGGAGGAGGAGCCTTTAGGGTATTTCGACATTGAAGATCGGAGATGCAGTGTGTGTGGTACACTTCATGCATTGTTATCTTGCTCGCAAGCCGTCGCTTATCGTGAGGCTAGGCGTGACTTCGGACCATCCCCTCAAGTCGATTAAGTTGTTTTTGACTAATTTACTGTTGTTTCTTGTTTGTGCTTTTCATTTCTTTGTTGTATGTAGTAGTTCTTAACAGACCCTTAATAATACAGAAATGCTATTCAGCCAAAAATGGTAGCCAAAATACAGCCAAAAAGACCAAATACATCACATACCTGCAAAATACGCTGGTGGGACCCAGTTGATGAAACATTAAAATATTTTTTAGAAATATTAAAAAAAAAAAAGGCAAAAAGCAGCACAGTAAGTAAGGAACACACTTCTCTCTCGCAAAAAGTAAAACAGTAGCCAAGGCGACGAAGCTCCACCCTCTCTCGTTCCTCCCTCAACCTCTGCTCTCACCCCTGTCCTCCTCCCCCGATAGCCGTCCGCCACCGTAAAGACTACCACTCTGAAAAACACGCTTCTTCTTTTGTCACGCGGTTCCACCACTCTTTGATCACTCTACTTCACCATCCAGCACCATCTAGCACCATTGTGAGACATCGAAGGACTGCGACCGCGACATACGTTTCTTCATCTCCGTACCAAATCGTTCTCTTCTTCAACATGATGGTAGATTAATTGATGGTACAATGTTTGTTTGCTTCTTTCAATTAACACGATTATAGGGTTTCTCCAAGTATATTTTGTAATTGTGTTTAACTCGGGTAAATGTGTTTGTGCTATTAAGGACATTTGATTTTGTGTTTGTATTCTGGTTACTGGTTAGAAAGAAAACAGTTTGAAAAATCAGCTTGGTTTATGACATCCAAAAGTTGGTTAATTGTAGTTGTAATGTGGCTATCTGGTTCAAATTGAGCATGTACATGTCAGACTAGAAACCTTTTAGTTATAGTTACATTAATTGTCCTATTTAGCACTTAAATAGAGTCCTCATGTTGTTCATAGTGAGTAGGGAAGAATAGCATGTGAAAAACCAAGTTTGAGTTAGATTGAGCCCTCTTGTCCTTTACAGTTAGATTGAAAGAAATAAATGTGAAATACCAGATTGGTTTATGGCTTTGAAAAGTTGGTTAATTGGGGCAGTAATGTGGCTATCTGGTTCAAATGGAATTTGTACATGTCATACCACAAACAATTGAGTTATACTTAAGAAATTGGGGTTGAAAAGTTGGTTAATTGCGGTTGTTTAGCTGATATGTTAAGATGTTTATTTGATGACCACAAAATGTGGCACTGAAGAAACCTTTTGACTTGAGTTGTTGTTACATAAATATGAGTGACATATCTATTTCATTATAACGTATTGCTGAGAATAAAATGTGACAACAGCCTTGGTGTAAGACCTTTTAAACTTTGTTTTCTACTTATATTGGTATGATAAATTTAGAGTTAACATAAGAAACTTTCTATTATTTCCTATTATTGGTATTCTGCATATTATTGCATACACATTTAGGTTTACATCTACACACTATATTAATTTTGATATAAGCTATACATAATTGGATTTTATTGTGCAGTACTTATGTGACGCCGCCCGCATGTAAAAGTTCATGGAGGGTGGTGATACATTCGTTGAGGGTGATAGTGCTGAGGCTGAAGGTATAACAGTCGACAACCCCAACAATGATGATACATGTTGGGAGCCAACAATCGGGATGTGTTTTGCTTCATTAGATGAGGGGATATCATATTATGGTGAGTATGCTTTAAAAAAAGGATTTGGATGGAAAATTAGAACATCAGTAAAGGGAAAGGATGGGGCAATCAACTACAGAATTCTGTCATGCTCGAGAGAGGGGTCTAGCGCGCAAATGTCAAAAATTCCATGTTCATTGAAGACACTTCCGACTAGGGTGAGCAATTGTCCTGCCAAGATATGTTTCAAGTTAGAAACAGATGGAGTATGGTATATCAAAAAATTTGTAGATGAGCATTGTCACCAGTTGAGCCCCACAAAGTCAAGGTTGTTTAGGGAAAACAAGAAAATAAATCTGCATGTGAAGAGAACAATCCAAATCAACGATGAAGCGGGCGTGAGGATCAACAAAACTTTCCAATCTCTTGTCACGGATGCAGGAGGGCATGAAAATATACCATTTTGTGAAAAGGACGTAAGGAATTTTGTCAACAAGGAAAGGCGTTCAATTGGTAAAGGCGGTGATGGGAAGGCGTTGATTAGTTACTTTTATGAAATGAGGGAACAAAATTCAAATTTCTTCTATGAACTTGATTTGGATGATGGTTTTCATGTCAAGAATGTCTTTTGGGCCGATGCGAGAAGTAGAGCTGCTTATGAATATTTTGGAGATGTCGTGACATTTGATACAACATATCTGACCAATAAATATGAGATGCCTTTTGCTGCGTTTGTAGGTGTCAATCACCATGGTCAATCAACATTACTTGGGTGTGGCCTAGTTTCCGGTGAAGACGAAGAGTCATTTGTGTGGCTTTTTCAATCATGGCTTTCTTGCATGCTAGGAAAGGCCCCCTTGGGTATTGTCACCGACCAATGCAAGGCTATGAAAAATGCCATTGAGACAGTCTTCCCTACTACTCGCCATAGGTGGTGTTTATGGCATATCATGAAAAAAATTCCCGAAAAACTCAGTGGCTATGGTGAATATTACAAGATAAAGGCAGCAATGAAAGAAGCAGTTTATGATACTTACACAATTGTTGATTTTGAAGATAAATGGCGTTCCTTCATAGACAAATTTCAGCTTCAAGAGAATGACTGGTTAAGTGGGTTGTATAAGGAGCGACATAGATGGGCACCGACTTTGTTAAGGAAATTTTTCTGGGCGGGCATGTCAACAACACAACGCAGTGAGAGCATACATGCTTTCTTTGATGGATATATCAATTCAACAACAAGTCTTGGTCAATTTGTAAAACAATATGGCAATGCTCTAAAAAATAAAGCAGAAAAAGAATTTGCAGCTGATTTTCAATCAATAGATACAATAATTCATTGTGGGTCCACCTCCTCTATTGAAAGGCAGTTCCAACGTGATTACACACATGCAAAATTTAAGGAGGTTCAAACTGAATTTAGAGGTAAAATGAATTGTGTCCCCTCCTTGGAGTCACTGGAGGGTTGCGTTGCTACATATAATGTGTTGGAGGAGATAATAGTTGGAGATAGACCAAAAGAGCGCTACCTTAAAGTATTGTTCAATCGTGACAACTATGATGTCAACTGTGAATGCTCGTTCTTTGAGTTTAGAGGAATTTTGTGTTGCCATGTATTATGTGTTTGTGCTAAAGAGAGGGTTGAAAAAGTTCCAGAGAAGTATGTTTTGACAAGATGGAAGAAAAATATTAAAAGGAAGCATGCATATATTAAGATCAATTATGGTGTGAAGGAATTGATGCCACAGATGGATAGGTTTGAGAAATTGTGCAAGCATTTCTACGAGGTTGCTGAAGCAGCAGCGGAGTCTGAATATGCCACAAAAGCATTCCATGAACTATTGCATCAATTTAGTTCTGATTTGCCAAGTATGGATCCTACAATGGATAATATTAAAAGCAAGGTTTTGAATGATAACTCAATCCCAGACAGTCTCCCTACTTGTCACAGTCCATTGAGGGTAAAGCGTAAAGGTCGTCCTCCTGCAAACAGAAAAATATCAACAGTTGAGAAAGTTGTTAAAAAGAGAGTGAATAAGCGAACCAAGCGAGCTAATGACAAAAACAATACGGAGGTTTGTCTTGTTTTTTAAGAAATTATGTATTAAGCATTAAACTCTATATCACATGCATCTTATTGTTTTTTGTATAATGTGTAGGCCGGCAATATTGGGACGGTGGGTATGGAAGTCAACACCGACATTTGTGTGGAATCAACTATTGAGGTTACTACTGGTGGAGATGTGACGGAAGCAACTACTTTGGTTCGTGTCCATTATAAGTTTTTACTTTCAGTGTAGAGTTTCCAATTTTCAATTTGTTCACGGACTAATTTGATCCGTCAGAAAATTTCGGGAGCTATTATGTACTATTGTTGAGTTTGAGTTGTAACTTGTTGTTCATAATTTCAAGACTTATCAGGAGGTCATTGGGTTGGATTCATTTATAACTCGTGGAGAGTTGTTGGATGCAAACAATGTGGTTTAGTTTGCATCAGATGATTGTGCAAACTTCATTTAGTATGTTAACTACAACGTTAAGTTTTTTCTGTATCATTTTCATCATTCAATGAAATTAGTTATTTCGCATTTGTGGATTAGTGATTTTACATATCTTCACTTTGACCTGAAGTCAAGTTTAGTTGAACTTATTTAACAATTCCTCTATACAGTCAGGAAATGTATATATAAACAATGAAGCTGGAGTCTCAGATTTTGCGCACAACAGTTGGGCTTCTCAATGTCCAACCGTTACAGAAGCAACTTATTTAAAATTAGACAATGCAACTAACAACTTTACTTCCTCTTGTCAGGCATGTTGTTTGATTGTCTGTTATTACAGTTTTTATTTATATGTTCATGTTGTTAAACAGAATAAGTGATTATTAACAGGTAGGAGGTGAGATTCCATTCATGGAACTTTTGGCAAACATGGAAACAGACTTCACAGGATTGTCACAATTGACTACAAATCTATGACTTTAGGTTGAAGGATATCTCCCTGCATATTAATGGTCATGAGTATTTTTTGTTGTAATTAAAGATATATGTATAGGGGATGGTCATGAGAAATTGTTGTTGTAATTAGACATATATGTATCTTTTGATTAGTATTGATGTAAATGTTGTAAATGACATCAGGTACTAATTTGGATACACTTTGTATAGTCAGTGTGTAAAGTTGAAGTTAACAGGTTGCTTAATGTTGTTTCACAGCCATACAATTGAGTAGGCAAGACCAATGACCAAGGTAGACAAATAAATCACCAACTTTTTTAACACAATAGCCAACCCTCCTTAGTCGAAAACTATTATGACATATCACTGTGTCTTCATATGGGACACCAAAGAAGGGTACTGTGAACCTTGGTATGTCATATTTTCGCATAGGGGTTAGGTCATGTACTTTCAATTGAGTAGGCAAGACCAATGACCAAGGTAGCCAAATAAATCACCAACTATTTTAACACAATAGCCAACCCTCCTTAGTCGAAAACTATTATGACATATCACTGTGTCTTCATATGGGACACCAAAGAAGGGTACTCTGAACCTTGGTATGTCATATTTTCGCATAGGGGTTAGGTCATGTACTTTCAATTGAGTAGGCAAGACCAATGACCAAGGTAGCCAAATAAATCACCAACTTTTTTAACACAATAGCCAACCCTCCTTAGTCGAAAACTATTATGACATATCACTGTCTCTTCATATGGGACACCAAAGAAGGGTACTGTGAACCTTGGTATGTCATATTTTCGCATAGGGGTTAGGTCATGTACTTTCAATTGAGTAGGCAAGACCAATGACCAAGGTAGCCAAATAAATCACCAACTTTTTTAACACAATAGCCAACCCTCCTTAGTCGAAAACTATTATGACATATCACTGTCTCTTCATATGGGACACCAAAGAAGGGTACTGTGAACCTTGGTATGTCATATTTTCGCATAGGGGTTAGGTCATGTACTTTCAATTGAGTAGGCAACACCAATGACCAAGGTAGACAAATAAATCACCAACTTTTTTAACACAATAGCCAACCCTCCTTAGTCGAAAACTATTATGACATATCACTGTGTCTTCATATGGGACACCAAAGAAGGGTACTGTGAACCTTGGTATGTCATATTTTCGCATAGGGGTTAGGTCATGTACTTTCAATTGAGTAGGCAAGACCAATGACCAAGGTAGCCAAATAAATCACCAACTATTTTAACACAATAGCCAACCCTCCTTAGTCGAAAACTATTATGACATATCACTGTGTCTTCATATGGGACACCAAAGAAGGGTACTCTGAACCTTGGTATGTCATATTTTCGCATAGGGGTTAGGTCATGTACTTTCAATTGAGTAGGCAAGACCAATGACCAAGGTAGCCAAATAAATCACCAACTTTTTTAACACAATAGCCAACCCTCCTTAGTCGAAAACTATTATGACATATCACTGTCTCTTCATATGGGACACCAAAGAAGGGTACTGTGAACCTTGGTATGTCATATTTTCGCATAGGGGTTAGGTCATGTACTTTCAATTGAGTAGGCAAGACCAATGACCAAGGTAGCCAAATAAATCACCAACTTTTTTAACACAATAGCCAACCCTCCTTAGTCGAAAACTATTATGACATATCACTGTCTCTTCATATGGGACACCAAAGAAGGGTACTGTGAACCTTGGTATGTCATATTTTCGCATAGGGGTTAGGTCATGTACTTTCAATTGAGTAGGCAAGACCAATGACCAAGGTAGACAAATAAATCACCAACTTTTTTAACACAATAGCCAACCCTCCTTAGTCGAAAACTATTATGACATATCACTGTGTCTTCATATGGGACACCAAAGAAGGGTACTGTGAACCTTGGTATGTCATATTTTCGCATAGGGGTTAGGTCATGTACTTTCAATTGAGTAGGCAAGACCAATGACCAAGGTAGACAAATAAATCACCAACTTTTTTAACACAATAGCCAACCCTCCTTAGTCGAAAACTATTATGACATATCACTGTGTCTTCATATGGGACACCAAAGAAGGGTACTGTGAACCTTGGTATGTCATATTTTCGCATAGGGGTTAGGTCATGTACTTTCAATTGAGTAGGCAAGACCAATGACCAAGGTAGCCAAATAAATCACCAACTATTTTAACACAATAGCCAACCCTCCTTAGTCGAAAACTATTATGACATATCACTGTGTCTTCATATGGGACACCAAAGAAGGGTACTGTGAACCTTGGTATGTCATATTTTCGCATAGGGGTTAGGTCATGTACTTTCAATTGAGTAGGCAAGACCAATGATCAAGGTAGCCAAATAAATCACCAACTTTTTTAACACAATAGCCAACCCTCCTTAGTCGAAAACTATTATGACATATCACTGTGTCTTCATATGGGACACCAAAGAAGGGTACTCTGAACCTTGGTATGTCATATTTTCGCATAGGGGTTAGGTCATGTACTTTCAAAAAAAAATTTTATATCTTTTTTCCCAACACTACTGTTTAGTATTATACTTTGTCTACAAGGTATAATATTTAAAAAAAAAAAATTAAATTCGTGAGAAAAATGGTCCTAAACTTAGGTAAAAAAACCATTTTAATACCCTTCTGATTCTCTGTTTTCTCTGTGCGAAATTTACAATTAAAAAAAAGAATGTAGAAGAAATTAGGCACCCTCCGCAGTACCTAAATGAAACTCCTTTTTACTGAAATACCCTTCTGATTCTCTGTTTAATTCTGTGCGAATTTTACAATTAAAAAAAATAATGTAATATTTGTTAATTTATTTAATAATTAACAAAAGCAAAGAAACAAATAAGGTTGTCTCTCACACGCACTCCCTCCTCCCTCGTAGTCTCTCACACGCACTCCCTCCTCCCTCGCGGTCTCTCACACGCACTCCCTCCTCCCTCGCGGTGTCTCCTCCGTCGCCCTGCTCTCCCGTTGAAGCTCTCACCGCCGTACGCCGCCATTCACGAAGTTAGCCTCATTTTCTCCCTCTAATCGCGCCTCTTCTCTGCTCGATTCCTCTCCGTCGTGTCTCCGCCGTGACTACGCCGTTTCGCAACTTCTTCACCTCTTCTCCACAACCTTCTTCCACTCAGGTAATTTATAGTGATTTATTCCTTAATTTGTCCCTAGTTTGACTGATTGCAAAAACCTCAATTTAATTTGAAACGAAACCCTATGAGTAACTGGAGTAAACATTTGGCTAGACTAAACATTTGGTTCCCATTCAGCTTGGGCTTTGATATCCGTACAAATTATAGGTCTTTAAAAAAAACAATGGATTTATTTATGTCTGCATTTTTGTACTCAGGTTCCATTTGAATCTTAATGTTATGTGTCTGTAATGCAAATGTGATTGATTGGGATATAATGTCGGACAGGTATAATGTCGGTGCGTTTGCGACACAAGTGTACAACAAACTATATAGGCAAAGTTAATCAGAATCTTACAAAATGTCAAAAGGAAAGGATTCATGGTACCCCTTTTAAATGGTTAATGTTCTTACCGGGAAAAATAAACATATCTGGAATTCTGTTGGAAGAATTATGTAGACGTTGGGACGAAAAAAGAGGGGGGTTTAGAATACAGAATAAGATAGTTGATTTTAGTCCTTTAGATGTGTGTTATGCCGTAGGACTTGGCATAGTGGGAGAAGAAGTGGTTTTTGAGGATGACATTAGTTCATATACCCTCACTTTACTTGAAGGAACAAATATGAGTACATCCGCAATTTATGAAAAACTGATGACGCTTACCGGGGATGAGAATGTGGATGATTTTTGTAGACTGTATATACTGCTTGCAATGGAAGAGTTTTACTTCCCCAACTCATCCACTGGTATTAGTTGTAGATGCATTAAGCTATTAGACAATCTAGATGACCTTGGAACATTTAATTGGGGTCTTGCAGTGTATAATAATTTGGTGCAGAAGTTGACAAAAGTTTTGCATACTTTGGAACAATCAAATACCTCAACAATTTTGTATCTTATGGGCTGTGTGGTTGTGCTACAGGTATTTTATTGTGTTGTCATAAAATATGTCAATTCTTTTTCCTTGTATGTTATATCTTTTACCATCCAATATATATTACTCTATAGGTGTGGGGAATTGAACATGTCTGGCCAAACAGCAAGATGAGTCCGAAAGTTAAAATGTTGTTTCCGCGTTGTTTGAAGTGGCCTGATTTTTGGCTTGATCGGAAACAAGTTTTGGCCTCATTTCAGAATAACCAGGTAATACTATTGGGAAACATATGTCAGTAACTTTGTATTTGATTTTTACATGGCAACTGTCATAAGTTGTGGCTTGACAACTCATTCTTTTCATATTGGTATATTGTTACTAGGTTTTTCAACTCTTGAATGCAACACAACAAGAGATTGAAATTGATGTTGTGAGAGAAGCATTAAAAGAGGCACCAAATGGATTTCAGAATTTGCGACAGGTGAAAATTGAATTGAAGAATCAAAATGCCCTGAATGAACAGCTAGAGGCGGAGTAGAAGCTACTTGAAGAAAGACTAGCTAAAGTTGAACGCGATTTAAGTCAGCTAAAAAGCTTACCTCAATCAGAAAGGGAAATACTTGAACGCAAAATATGTGAACTTGAACGTGAATTACAAGAAGTAAAAGAAGCAAAAGAAGCTAAACATTCACAGTGTATTGAAGAACAGTCAAGTCAACCGGCTCCTGAACCACAAAATGTTGAGCACCTAAACATTGAAAGACAGTTAGTTGATGATGACCATGATGAATCAAATATGCAGACTCGACGAAGGAAGAATCCAAGAAAGATCCAAGATAGTTCAGCAATGCGAACACCATATAAGGCTTTCCACAGGGGGAAAAAGAAGTAGGCTGTGTATTCCACGATTTGTTCTAATTAAATATATTTATGTTTTCCAGGAGTTTTTTTGAAACCTTTAGTCCATTAGACATATATGTATTCCACGAGTTGTTGTAATAGTTGTTACTACATTCTGGTTGTGGTGCATGCACAACAAAACTTTTTAGTTATTATCCAAAGTTTTTATAATGAGGTTCTTTGGTATTTTATCCCAACTTTTGTTTTACTTAAACTAATGCATTTGAAGAGTTTTACTTTCCCCTGTCCCCAAAAGAATGCAAAATGTAATATCTGAATCCTGAGTTATCAAACCCATTATGAAATTGAGTATGTTCTGTATGCAGCACCTCCACAGCTTCGAACTGGGCATGCTATGGTATGAACTGGGCATGCTACTGACTTTAATGCATGTATGATATTGAATGCAATATTTATTTCATACTTACTACATACGGAAAAATAAACTAAAACGGCTTTCGTGAGGAATACAACCATAACAGGGTAAATCCTCATGCTATTATTCGTCAGATAAGTCCCCAACTGTACAATACTCCGGGTAATTTTGTAAGTCCATTTCGTCAGGAATGGTTCGTGCCCAATCATGTCTTCTACATGCAGCGTGTACAAGTTGGTGCCTGTTAATTCGAATTTGCATCTGGTTATTTTCGTGCCTAACCATGTTAACTGCCTTTTCTAGAGACTCATCGTTGTCTTCAGTGACTTCAAGTGATTTTTGCTTTGGTGCCTTAATGCAGCATTGTCGCAGCTCTTGTCTCATCCTTATAGACTCCTCAAGACGATATTCCCACTCTCTACGATACTCATTCATGTTTAATATTGAGTATCGGTCTTGTGGGCACAAACTATATTGAAACAAGCCTCGCTCTAACACCCATACTCGACCCATGCTTTCTAGTATTTCGTGTGGTCTATATGTTGTTCCAATTAAATTTGAATAGAAGGAAAATTCGAAGTAATCCATGTCAGTTGCGTTTTTTTCCTACACAACAACTACATATTAGAATAACAATAACTACATATTTATACTACTTTGGGAGATACATTGACATAATCAGGTTCAGAGTACCATTATTAGGTGCCCCATGTGAAGACACAGTGATATGTCATAATGGTTTTTAGACTGAGGGGGTTGGCTATTGTGTGAAAAAAGTTGGTGAATTGCGTGGACACCTTGGCCATTGGTCTTGGCTACTCAAATTAAAGGACATGACCTAACCCCTATGCGAATATATGACATAATCAGGTTCAGAGTACCATTATTAGGTGCCCCATGTGAAGACACAGTGATATGTCATAATGGTTTTTAGACTGAGGGGGTTGGCTATTGTGTGAAAAAAGTTGGTGAATTGCGTGGACACCTTGGCCATTGGTCTTGGCTACTCAAATTAAAGGACATGACCTAACCCCTATGCGAATATATGACATAATCAGGTTCAGAGTACCATTATTAGGTGCCCCATGTGAAGACACAGTGATATGTCATAATGGTTTTTAGACTGAGGGGGTTGGCTATTGTGTGAAAAAAGTTGGTGAATTGCGTGGACACCTTGGCCATTGGTCTTGGCTACTCAAATTAAAGGACATGACCTAACCCCTATGCGAATATATGACATAATCAGGTTCAGAGTACCATTATTAGGTGCCCCATGTGAAGACACAGTGATATGTCATAATGGTTTTTAGACTGAGGGGGTTGGCTATTGTGTGAAAAAAGTTGGTGAATTGCGTGGACACCTTGGCCATTGGTATTGGCTACTCAAATTAAAGGACATGACCTAACCCCTATGCGAATATATGACATAATCAGGTTCAGAGTACCATTATTAGGTGCCCCATGTGAAGACACAGTGATATGTCATAATGGTTTTTAGACTGAGGGGGGTTGGCTATTGTGTGAAAAAAGTTGGTGAATTGCGTGGACACCTTGGCCTTTGGTCTTGGCTACTCAAATTAAAGGACATGACCTAACCCCTATGCGAATATATGACATAATCAGGTTCAGAGTACCATTATTAGGTGCCCCATGTGAAGACACAGTGATATGTCATAATGGTTTTTAGACTGAGGGGGGTTGGCTATTGTGTTAAAAAAGTTGGTGAATTGAGTGGACACCTTGGCCATTGGTCTTGGCTACTCAAATTAAAGGACATGACCTAACCCCTATGCGAATATATGACATAATCAGGTTCAGAGTACCATTATTAGGTGCCCCATGTGAAGACACAGTGATATGTCATAATGGTTTTTAGACTGAGGGGGGTTGGCTATTGTGTTAAAAAAGTTGGTGAATTGCGTGGACACCTTGGCCATTGGTCATTGGTCATTGGTCATTGTTCAATGTGGTCTTCTTTATATACAGAACTGGTGGTCTTCTTTGAACCCACAATATTTCTTTTATCAATTTGATCAAATTGCCTACATAATGAAAGATTATAGAGACCTATTACTTCAACTAGTTGGTGTTATGAGAACACAGATAATACACTCGCAGGAAAAAAGGCCATTAAAAAGGAATGGCGCCTCCGATTTTGAGAGTCTGTTTCTCTTCAATCAGACTTAAGAGAGTTGGAGGCACCAATTCCGGATTTAAAAGCGGCGGAGATGTGGCAAGATGCACAGCATAAATACGTTGAAATGCAGAAAGCCTTAAATCGCCTTAGGATTGAGAATAACATTATGGCAATAAGGAGAGTACGATTTGGGATGGTCCATGTATGCAAAACATTTCTACACGCCAATAGTCATCGTATGTCTCAAGCAGAGGAAGAAAACATACTTTGCGCAGATGAGTACTTATCAAATACCGATGAAGAGTGAACTTCAACGTTAAGTGTATGTCGTCGTCCCCAACGACGTTTAAACTTCCTTTGTATTTAGTTGTACTATATCATGTTGTGCTAAGAAAATATGTTTATCCCAGTCTTAAAAGTTGGTTGTTTTTAACACTGATATAGTTAATTTAAGAAAAACTGATAATTATTGTTGACAACTTTGATATAATCCATACATAAACTTTAACACTCCTACGTTCAAAGACATCTGAAAAAAAAAGAAATGGCAAACTACAATACGTTTAGCATAGTAAACTAATTGTATGACCTTCACTGTGGTTCCCGGAACAACTCCATGATCTCTTCTACGGACCTCGTAACTGGTGGGTCAACCGAAGGAGCTAGTGTCGTGCGAATACACAACTCGATTAGGAAATCACGATAACTGTGTCTGCAGTGGTGCGAGATAATACCACGAACATGGTTAGTTGTTAGTACATCATACATGGACCACATACACCTTCCTTCTCGATCATATCGAGGATAACGGTACTTCATAGTACTGATCACGTGTTGTTCGAGCCTCAATTTATGGTGAATCTTTTGCTTCAACTCCTCAAAAGTTATATTGTGTTGAAGCCTAAGTGGTTCAGGTGGGTTTGAATCAAAAGCAACAAACTTGACTCCATCCCTTGCATTAACTATTCCGCACCTGTAGTATATATAAGACAGCACTGACCCCGGCGGCCAAGGAGATAACTCATTTTGACGCTCAATATCAATACGTCTAGCAAATTTAGCACTCAACTCTATTGGACCTTTAGAGCGAAAGGACATATATTGTGCTAACATATTTTGTACGCATAAATCAGTTATAATCTCCATGCTCACATACTCAACACTCCCATAAGCTGGCTCTGGACGTCGATAGAAGATTGAACGCAATATCCTTGACTCATCTCCACCCTTCTGTTGAATTATGGTTTTCAGTTCTTCAAAGCTCATGTCATCCTTGATCCTGATGGACTTCATCTTATGACTTTCAAACTTTACTCCACTAATCAAGTCTTTATGTTCCCCATCAATATAAACAACGCCCAACTTTGTGCCAATTTGGAATTGTGTTACCTGAGAAAGGGGCATCGGTCGGTCCACTTCTGCTTGTAGGTTGCATATGATTTTCAAGTTGTGTTTGTTTGCCAAGAAATAAGTGTGTTGTGCTAGTATTTATATATGTCTCAATTACTCGTGCCCTGACGTGGGACCCTAAATTAGGGGAATGGGACCCTTATTAGAGAATGCATACCCTTGTGCGAATATCTGACATATCAATGTTCATAGTACCCTACATTGGTGTCCCATGTATCGACACAGTCATATGTCATAATGGTATTGAAGTAAGGAGGGTTGGCTATTGTGTTAAAAAAGTTGGTGAATTGATTGGCTACCTTGGTCATTGGTCTTGACAACTCAAATGAAAGGACATGACCTAACCCCAAGCTCACATGCTCACATATCAAGGTTTAGAGTACCATTATTTGGTGTCCCATGTATCCACACAGTGATATGTCTTAATGGTTTTCGACTAAGGAGGGTTGGCTATCGTGTTAAAAAATTTGGTGAATTGTTTGGCTACCTTGGTCATTGGTCATTGATCATTGTTCAATTTGTTTTAGCTTTCATTTTTTTCAGTACAGAGCACACACTCATAGTAAAGTCTATAATCTTAGCTACATGGAGAATTACACATTATGCATTCATAACTTTTTAGAGACATTAATAATCAAACCGAATGCACATTATGCATTCACCAACTTTTAGAGGCTGCATTGTGCAATGCTCAGCTGGGTGAAATTTTTGACCATAACAAACGAGCCTACGTCAACAGAAGTTCAGCTGCTTAATAAAATCTTATCATTCAATATCAAATTTACGAAAACATTCAAAATCAATTGATACCGAAGGAGCATTTGATACATAATCTTTGAGAAAATATAAATTACAGTTAATTAATGTACAATTCATACTTCTGCATAACAATTTATACTTCTGCCAAAATCATAATTTATATACAATTTTGCTTTCATGAAAACTTCTGCCAAAATAACAATTTATACTCTTTCCCCATTTCCACATGAGGGAAGGACCTGTCCAACCATATCAGAATTTGCTTCAACAGCTCCATAGAGGCAGTGACCATCAGGCTTTATTTCTCTGTTCCCTGTCGACTTCTTGTTGAGGTTTTTTTTGTCGCGCCTCTGTTTGCCATTGCTGACTTTTGTATTCTCAGGTGCACTACTAACAGATACACCACTTCTGCTAATACATCAAATGTTCCGGAACTTTCGCGTCTGCCAATACCTTTTCTTTAAATGTATTTCTTTCATCAAGTACCCATTTCAACACATACTCTCGACGAAATTTAAGTACATCGTCCTAAACAAATGTTTTTTTTTGTTAATACGAAATCACTAAAAGTCTAACATTTTTAATTCAAATACAAAATACAAAACAAATTTTCATTTACCTCCGAGTAGTAAGGCATTGTATTTTCACCATTCCACAATTCCAAGTATTTTAACACATATATTCCACAGTCATGGCTGTATCGACAAACAAGATGCATTTCAGAACATAAAAATAAAGATAATCAAAACCAACTAACAAATGAAACATTTATAGAAGAAACCAATTAAATGACTTACCAATTATGTTGTTTGGGCAAATTTTCATGATGGATCTTCACAGCATTGTCAACAACTTCCCTTTGAACAATGATACTCAGCAACTCTTCAAAACGGGAGCACTAAAAAATCACAATTATTTAAATTGTCAATTTATTTGGAAGGCCTGAAAAGTGTTAAATGAAAATGAAAAACCTGAAAATCAAAAAGTGTTATCATAACACAATACCATTGCCAAATCAAGCAAATACCAATTCTCATCCCTTTCGTGTTCCAATGAGTCCAACACATACATCTTCGTTTCGTGTTTGTTTAGCACGTAGCACACCCAATGCCCATTAAAGACGGCTGGTGCAAAAATCTAAAAAATATATACAACTTAATTAGGTAATTTTCATAATTTTAACATGTACAACAATGGGACCCAAAGAGCTCAAAATACACGCTTACCAAATTGGAAGACCGTAAGTGATAAATGGGTTTTCCCGGGAACTTCTGATAGTGGCAATAATCTTTCAAAGTCCAACGCTTTTGGGACCCATTTTGGAACATTGGTATATCACGAATAACTTTCTCCTACATTATAAATCACTACGCTCAGTCAAACTGTATTAACAAAATGTTCCATAAATGAAATGCCTTAAATAAAAGAGTTTTAGATTTCCTCACAGCAAAGAATGAATTAAATATGAAACGGCTGACAACACCCGTTCTATTAATTTCTTCTTGCATCATCCAAAGCGAAGTAAATGCAAACACCTGGAAAAAATGAACACACATAAAATACTAGTTCATAAAAATAATTAAAAAATCAAATAAAATAAAATAACAACTCATATTCAATAAAGGGTGTTACTACTTACAAAGTTGTCAACCCAACTCCTGGGACTAAAGGTTGTGAGGCTAGATCTTGTAAGAATATTGCCCTTCAAGTCAACCAAAGTTCTGCATAAATTAGACGAACCATTGTCAATAAATGTACTTATTCAGAAGTCAAATTATCAAAAAGATTAACACTTACTCGTCCCAGTTTGACGTTGTCACTCGGCAGGTGCAAAATCGATACAAATCAACCAACGATTTGTTCAATTCACTCCGGTTTCCAACAATATCTTTGCTACCATCAGCTTTTGTAGCAACTTTCAATTCATCCTCAATCATTGACAGCCTCATCCCAATGTCCTTTTGTTTTTTTGATAATCTTTTCTTTTGGGATGAGCAGCCCCTTTGGACGTTTTCAATGACTTCAATGACAACTTCATTTGTACAATCTTCATCATTTAAAGGTAAATCCTCAACAACCTAATAACAAAAATATAAAATAAATCATTATAAATCACTAGCTTTTACAACAACCATAGGAAATCATTTATTAAATAACCTTTTCTAACCTTTTCGGGATCGAATATTTTTGTAACTAAACACTTGCCGGACCCTACATCAATCCAATCTAAAAGACGGGGAAAACGCGTCTTTTTTGAACTATCACGCAATGATAGGTGGTCAACCGTCCAAATCTACATCATCACCGATTCACCATATAGTTCAATAGTCAAAATTTAATACTCAGTAATAAAAACTTTAAACTAATGTAACTTTTTAGTTGTACCTGTAGTAATTCTGCACAGCCTGCAATATAGAACGAATCTTTGTTCTTCCCTTCATTTAAACGAGGAGCGACACGGTCTAGGCTAGAAACTAATACCCTATAAACTTCACCACCCCAATTGTATTTACAAAGGCTACCTAAATCATTTAATAGCCTAAATGGTAGGGTATGGACATCTGTGGTAGTTTTTGGAAAGTATAAGGTTTTGAAAGCAAGAAGAATGTACAACCTACAAAAATCCTCTACATCATTATCATCGGTCAACTCTCCCATTTTCTCAACTATGGTTGACACTGTAATCACCCCCCCCCCCCATTGAACAAATCTTTGACTCTAGATTCATTCCCATCATCAACATGAACGGGCTCTCCAACAATGCGAAGCCCCAACCCAACACAAACATCTAAGGTCGTCAAGGAAATAATCCTATTCCCAACCCGGATACCATGACTGTGTATATCCCACCTATGCACTAACTCTTTAAGTAAGACACAAGAAATCTTGTTTCTTTTCTCAAGATCAATGAGGGATTTAAAAGGTGTCATTCGAAGACATTTCTTTTGTTTTGGAGTCAAAGATGCATTCATCTTCACTAAAGATTCAGTATTCACAACGTGCCTCAGTCTTCCCATGATGTACAAGGAGCTGTATACTTGAATAAATGGACAAATTTTCACAAAACAGGAAGTCTAACACTTGAAAAAATGTTGGTGAATTATACAAACGAGAAGTCTAGCACTTGAAAAACATCATGATTTCAATTTTAGAACA
Organism: Astragalus membranaceus; assembly: GCA_039519185.1. Lineage (NCBI taxonomy): Eukaryota > Viridiplantae > Streptophyta > Magnoliopsida > Fabales > Fabaceae > Astragalus > Astragalus membranaceus. The sequence continues at coordinate 142,941,980 of CM076846.1, read as the reverse complement.
GACCTACATAACACAATCAAAATAAATCCTACACTTTTTGAAACATAACCAAACAATAGAGATTCCAGGAGCTGATATGAGCTACAGCAAAACCAAGCTTAAAATCTTTATTATGTTTGTCGTATAGATTAGAATAAGAAAGATAGAAAACATCAATTATGGAAACATATATTTGTTAGACTCAATAGTATCTTCTGTGACCATGTTGATGGAATAATTCACAATTTGACTCACCTCCTTAATATAACATAACCAACAGGAAAGAAAGAATCAACAAGGGAAAACGAACATTACTCCTACTCCTACAGTAAAGCACATCCATGACAACAACGAAACAGAGCACAAACTCCACAGCTCCAAGCTATCAAATACAACTCTATCCCTCCAAAATCTAAAATATGAATTTGTTAACATCAACTTTCTTTCAAAATGAGTTTCGCTTGGTATTAGGGTTTCAAAACGATTTGCAAGAAAACATTACCAGATACAAAAGGAATAGACAGAATCAGGATTTCACTATCATAATATAATACACAGCAAATCCAAATAAACTTGTGAGTTTCATATGAAAATCATGTGTACCAGCCTGTTTACAGAATCGCGAAAGGTCAGAAGAGAGAGGTGGAGACGCGATGCCGGCGAAAATGGCAACGAGCACGAACGCAGTGACGGCGGAAGACAACCCCTTTTTTGGTAGTGAGTGTGCGAGCTAGGGATGCAAGAGAGTGCGAGGGATGCAAGAGAGTGCGAGATTTACGGTGGTGCGAGAAGAAGCGTGTTTTTGAGTGTGGTATTTATGGCGGCGGAGCGAGATTGAAGGAGACGATGAGATGAGAGATTGAAGGGGAGAGCAATGCGAGCGAGGAGAGACCGCAAGGGATGCGACAGAGTGGAGGGAGGAGAGACTGTGTGGGAGTGATGATTTTTTCTAAAAAATTTCTAAACATTTGTTTTATTTTTTTCAATGAAATGATAGCTGGTCCCACCACCGTATTTCTTTTATTTTTTGGCTGGTCCCACCTCCGTATTTTCATTGTATAATACGTATTCTGTATTTTTTGGCTGTATTTTGGCTAGGTTTTTTGGCTGAATAGCATTATTGTTAATAATAATATAGTTTATCACATTCATCTATTACATGAGCAATCCGATGATGACAATCAAACGATACTTGTAGAATATTACAAGTGGTACTTTTACTTTTTTTTTTAAAAAAAGTATATATTGCATATTTGGTAAAATATAAACAAGTTGAAAAAATATCAAACAAAAATTATCTAATGAATAACAAATATATATATATATATATATATAATAAAATACAAAAAATGTATATATTTAAATATTTTTTTAAACAAGTTCTTGAAATTCATTATCAGTAAAAAAAAATTTCAACAATCATAAATACACTATTATACTTTTGTTGATTAAATAAGTTTATTATCGATGAAATAAACTAAATAAAATCTCATTTAATTGAACAATTAACAAAATTAATAATGATTTCATGCATTGCTTTTACCCCATAAGCATGTTGAGCAAAAAAGACATTAGCCTTCAAGTTGAAGCAGGGATGTAACTAGGTACAATGAAATAAAATCGCCGTCTAAACCACACAATATTGTTAGTGTATGCATACTTATTTTATATGTTTGCCCAGTCGCCTATCATGATCAATTTCTATTAGCTATTTTTTATTTTATGAAAATTACTAGTTACTTGCTCCAATTGTTGATGAATATGTACTTACAGCAACTTTGTAGATGGTAATATCATAAAATAATTTGTCTCAAAAAAATATCATAAAATAATAAAAATTTCACATATCTTCAAATAAATAAATATGACACGATGTTAATGTTAAATTGTTTTAATAATTTATAGCTGACATATGGATTAGGCTACTAAATATGATACGATGTTAATGTTAAATTGTTTTAATAAACAAACAAAGTTGTCATAATATTTTTATAAGGCGAAAGGTTATCTACGGTGACAAAAATACTAAATCTTGAGCTTTCTCACTTAAAAGAACATCTCATCTAAAATTTATTATAGACATGATCTCGCACAAATAAAGACTTTTGAGTTGGCCTGGACTATTTTTAGTTATTTTTAATATTAGTTAAAAAGATAAGTTTTCATTAAAAGAAAGAGGTCCACTCAAAAGAAATTAAAAGGAATATAGGAGAAATGAAATATAATTTTACTTATCATGTCAAAATATGTTTATCTTTCTCTATACACTAATCTTCGTTGCTTCTATATAAAGCCACATGGTAAATTTTTTAATAATTTTTTTAATATATTCAAAAAAAGAATTTATTAAAAATCTTCGTTGCTATATATTCAAAAAAAGAATATATCTCTTCGTTGCTTGATCTTAAAAAAAACCACATGGTAATTTTTGTAATAAAAAAAGAATATATTCAATTACTATATTAAATTGATGTTACCCTGTTTCTTTAAATATTTGAGCACCTCAGGGCCGGCCCAAGGCCCAAGCAAGGGCTTGGGGCCTCAAAAAAATAATTTTTTTATCAAAGTAAAAGGGCCTCCATTTTCAAGTATATAGTGCACAATAGTAATTAGGATTTTTTTTGTACCCCCACAGTTTCACATTATACCCCCACAAATTATGATAATCCGAAAATACCCCTGAAAATTTGATTTTAACGGAATTACCACAGGTAAATCTGTTTGTAGACAAAAACAAAAACGGATTTACATTTTAGTCAGTTACTTCTGTACGTTACGAAATTTGAAAACCGGAAGTAACTAATGAAACATAAATCCGTTAGTGTTAAAATTAGATAAGAGAAGTATATAAATGATAGATAAATTCGTTATTATTAATTTTACATAACAGATTTATCTTGAATTAGATACTTCCGTTTTGTAATTTTATACGTACGGATTTATCTATTATATAGATAAATCCGTTTTTTTTTAAATCAGCAATTTGATATATAAGCTCTAAAAATAATAAATATGGAATATTAATTACAAAAAACTAGTACCAAAATAAGTATAAGAAACGTCACTCTGAATCAGCTGCTAAGTCTACAACGATGGGCAAATGAGAGGGTGGTGGCATGACCGGAGCCAAAGAAACTCATAGCTGGAAACGCTCGGTATAAGGATCCAACCATGAAGTAGATTCAGTAGATGTAAAGCGCTGCCATTGAAGGCCAATTGGAGGCAATGGACACTCAGGCAAGAGCGCAACATGCACCCAGTGACAGTGGTTCACGTGAAGAATAGAGATGATGCTGTGACTCTTAGTTGATGAATAAGAACCTCTCAAAGGCAAATAAGTAAATGTGTTTCCCAAATATAATTCAACTAGGGCGACATTATATTTAGTAGATATAATGTACCCCATCTCAGGCATGCTCTCCTGCCTCCCAAAACCTCTAACAAATAGTGACTCCTTAATAACTGCAAGCCTTTGAACCCCAAATAATTCAGAATATAGATCATAACGTGAGTTTATTTCTTAGATTAGTTCTTGTCGAATTAACGGCCAACTTTCCTCACCAAGACCAAGACCAAGACCAAGACCAATAGCAACTGCTCGATAGCCACAACTACCATCCGGCTCCACATCCATAATATCTACAACGTAAGGATGGAAATGGAGAGGAACCCACGGTAATAGCAATTTAGAAGTCCCCTGCTATGATAATTTCTTTGAAGCCCGCTGTGATAATTTAGGAGAAGTCCCCTGTTGTGATAATTTCTTTGAAGCCCGCTGTGATAATATATGAGAAGTCCCCTGTGACTGTGAGGACCGCTGTGATAACTTATTAGAAGTCCCAGATGTTGAACCAAGGACAAACACTCTTTGTTTTGTATGATAACAAATTACAATCTGTCTACAAATGGTTACAGTTGAACAAAAGTACAGGAAATGAATCAAAGAGTAGCGGCTTGGAGGAGAAGCTACTCTAGAGTTCAAGAACTATTTGTTAATCTGCTTTTGATAGGACACCATGTAATATCCTATCACTTCAGTTCTATAACTTTTAGTAGTTGAGAGATGATTTTTTAAAATATAACGGTTGTGTTAAAAGCTTAGAAAAATCTTTTATATAAAAGCCTAATTAATAGGTAGGCACGTAGCATGAGAAAATGGTAAAGCTAAGAATCGATTGATGAATTTGTTTTTATAAGTTGAAAATCGATTTCTAGCCTAATTATTCAAGCTAGAAATCGATTTGTGGCTTCCTTCACAAAGCTAGAAATCGATTTCTAGCCTACAGGTTTTTAAAGGAACTAGTTTTGGAAAGAAAACAATCGATTTATGACTGTGTATTTGAAGAACCAAATCGATTTTGACCTTGTTTTTTAAAGTATGGAAATCGATTTATGGCTTTATAGTTTAAAGAGAAGAATCGATTCATGACTTGGTTTTAGAAGAACTTGTGTTGGGAAGAAAACAATCAATTCTTGTCTTAGTTGTATTAAGCATTAAATCGATTTATGACTTGCTTTCTCTTAAGCAAGGAATCATTTTTTAACTTGTTTTGGAAGCCAAAAATCGATTTCTCTCCTATTTACTTAAAGCACATAATCGATTTCAAACTATGTTTTTATAAGCAAACAATCGATTGTACAATAGTGTTAAAAAGTGCTTCAACGGTCATATTTTTACAAACCCTATAAATAGGACTTAGGGTTTTTCATGAGAGTGTACAACAACGCATAACTTACAAATCAAAAAAAAAAGAAAAGAACAGAACTCTCACTGTCATATTCTTTCTTCAAGTTCTTCATCGTTAAATCCAAATCACTCATCTCTCTCAACTACTATACTGTTATACTGCTTGAGTGATTGGATCATAGTGTTTCAGTTGTATTCATCTATTACTTGGTTGTTGTGAAATCCTGGGAAGTGTTCTTAGGTAATTCAATTGGGGAGATTGAGTTATTAGCGAAATCCTTAGCGGGGAGCTTGGATTCTTAATTTGGGGAAAATTGAGATTGGTGTGGTAGCTATAGGGAAGTTGCTTGCTTGTAAGACGTTGAAGAAGGTCTTCTCATATAGTGGTTGTTATCAAGTCCAAAGGTTGCAAAGCCGGAGGCCGAGGACGTAGGGCTTTTATCCCGAACCTCGTAAAAATTACGGTGTATCTCTTTCCCTTCCCTTTACTTTGTTTTTTGGTTATATTTGTTTATCGTTATATTTGATTTTATTGTGCTGCGTTCAATATCACAATCTGTTTATCGTTAGATTTGTTAATAGTGTGGTTAGCGTAAAATATCACTGTAACTGGTTCTGTCATAATTATAGCATGGTTAGGTATTGCATATAGTTTAAATCCTATTTTCCGCATTCGATTTAAGCGTGCATCGTTAATTTTTTTGAAAATTAAAAAGATTTCATTTTTAGCGTATAACCTTATTCACCCCCCTCCAAGGACAAACACTCTTTGTTTTGTATGATAACAAATTACATTCTGTCACTACTAGAAAAACAGCTTTTAGTGTCGGCCAAAAGCCCACGCTAACAGGCCAAAAGCAGACGCTAACAGGCCAAAAGCAAAGTAGCGTCGGCCACGTGTCGAGGTTAAAATGTTCGAAGGTAAATGTAGTGTCCCGTAATTTTAGCCGATACTAACTGTAGCGTGGGTCTGGCCGACGCTAAAACCGACGCTACTGCCAGGGTTGACGCTACTTAGTCAATCAAAAAAAGTCAACGAATTAACTAGCGTCGGCTAGGCCCACGCTAATGTAATTTTTAAAAAAAAAAAATTGCATCCTAAATGTGCTCACAGAACCCATAAATGTGCAACACAAAATGGTTCTCACAACCATGCATCAACGCCCAACAAGTCCACCCCCAAACACATACACAATTAAACAATAATAACCCACAACACAACATTGCTATAACAACAATAAGAATCATTCCCAACTCCATGTATCAACACCTAACAACAAGTTAAGCCCCAACCACACACAGTCGAACAATAATAACCCACAAGACAACATTGCTATCACAATAAGCATCATTCCCAAAATCATGCATCAACACCTAGCAACAAGTCAACCTCAAAACACACACAACAGAACAATAATAACTAGCAACTATGAATAATAACCAGCAACTATGAATTCTACCACAAACAATAATGAACCAAAATACACTATCAGTGAGCATTACAGGCTTACAGCAATGCATTTATCTATTCACAAGTGAAGAAACAAAAATCAATTATCTAGTCAATGGAAACTAATCATCCTTCCTTGCTGTTCAATTTCTATCAATAATATATGAGAATTGAAAAGTATACCTAAAATATTATTTGAAAAATGTAACTCCAAGTTCCTGCATATTGGCTATAACGAACTTCTTCTTGGGCTCCACATTATCAACCTTATCCCCACTAGCTTTCTTATGATGTTGGTAACATCCATACATGGAGAGGCATGATCCAAGCTGTAATATCAAGCACACAAGGGCAGTTAATATATAAGAGATTATACATTCTATGAGACAAAACTCTAGTAACATAACTACAATAGAATTAGATATATGTTTAGGCCTTTATACTTACCCCAAAGTAAATGGTGAGTGAAGCAAAAGTCCACCTAGTTTCAAAAACCATAAAAAAATGTTAAATCAAATGCTAAAAAACCTCAAAATATGCTTAATCAAATACTAGTCAAATTATACAGTCAATAGCATAATAGTATTTATTTCTACTCATCAAGCTACTAATTAACCATATAGTCTTGAGGAAAATGGATGACTCACCTTTCCAGACCTTTGATCAGGAACTCTGAAGCTAAAAATAGTCTTGAGCCCAGGAGCAGACTCGTCAACAGTGATAGTTGCCAAGAGCTGTAATGCATATACATTATTAACTATAGTAAAGAACATCTACTAGAAAAAGAAACTTAACAAGAAAAATAAATCAAATTGACATATGTCAAGGTTATCCAATCATCATTCAATATAATGAATCAGAATATCTATTTCCGAATCGTGATTTCCAAGAACATCAGCTTTTTTGTTTAGGATATATCTGTTTAAAAAACAAAGATTAATAGGATTATAGGACTTAAAGAAACCCACAAGCACATCAGTTAAAGGAATGATGTACCCAGTATCATTAAATATGACCCTTACTTACATGTGCTCTTTCTCATCTCTTGCAGTGAATCTGATTTCCAAGAAGGGACCAAAAGAAGATAACCGGCAGCACCATAAATCTGTCATTTAAAGGAACAATAATCAAATAGAGACATGGAATCAATGGGCTCCTATTGATCTTTTTTTCATTTGTAAGAGAACAAAAGATCAAGTGTGAGAAGAATAAGACCTTACCAAGTTGGTCCTTGTAGCAGATCAGTCCAACCTCTGCAATAGCACCATAAAGAGTATTTGTCCTAACAATCATGGAAATTTTGTTCAAGGCCTGTGTGATATGTCAGTGATGTGTAAGACAATAAATTAGCCCATCAACAGCTATATTTCATCAAAATGAGTTCATCCCAATTAGACCCCTTCTTCCCCGTGCACACAAGAGACACAGCAAAAAACTAGGACTTCCATGTGGGTTAAACTTGAACAGACTTAAACTGGAATTTAATCAAACAGCTTAAATGCATGATTCAATAGTTAAACGGGGTAGCTTGACCAAATTAAGAAAGGCTTCTATTGGCTTCATGATTAAGCATATAAAGTCATTCATCACTACAAAAAAATTGGTTATTAGCGACGGAAATTTTCCTCGCAAAATTACCAAATTCCGTCGCTAATGACCGTTTGCGAGGGAATTAGCGAGGGACCAGTTTCGTCGCTAAACTGCTCCTCGCTAATGGGATTAGCGAGGGAATCTGAGTCCATCGCTAATTCCCTCGCTAATGGAAGCCACGTGGGAAAATTCAGACAGCCACGCGTCCACGTTCCCTCGCTAATGCCTAGCCACGCGTCCACTTTCCCTCGCTAATTCCCTCGCTAATGCCTGGCCACGCATCCACTTTCCCTCGCTAATTCCCTCACTAATGCCTAGCCACGCGTCCACTTTCCTTCGCTAATTCCCTCGCTAAAGCTTAGCCACACGTCCAATTTCCCTCGCTAATTCCCTCGCTAATTCCCTCACTAAAGCCCATCTGATTGTATTTTTTTTTAATAATCTGGTTTTATACCTGTTTATTTTATTAATAAATAATAAAATCTAAACTATATAAAACAGTTTAAATTTGAAATGTTATAACAAAAACGTTAATCAACAACACTTCAATAAATAAAAATTACGAGAATGAAATTTTAATCCACAACACTTAATCTGAAATGTTATAACAAAAACGTTAATCAACAACACTAAAAGCTGCCACCATCAGACTCCTCAGCTTGCTCCTCATCTTGCTCCTCATCTTACTCATCATCTTCCTCCTCATCTTCCTCCTCATCTTGCTGCGGATTTTGCTGCATGTTCTTAAAATACTTTAACATCATCGCCTGCCTACGGCTCACCTTCTCAAAGTTTTGCTGCATCTTTTTCACCGCCTCAGAAGAGGTCCTGACCTCCTGTCGAGTATCGTGCAGCTCATGTCGAGTATCGTGCATCTCCTGTCGAGTATCGTGCAGCTCCTGTCGAGTAGACTGCAGCTCCTGCTCCATCTGCCTCACATGCTCTGTATCTGCAGGAGTAGAAGCTGGTCGACTGCGTCTTCTGCTGCTCCCGGCCCCAGACTGGCCCATACATGGAGCCAAGGGCCTCGTACCATATGGCTTTATAGTTTAAAGAGAAGAATCGATTCATGACTTGGTTTTAAAAGAACTTGTGTTGGGAAGAAAACAATTGATTCTTGTCTTAGTTGTCTTAAGAACTAAATTGATTTATGACTTGCTTTCTCTTAAGCAAGGAATCGATTATTTAACTTGTTTTGGAAGCCAAAAATCGATTTCTCTCCTATTTACTTAAAGCACATAATCGATTTCAAACTATGTTTTTATAAGCAAACAATCGATTGTACAATAGTGTTAAAAAGTGCTTCAACGGTCATATTTTTACAAACCCTATAAATAGGACTTAGGGTTTTTCATGAGAGTGTACAACAACACACAACTTACAAATCAAAAAGAAGAAAAGAAGAGAACTCTCATTGTCATATTCTTTCTTCAAGTTCTTCATCGTTAAATCCAAATCACTCATCTCTCTCAACTACTATACTGTTATACTGCTTGAGTGATTGGATCATAGTGTTTTAGTTTTATTCATCTATTACTTGGTTGTTGTGAAATCCTGGGAAGTGTTCTTGGGTAATTCAATCGGGGAGATTGAGTTGTTAGCGAAATCCTTAGCGGGAAGCTTGGGTTCTCAATTTGGGGAAAATTGAGAATGGTGTGGTAGCTATAGGGAAGTTGCTTGCTTGTAAGACGTTGAAGAAGTTCTTCTCATATAGTGGTTGTTATCAAGTCCAAAGGTTGCAAAGCCGGAGGTCGAGGACGTAGGGCTTTTATCCCGAACCTCGTAAAAACTACGGTGATCTCTTTCCCTTCTCTTTACTTTGTTTTTTGTTTATATTTGTTTATCGTTAAATTTGATAATAGTGTGGTTAGCGTAAAATATCACTTTAACTGGTTCTGTCATAGTTGTAGCTTGCTTAGGTATTGCATATAGGTTAAATCCTATTTTCCACATTCGATTTAAACGTGCATCGTTAATTTTTTTGAAAATTAAAAAGATTTCATTTTTAGCGTATAACCTTATTCACCCCCCTCTAAGGTTATCATATAGTCCAACACCAGACTTTTGAGTATTTTTCACCTTTTCATCCACATGCTCCCAATAAGAAGGATCGCGCTTCACATCATAGAATTTTTGTTTCTTCTTATTTTGTGCACCCTTTGTTTTAATTTTAGATGGTGGTGGAACCACTGAAGAAGTGGTAGGATATGCAAATCTTTCAACATCTGTAAAGCCCATGTAAAATGAGACTCACGCTCATGTGCCAGATATGAAAATGCAACCGAGAAGGTTATATCAGTTGAAGTGACTCCTACAATCTCCAACAGAAGTATTCTGTATTTGTTGGTCTTGTAAGTGGTGTCAAGAATAAGAACCTTCGGAAACAACCTAAATAATTTAATAGAAGTCGGATGTGCCCACATGATGTCACTAACCGCATCTGTCCCCTCAACTTTCTTGCTCCAACATAAATACTTCTCAGACTCAATCAATCTCAGCAGCTCCTGAATATCAGTTCTAGGACCCTTCAAAGAAGACCTATATATATGTAACGCTGCCGATATAGTTGGGGCATAGAAGTCACATTGCCCGGAAATTTGTTCTTCAAAGCATTTAGACAATCTTTTGGGGCAACCCTCAATGATGTGTGTTCATCGACATATATCCTTCTCCTCCTTCGATAACCGACCAAACATTGCGGACCCGGTCAAGGTAGTAAGCAACTCATGTGTGTGGAGTCGACACCTAACCTTCAAAAGTCAACCCCCATCACGAACCGTACATGTAGCTCTCAATTAAATGGACAATTGCGCTTCTTTGACCCGATGATTCTATAATTATTTGTGAACTTCCCATGCTTCTCGCACCCAAAAATAATTTTATCTCTCGTCCCCCTTTTACCTCCACCTTTGTCAGATCTAAGAATGATAACAACAACTCCAATGCCTCTCCCAACGTCTCTGACCCTACGTACAACATACTCACGTATAGGAAATAGCTACAAAATAGACAATTATTAGTTACTTAATTAATTAAATATCTACATACATTTTTTTAAAAAATAATTAATTAAATATACCGTCTCTGTCATGAATGACCCTGATGTATTTATCTCGACCGGAACCAACTGTGACTCCGTATCCATATCTGTTTCAGTTTTCAGACAAAAATTAAGACGTAATATAAATAAAGGCTAAATTATAGTTTTAGTCTCCCTATTTTCAAAAATTCAGATATTTGGTCCCCCTATTTTTAAACTCAGACATTTAGTCCCCCAATTTTAAAAAACTCAGAACATTTAGTCTGAATTGGGGGACTAAATGTCTGAGTTTAAAAATAGGGGGACCAAATGTCTGAATTTTTGAAAATAGGGGGACCAAAACTATAATTTAGCCATAAATTAAATACGAAACTGATTTATCTGATAATAAATCCGTTTTGTTTTTTTACAAAACAGATTTATATACATAAAGATAAATCTGTTTTTTAAAAAACTAATAACGGAATTAAGTTTTAAAATACTGATTCCGTTTTTGAAATTTTTTCAAAACGGAAATAAGTATTTAAAGGTAAATCCGTTGTGAACAGTATTAAATGACAAACAGAAGTATCTCTTTTAGCATACTTCCGTTTTTTAAAAAAAAAAAGTCAACGACAGAAGTATCTTTTAGTGCTTACTTCTGTTTGCCATCAAATTTAATGCAGAATTAATGATTAACGGATTTACCTCCCCTGCAGATAAATCTATTGGCCGATAAAGTGGGTCCCACTAGAGAATCTGGTTCAAATTCAATTTTGTGTAATAAATGTGGAGGGTATTTTCAGAATATCCAAATGTGTGGGTGTAGTTGGGTATGGGGTTGGGGTATAAAAAAACCCTAGTAATTAGTTATAACAATATGACGTACCAAGTTCAAAACCATTTAGCCTCTTTTTTGTCATTTCATTAAAAGAATGTACTCTGTAAAAAAATGCTATTAAAGTCAACAACTACCGTTTGCGCAGTTACCGCCGGCTTTGTCGATGACTAATTAGTCCGGGAAATCTGGCTGGCCAGGAGTACCTGACTTTGCGATTAGAAGTACTCGGCTTTGCCGACCCGTGTGGTTCTCCCCTACCAACAGAGTTTTTGCCACACCCAATATTCGAACCCGAGACCTTGGGGTGAGATCCGAGCTCAATTAGCACTGCGACGCTGGTTTTATTCTTAGGTATATAAATACATTTATATAATTTCATGTTTTATTCTTCACATTTGTGATTTTGACTTATCGTAAATTGGATCAAAAAAATAAAATTTGCAAAAACAACTCCAACATATAATTCAAATAATTTCAGACATTTGATGCTATATCACATAAAAGCAAAATTTATACAATTCATATAAACTTTGTCAAAAAAAAATTATAATTCATATAAACATTAATTTTAAAATTACTGTTAAATATCCAAATGAAAAACTGTTTAATCGCACACTATAATACAATTTTTACCACAATATTTTTTCTCACGCTAAACGATTTCAGACCAAAAAACTATTTCATTATTACTCCAATCTCAAATATAAACAATAAAACTATTATATCTTCAGAAGTGCTATATACGGTGAAGCAAAATCTTCGTGAATTCCACGAAATGTTGTGAATATGTTTTTAAGTAAAATAAAAGAGATAAAATGTTGTTAATTGTTTACTGCCACAGCGCCACTGCTACCCTATTTCACAATGTGGTAGACTTTGTTATGCTGCGTACTTCTACCTACTGCTGAATGTGAGCGGCTCCCTCACAGAGATCATTGTTTTGGCAGAAAGAAGCTTTTCAAAACTAAAACTATAAATTTTTTACTTCAAATCAACAAAGGTTAGATGTATTAGCTTTTTTATCGATCGAAAAAGAAATGTTAAGTGAAATTGATTACACTAGTTTGATAAATGATTTCACTTGACAAAAATCTCGAAAGATTAAATTTCAATAAAACTAAAATAGTTTTACAAAAAAATTCACTAAAATATAAAAGGGCCTCATTTTCGGAACTCGCTTTAGGCCTCGCTTACTGTTGGGCCAGCCCTGGAGCACCCATTGATAACAAAATGAAGGTAGAGGAAATATCAAAGTCTTACTCCCAGATAGATTTACAGTGTGCAGAAATGCATAAAAAAAAGGGTTAAAGGTATGTTTCGTCCCTGCAAATATCACAATAATCCAGTTTCGTCCCTGTAAAAAAAAAAGTTTTAAAACAGCCCTTGCAATTACCAAACGCTTCTAGTTTCGTCCCTGCTGTTAACTTTCCATCCAAAAAACTAACAGTTGCCACGTCATCAACCCTTGCCCAAAAAAAAGTTTTAAAACAACCCTTGCAATTACCAAACGCTTCTAGTTTCGTCCCTGATATTAACTATTCATCATCTTCAACCTCTTGATCGTCTTCTTCAAACCCAAATCCCATCAAATCTCCTTATTTCCTTACACAAAATCTCATTCTCACCACAAACACCAAATAATGACACAAAATAGTTAGGAATGTTCTTAAAATACTTGTGTGTGTTGAAACCTACTTCAAAATTACCAAACACAGTTAATCTCTCACAAAACAGATTAAGGATGAGTCATCATTATATTTAAACCAAACAAGCACATAATGGAAACCATAAAATGTGGCAGATTTTTATATCAAGTTTTAAATATTTCTGCATTTATTAAGATGATTTTTTGTTATTATGCCTTTTGGTTACTCTGGTGACATGGGCTTCCTAGTGGGTCAAGGTGTCTCTCTTAAGCACGCTACATGCATCTATTATGGCAGAAAACGTGCCATGTATGCAAAACTGACAGAGTTAATAAATCGAGTTAACAGAGAGGATGAAACTGACAACGGGTTAAATTTCGAAGAACCAAAAGTGTTGTTAATCCATTCTTTTTGTATTTTACACTTATGCTGATAATGAATTTCTTGTCATTATGCATAATTTTGTTCTTTAGAAGCCAAGTGTATTTACCATTTAGCACTTTCTAGTTTATAAATACCAAAACTATTTACTATTTAGCATAAAATTGAATGAGTTGAATTTCTGATCAAATCATATAGGTCTTCAGGGTCGGCCAAACATAATTCGAGGCCTAACCCAAAATTTGAGTGTACTGGCCAAACTTTGGAAAATCATAGCATCATGTTTTGGATTTATCAAACCTTACGTTTGGATATCATCGTCAACGTCACACTGTTTAGCTTTCTCCTTTCTTGTAGTTTTTCTCGGTGAAATTAGAACCTTGTCCATTATTATGACGTCCAAATTTCACTCAGTCTGAACCTCGATCTCGGCTCTTTGGTTTCCTAGATTGTCACAACAATGTGCTCAAATGTTGTTTCCAAAGAGCATTGTGTCTTCTCCATAATCCTGACTTCATATAACTTTTCACCATTTCTTTTTAACAGATTCGAAACGGATATAACTCTTGAAAAATATTCATAAAATGAACTACACTACAAAAAAACAGTGGATTAGCGACGGAATTTCTCTCGCTAACTGCTGTTTTTCCGTCGCTAAAAGAGATTAGCGACGGAATTAGCGACGAACGAATTCAGACGCTAATGTTTAGCGACGGATTAAATTACATCGCTAATCATTAGCGACGGAAATCCCTCACTAAATTCGTCGCTAATTAGCGAGGGAAATCCCTTACTAAATCCGTCGCTAACCTAGTTTTTTTTTTTAAAAAAATGCTTCCCATGTTACTAGTTTTTGGTAGTTCAGGCAGCCTTTGGTAGTCTAGAATTCTTTTAGCATTGAGAAAAATAAATATCCAAAATTCCTTAATAAGGCTTCAACCTTCTGCTGCTAGGTTGGCCACCAATTTAACAGCATGAATTTGTACATTGACATCATCTGATTCCGGTTGTGGTTGCTCAGTGGTGGTGAAGGGAGAGCTCCAGTGAGAGAGAGAGAGAGAGAGGTTGTGGCTGTGGTGGTGGTGAAAAGGGAGAGAGATGCTAGTAATACGAGAGAGAGAGAGAGAGAGAGAGAGAGAGAGAGAGAGAGAGAAAGAGGTTGTGGTTGTGGTGGACGGTTAGAGAGAGAAATGGTTTGTGAGAGAGAGAGATGGTTCGTGAGAGAGAAAAAAGGGAGAAGATGGTGGTGGTGGTGGTGGTGAATGTAACACCCCTTTTCTACCCGGTAATTATTTAATAAAATCAGAGTTACAAAAAAAAAATTATTATTCCATACTTCGAAAAGAGATGTCACACATTCATCGATAACCAAAACGTCACACACGATATATAACACTTTGTCAAAAATACATCACCACGCAGCAGAATAGAAATAAGTTTCAAAACATAAAATCATAACATCCTGAATGGACTCTAAAAAAATAAAACGCAACAGCCAAAGTCTAGCGTTCATTTCCCCCCTGAGTGTTACATATCAAAGCAAAGGACACCGACTCAGACTAGCGAAGGTAGCTAAGCCTTCACTCGCGATCACCTGCACGTTACCGCATAGGGGCAACATTCAAACAGAAGGGGTGAGATATCTTCAATATAATAGCGTAAATGATAGGAAATATACTAGAATATTACAACTATATCTACCACTCCACTACACACATCGAATTATAAATTAACACATGTCAAATTGTAAACACCATAATCAGTCACCAAATGTCATGATAATGCATGAATGCAACCCACACCGACGGGCATATGCATGTGGTACCAAATCACCGAAAGTTTTGCCTGTAAATAGAGGCGTCACCAGAATTGAGAGCTTTCACACCCGGCTCACCAATTTAGAAAAATTGAGCTTTCTCACCCGGCTCACTAGTTTTTAGAAAAAATTGAGCTTTCACACCCAGCTCCAAGACCAAAGGCCTTCACCGAAATAAATGCGTATGCTGTATACGACACCATGAATGCACACAGACAATCATCAAAATTAGTCACAATATTACACACCAAAAATCAATCACCGAATATCACTAAAATTGGGCTTTCACACCTAGCCCAACGACACCGAAAACACCAAACTACCCGAAACAACGGAACACCAAGATTTGGAGCCTTCACACCTAGCTCCGACAACACCAGGGTTTGAGCCTTCACACCCAGCTCAAATAGCACCAAGACACCAAGATGACAACAATTTTCCAAAACATTTGAGACGCGACAATTTTCTTATTCCAAAAACGGCAACATTTAACGGCTAAGCCAACGGCTAAAAATTTCCAGAAAAATAGATCACTTTGTCTCAAATTAGAATATTCAGCTAGGCCTCTGAATAAGCTTTCCAAAACATTTTGAAACGTCCCAATCGGACTCCCGAGTAAAAAGATATGTTGAAAACAAAATAGGGAAAAACTGAGACACATCCTGGAAACGGCGCCCAGGAGCAGGGCGCCTAGCAGGCAACACGCAGAAACTGGCCAACAAATAGAAACTGGCGCCCTTGGCGCCCAGGCAGCCCAGAACAGCACAAAAACGCAACATGGCGCAAGTGGCGCCCTTGGCGCCCAGACATAGGAAGACACCAACAACAACTATTCTGGCGCCCATGACACATGAACCACAACAACAGCAACTCTGGCGCCCATGGCCCCCCTGACTCAGAACACAGCAAAGCACACACGCACACTGGCACACGGCGCCCACACACAGGGCGCCAGAAACAGCAACACATCGCCTAGCAATGGCGCCCAACACAAGGGCTCCAAAAACAGCATTTCACCAAATTCATCAAAACACCACATATGCAACCATATCACCAATTTAGTTCATCAATTCTTAACCACTAATGTCAATTACCATGAATTGTCAACCACAACACCAAACAACAATTAATCGAACACTTAGCATGCAATTCGTGATAACAACAATGAACACCAATTTTTAGAGTTACAAAAATCACCAACAAGCCAATATTTCAATCAACATAGTCATGATTCAACTATCATCAAACCAAACATCAAAATCAAGCAAGAGGCATCATAGGACCTATTCCCACATAACCCCATCATAAAACCCTATTACAAGGAAGAACCCCACTCTTACCTTATAGTAGGAGAACACTAATCCTCTTGATCAAGTCACCAACAATAACCTCAGCAACACAGCTCCTCTCTTCTCCTTGAACTCGCGAAATCCTCCTCTTCTTCTCTCTTGGATGTGCGCCGAATCCTCTTCTCCTCTCCTCTCTTTTAATCGCGACTTCTTCTTTCTTTTCTCTTAGGGTTTGTGCTAATGACAAGCCAAACCCTAACCCTCATGTGACTATGCGCCTAACTCATGGATATGGATCACGGGATTTCCTCCAGCTTAAGCCCGATCACTACCACCATCTCGTATTATCCAATTTTACACCTCTTAATCAAATGCTAATATAATTACACCAACTGAAATAAATAAATAAATAAATGGATACCTAAATATTTAATTAAATAATTTAATTAAATATTTGGACGTTACAGTGAAAAGGAAGAGGGGGACGATTAGAGAGAGAAATGGTTCGTGAGAGAGAAAAAAGGGAGAAGATGGTGGTGGTAGTGGTGAAAAGGGAGAGATTTCCATGAGGTAAGAGGAAAAGAAAACAGAGAAGAAGAAGAAATGAAAGGGGAAAGAAAGAATTCGGGTTTATAAAAAAAATTAACATTTAGCGACGGATTTAGTGAGGGAAATCCGTCGCTAAAAGTAGCCCAGTCTTCAATAATCTGCAATGGATAGAGTGGCACATTTCCCCATGATTAGCGAGGGAAATCCGTCGCTATTTAGCGACGGAAATCTGTCGCTAAATCAAAAGAAAATTTTGAATTTCCCGCCTTGTAAAATCTGTCGCTAAAGTTACCAAAATCCGTCGCTAAAAACCTCGTGGACAACCAAAGTCTTTTCCGTCTCTAAAGGTGCCAAAATCCGTCGCTAGTGATGTTTTTAGCGACGAACCATGATTCCGTCGCTAAAATCTGTTGCTAATAGGTGTTTTTTTTGTAGTGCTATGACTCTTTCATATGGAAAGATTCAAACTTACCCGTCAGTGTTTGGAGACATACCTTTTTTACCTTATCATCTCCTTTGCAGGACATTTGAAGCTTCTTCCATGCCTCAGCAAATATTGCATTTTAAATTTTTTCGAACTCATCGTCATCCAATACTTGGTAGATGAGGAAGAGAGCTTTATAGTCTCAGTTTTTTGAATAATTTAAAATATCTCTTTGTGCTTGAGTTAGGTAATCCTCATTTTATGAGGAAGGAAAGAGGAGAATTTGATTTCAAAAATGAGGACATATTTTGCTATTAGAATTTCTTGTTTACTTACTTGCATGCTTTATAAATGCAGCTCTCCTCCTTTCATAGGCTCTAAGAGGGAGAGTACAACATAAGTGTAGAGAATATTCTACACAGTTCACGAGAGAGTTCTACACTATTCTCTCAACTAATGTCATTTAACGTTATGCCTCTACTACTCATCTACATCGACACCTATCTAGAATTTTCTTTTGACTAACTGCATATAAACTAATTGGGCCTAATACTTGATTAACCCAATGGGCCAAATCAATTTTACTTTCCAACACACATAGTATTTGTTTTGATGTGCGATTTCGTTATAGGGAAGAGCTTGAGGGTTGTGTGCAATCAGTAGAGAGAAGTGCGATAGAGTTGGGAAGACTGTGCATTGGAAGGCCGTCGCAATCCCACCCACAGAGGGTCAATGTGGTGGGAAATCGCAATGAGAGAAGGGGAGATATTTCATTGATGAGGGAGAGAGCTCGTGAAATTGGAAGAGGGAAGGTGTGGCAAGGTGGTGATTGCTCGTGGCTAGGACCTGGAAAGTTGTCATGTGGTGGTCGAAGGGAGATGAGTTGAGGGAAAAAGAACATGAGAGTTAGTTTTCTTTTTGTATATACAATATATAATCTTGTCATTACTTTCGTCTATCTATATATGTAAAGGAGACCCCAATGGAGCCTCCACATTGCTTCTCACAATTTTTATTTATATTAATATATATTTATAATTTAAATAGGTGACTTTAATTTTAGCTTTTAATTAGATATAGTGAAAACACATAATTACACACTATAACTTATTGAATGATGATTTAGTGGAATATTATTCTTGGATGGAAGCTCACAATACTTCTCATTATTTCTATTTGTATTAATTTTTATTAATAATTTATATATGTATTTTTTAAATATATATTAATAAGGGAAACTATGATGGAGCATAATTACAAAAATTGATGTATATAAGTTGAAATCAAACTTTATTGAAATCTTAAAGTTTAAGTTCGAACATATATTTTTTAAATTTAGTTATTAAAAAATTAGCCTAAAATAACTTAAATTGTATATATAGATTATTTCTTATATAATATCTATATATATATGTAAAGGAGACCCCAATGGAGCCTCCACAATAATTCTCAAGATTTTTAACTATTAAAATATTTATTTATTATTTGCACTTAAATGAGACTTTAACTTTTAATTAAACCACATAATTGCCACTATTATATTATTCTTTTAATTGCTTATTATTTAACCTTTTTTATATAGGTAGGAAAATCATATTTTCTTATAGAAATATAGAAATTGAAAATAACAATTGCCAAGATACTATAATATAAGTATAAATCCTATTTAAAATAAGTATCTATATTTTAATAAATTATATCTATATTATTATTAAAATTTGTAAAATTTCAAATAGAGGAATAAAAATATTTACGAATTAATGTTTTTTGATGAACTCGGATTATTACGAGCAACGTTAAAACTCTGGGCCAGCTGTTCTTCCCCTCGAGGCACCTACAATGAGCGAGGGATTAGTCACTATTGTCCGTGCGGTGGATACCCGGGTTTACACACACACACACACACATGTGTGTGTTTGGAATCATTACAATTTATAATATGCATTGGCTTAATTATAATAATATAAATTACTTTTATAAAAACCTTTGAAGTTATATAATTTTTTGACAAATAAATTATAGTATTATCCAAATTGATACAAAATTAATTAAAAATATAATAGTGGATGTTTGAATTTCTTTTTCCTTTTAACAATAAATAATTTTCTTAAACTATTAAAAATATATTATTACCATTTTTAACCAAAATAATATTATTTTTTTCAAAGAAAAAACAAAATAATTTTATTACTTGATTTATATTTATGTTGCAACGGTTATGGAATTGACAGGTTTCTAACTTTGAATTTATTTTCTTTGAAATTTAACTATTAAAATGTATTTTTTAATGAAATCTAATAATTGTCACTACCCTATTAAATGATACTCATAGTGGAATATCATTTAACTATGCTTATATTTTTATGAAAATGATATTTTCTAATTTCTGATGGAAAAACTGAAATAATAATAACAATTAACAATATATTTATAATATAATATAATATATGTTTCATTAAATTTAATCTAAAACTATCTTTAAAATATAAAATAGTTAGTGGACTATTAACATTAAATTTAGTTTAACGGTTATTCATTATTTTACGTTATATGAATTTTTTTTTTAAGAATCTGAATCATTTCTTTAATTGCTAATAAACTCAGAAATTAGTATGAAATGAGTAGAAGAGGTAGAGTTGTTTTCTTTCCATTTTTAAAGCATAAATCTCAACATAGTTTTTGAAAGTATATATTTTTTACAAAAGAAATTATATTATTATAAGAATTGGTAAAAATCTAAATTTAGTTAAAAAAATATATTTACTAATTATAATTATTTGGATTAATTCAAAATATTCCGATACAAATATATTTCTTTTTTAATTAAAAGTAATATATAGACGACTTTTAAAATTCTTTTTAATGTAACAATTATACATTGAAAAGGAGAAGTTTCACATTCATATGAATTATTCCTTTAATTGATAATAAACTCATGAGTTAGTAGAATATGAGTGGAAGATGTAGAGTTTTAGTCAATTATAGCAAGAATTGACTATTTAAACAAGACATTTTTGGATGGTGGGGGATTGGTTTTGACAACAAAATTCATAATGAAAAACATGAAGTAGAAGAAAGGAGTGAGTTTTGCAAGAAGAGGTGGAATGCACAAAAAGGGGTAAATGGTTTCATGTTATTGACAATTTTGAAGTAGGCAAAGAGGCAAGAAGATAAATTTGGATCAATTAGTGAATGAGGCAATGGAGACAACATTTATTTGTAAAGTTATAGGCATTGAGAAATCATGTATATTTTAATATTATTATTGAGAAAAATATTTAATTTTATTTTCTTCGTTTCTACTATATAGATCGGGTTTTTTCTTCCTATCCTTTTATGTAGCATAATGACTTTGTTACTTTATAAGTTTGTTTCAATTGGTTTTTCAATTTTCTTGCATGAGGATTATTCTTCAATATGTGATTGTTGGATCATGTTGTGTGCCTCATGCTTCTCATGGAGACTTAATTGTAAGTGATCAAATTACTTGGAGGATTAGTCTTCTATTTGTGATTTTTGTCTATTTTTCTTTAAAAACATCTCTCTCTCTCTCTCTCTCTCTCTCTCTCTCTCTCTCTCTCTCTCTCTCTCTCTGTATATATATATATATATATATAAATATATATAAATATATATATATATATCATAGTTTTTGGAATTATATACTTTGTTACTAATAAATTATATTATTGGAATTTGTAAAAATTTAAATAAGTTGGATAAATATATTTACTAATTATAATAGTTTATTATATGAATTAAAAATATTACAATACAATATAAATTTTTTTGAGATAAAAAATAATAATTAGTTGACCTTTAAAATTCTTTTTTATGTAACAATTATGCATTGAAGGGGAGGGGTTTCACATTCACAAAAAAGATAAAGGGCTGCACAATTTTGGATCAGTAGTGAATAATGCAATAGAGCCACAATTTTTTGTAAAGTTGTAGGTATTAAGAAATTGTGTATATTTTAATATTAGTTATAAGCATTGAAAAATCATGAATTGGAATTTTCATTTCATTAGAAAAAATAAAAATAAAGATTTTTTTTTATTTTCCTATTATAACTTTGAATTAAATAAATTTATTTCGATAAATAATTAAATAATATTTTTTTAACTAAAATTTTATTTTAAATTTAATTTATAGTTTTACTTTGAATTTATGATTTATTAATTGGTGATAAAGATCAAAGAAAGAAAATAATAAAGATGATTATATTTTTGTTTTCTATGATATATGTTTTGCCATACTCATCTGCATATATTTTTAAAATTTATGCCCATCAATTAAACATATTAACAAGAGAATACACTATATAATATTTTTTGCTTAAAATAAATAACTTTTGAATATTAAATAAATTAAACAATATATTTATGTTATACTATATTTTTAGAATACATAATGTATTTTGTGAAAAAAAAACAATACATAATGTATATCACTAAAATTATATATCTTTATATAAAAATTCCATAAAATTTTAAAACGATATTATACAACAACCCGTGCAACGCACGGGCATTCCCCTAGTACTTTGTATTTACATTGTTGATGAATTAAATATGCATATTAGGTTTGATCTTATTGTGGTTGTGTGTTCACTGAAGAGATCTTCTAGTGAGATTTTAAAAGCCCACCCGTTTTCTTACAACCACATTCTCTTATCTCGGTTAGTTAACGCTTAAATTTGTTTGGTAAAACAAGGTATCCTCCACAGCAACTGTGAAGACTAATCATCTGAAGTATCTGAGATCCATTTAAGGAGTTGACCTCTCCCAACAAATGTTTTTCCATACGTACCGGCAGGGAACGAACCCAAGACCAAATGATCAAGGGACCGAAGTATCTACCACTTAATTAAATTTCGAGCTCATTTATTAATAAAAAATAAAAAATATATCTCATTTTTGCTATGACTGCCGCTCATATAGCATGAGAAGGAGTCTAGGTGTGACAGTCCTTCATAATTTTTTTAGTTTATTTATTTTAATATTAGATGTTACATCTTTAAATATTACTAGCAGTATACCCGTGCATACGCATGAGTGTTGTCGTGTTATGTTTATTAATAGACTTAGACATAATTTAAATAGTCTGAACATTACCCCGTAAAAATCAAGACTAATTTAAAGTAGATAAACAAAAAGTTTCAAAATGTAATTGAGTTAGTCCGAACATTACCCCGTGAACATTTACCAGCAATTCGTAATATTTCCCGTAGAGACTAACCACAATTGAGTGTTTGTGTTGTTAGTATAGTCTACTAACCATTATACAACAATCCAATGGTTAGTACATACTAACCACAATTTAGTGTTTGTGTGGTTACCGAATTTTTTTATTGATGTGGAAATGACTATTATGCCCATTTAATAACAATTACTAAGGCCTTACTTTAAATCAGACTCATGTTAATGGTATAAATAGATAGTAGATAACTTGTCTCTCCACCTAAGAGCATCTCCAATGGGAGAAAAATAAACAACTTGCACAACCACTTTAAAGTGGGACCACAATGTCACATAAGTCTTAAGCAATATTTAAGCAATTCATCCATAACTTACTCCCATGGTTAAAAATAAGTAAACAACCTTCAAACAACACACACTTTTATATTAAAATATTTGGAGTCAACACTATTGTTTTTATTGTGGGACCACAATGCCACACTTTTATTGTTTTTTTAATGATAAGCAACAATCCTTACCGGGGAGGTATTGGGAAAAACCTATGTCTCACATCGACTAGAGATATGGTCTCAAAAGAGTTTATAAGTGGGAGGCAACTCTGATCTTACAAGCAGGTTTTGTGGGGTTGAGTTATGCCTAAACCACAATATAAGACTCTTGATTTGGAAAAATATTGTCTAACTTTGGGGTTCTTAAAGCAAAATAGAGGGAGAACGGTAATTTAGGTTGAAGGGAGCATTATAAGGGAGAAAGTAAATTAAGAGAAAGAGATAGAGTGAATGGTAGAAATACTTTTTTTTAACTAAAGAATGGTAGGGCATTGAAAGCCACATATTCAAACCCACATAATTAAAAGAAAAGAGTAGACTTTTTTTATAAGCAAATATGGACTCTCATCACGGGAGTACTAGATATATACTCTAACCCAAACATATCAAAAAGTTACAAACTATTGAGACACATTAGTGGATTAGTCCACCAATCCGAAACCGTAAAACTAGAATATCTACTTGCAATGCTAATTATCCACCCCCACAATAAACACTTAATATGATTCAACAAAAGATATTGGCCATAGACCCTTTAAATAAAATAGAATTTTTGTAAAACCACAAACATCACATATTAGCTAGCTACACCAAATTATTCACCTTCTTTGCTTTTTTATTTTCTACCAGTAAACCATACCTTCCATCATCTAGGCATCCATAGTAATACTCATCCATGAGTTCACCGCATCTCAAATGCATTTTGAAACTTTGCAGTAATACAACATGTGTGGAATAGATTCATCCTGCTCGAAACATAGAGGATACGCTGAATCATGATCTCCACTCAGATACACATATTTTTGTTGGAACAGCTACTCGCCACATATCCCTTAGTACCTCCTTCAAATCTGATTCATAGACAGTTTTTGAGTGGTAGACACTATAAAATTGAAGCAAGATTTTAGAGTGATTGAGTGAATGTAGAACCCCTTTCTAGACTCTAGATAGCTGCACTTCCTTTAAATAAGATTCCAGCAACTCAATACTTGCTGCATCATTAATAGACACCTCGTGGTCCCAACTCCAATTCCATCACTATATTCTCCAAAATCTGCCACTGTTGCGTTTTTGTTAATGGATAAAATGAACAAATTTGGAAAAATATCTCTGAATAAAATCATTACCAAACCATTTTTTTTCCAAGAAAGCGCATCTCTATACAACTTATATTTGTTGAGAAAAAATCAAACTCAGCCAATACCTCCAACGCATGGTTTTAAATTGCGGTTGCGGTTGCGGATGCGGTCGCGGTTGCGGGTGTTGCGATTTGTTAGCTATAGTATATATTATTAAAATGTAATTTTTAATGTAATTTTGACCCTTAGCTGACTAGAGGATAGTTTAGTTTTTTTACTGTTGTAAATACAGCTTCTCCTTTTCAGGTTTTAGGTTAGTTTCATAACTAACAGATTCAGTTGCTGCTGAACTGATTTCCGTTTGCAGCTATTGACTCAATTCGTCTTGTATATATTTGATTATCAATGAATTGAATCTCAGGTTTGAGTTTTATCAATCATAACATGGTATCAGCTTGAAACTCTTCCGCTAAAATCCTCTGAACTTCTCCTCATTCCCCCTTCTGGTTCGTCACTGCGAACCCTACTTTCCCTTCGATTTCGATCTCATCTTTCGAAATCACTCTTCTTCTTCGATTCTCTCTTCGATTCATGCTCTGAATCGTTCCTTTCTTCCATTTTTCTCCTCAATTTCTTGTTTCTCCTCTGCAAACCAGAAATGCCTTCATCGGAATCGGGTTCCAGTGAATCGGAGGCTAATTCTACTTCGCCTCGTCGTTCTTCTTTCAAGCGTGACGATGCTTCCAATCCTTACTTCATTCATAACAATGAGAATCCCTCTCTAAAGCTCGTTTCCCCTGTGCTTGAAGGCTCCAACTATCACTGTTGGATTCAAGCGATGACGATGGCTCTCGAAATGAAAAATAAGTTCGTGTTTGTTGATGGTACGATCTTGAAACCTCTTGCATCTGATCCACTTTTTCCTCGATGGAAACGGTGCAATATGCTTGTTCTCTCTTGGATCAACCACTATGTTTCAACCGAAATCTCCTCCAGCATTCTTTGGATCACTGAGGCCTATAACATATGGAAGGAATTGCGCAATCGGTTCTCTCAAGGTGACAACACATGTATCTATCATTTGCAGCAAGAAATCTACTCTCTCAAACAGGCTGATCTTTCGGTAAGTTCGTATTTCACAAAGATGCGTGTGTTGTGGGATGAGCTTTGCAATTTTATTCCGATTCCTATTTGTTTATCTCCTTCTGAGTGCTGCTGTCAATCTGCAAAAACTGTTATGCAATATCGTGATCGTGATGCTGTTATGAGTTTTCTCCAAGGATTGAACGAGAATTATGCTGCTGCTCGATCTCAAATTCTTCTTATGGAACCTTTTCCTACTCTTACCAAGGTGTACTCTATGATTGTTCAACAAGAACGACAGCTTTCTTCACCGATGGTGCCTGATTCTTCAGTAGCCAATGTCACTGCTCAACCGGTTTCTGGTGTAGGTCGTGGCAGAGGAAAATTCCGTGGTAACCGACTCTGCACACACTGTAATCGTACCAATCACACCATTGAAACATGCTTCTTAAAGCATGGCTATCCTCCAGGTTTCAAACAGAAGAAGTCTGTGCAACATGTTTCTGCAGAGGTCCCTGGTGTTTCTACTGAAGCTCATTCTTCTCCCTTGCCTAGCTTAACTAATGAGCAAATTCAAGGACTTCTCTCACTCATACCGGTTGCTGCTCCTACTTCAACTACTGCGGTGTCTGCTAATATGGTGTCTGCACATCATATTGCCTCGGGTTATGATGATCAAGGTACTCTCTATATCCTTTGGCTCGTTAATTGATTCTGGCGCAACAGACCATATATGCTCATCTCTTGCATATTTCACCTCTTACCGCGCCATCAAACCCGTGTCCATTAATCTCCCAAGTGGTCACACAACATACTCATATTTCAAAGGAACCGTGGTGTTATCTCCCTCTCTAATTCTCTATGATGTATTCTATGTTGAGAATTTCAGATCTAACATCATTTCTGTGGGCCAATTGGCCGAAACTAGTAGGTGTAAGGCTATCTTTGATGGTGATGATTGTGTTTTGCAGGATATCCCATCGAAGAGGACGATTGGAAGCGCTAGATTGAAGGGAAGACTATACCACTTGAGGATCTCACCTGAGACTTTTGCTTCAGCCTCTCATCATATTACTTGTAACTTTCAATTCTTCTAGCATAGATTTGTGGCACCATAGGTTGGGCCACCCATCTAGTACTAGCTATTCTCTTATTCAAAAACAATATTGTGATCTTCCAAATACAATAAATCATGTTTGTGACACTTGCCATTTAGCTAAACAAAGAAAATTACCCTTTCCCTCTCACACTTCTGTCACTGAACACTGTTTTGATCTTGTACATATTGACATTTGGGGTCCAATGGCCATCCCCTCTATCAATGGAAATAGATATTTTCTCACCATTGTAGATGACAAGTCTAGGTACACTTGGATCAAACTACTAAAGAATAAGTCTGAGACTAGACCAGCCCTAGCTCATTTCCTCACCCATGTTCACACTCAATTCAATGCCAAAATTAAATCCATTAGATCAGATAATGGAAAAGAGTTTTTGTTTACTGATTTCTACTTTCTTCATGGCATTGTTCATCAAAAGTCTTGTGTTGAAACTCCACAACAAAATGGTGTTGTGGAACGCAAACACCAACATCTTTTGAATGTTGCTAGAGCCCTAATGTTTCAATCTAATCTACCCATACAATTCTAGGATTTCTCTGTGAATCATGCCACCTACCTCATCAATCAACTACCTTCCCCTTCACTTAACTCTCAGTCCCCCTTTACTGTCTTATATTCCAAAAAACCTGATCTACATTCCCTTCGAGTATTTGGCTCCCTTTGTTATGCCACTACCCTTACAGCACATAGAACAAAATTTCAACCTCGTGCTCGCAAATGTATCCATATTGGTCATACCCCAGGTATTAAGGGATACCTCCTATTAGATCTTCACAACAATGAGATCTCTCTCTCTCTAGAAATGTGACATTCTATGAACATATTTTTCCTTATCAGCAAAAACATACTCTTAACACCACTTTACCTTCTACTTCAATACCTGAACCTTCCAAAGTTACTATTACTGACCTCTTTACTTCATCTAATGCGCCTGAACAACTATCAATTACTCCTCCTTCTATCCATTCCAGTCCTGCAAATGTCCCTGACCCTCCCTCTCACCTTGACCAAACCATCACACAAACGCTTCCCCTTTCCTCTGACACTGTCCCAAACCACCCAGATACTTCTCAACCTCCAATTCCTTTAAGAGTGTCCACTAGACAGAAATTCAAACCATCCTACTTGCAAAATTTTCACTGTGGTATGGTCTCCTCTTCTCCTAGTGCATCTTCATCATCCTCAGGTATGCATTATCCTTTAAGCACTGTCTTATCATATGATAACCTTTCACCTTCCCATTCTTCCTTTGTTAATGCTGTATCCATCATTGATGAGCCCACCACTTACAATCAAGCTGCCAAGCATCAATGTTGGAAAGATGCCATGGATTTAGAAATCAAAGCTCTTGAATCCAACAATACTTGGTCCATAACTGATTTACCCCCGGACAAGAAACCAATTGGTTGTAGGTGGGTTTACAAAGTTAAATTGAAAGCTGATGGATCCCTTGAGAGGTATAAAGCTCCATTGGTAGCAAAGGGGTTTACTCAATTGGAGGGAGTGGACTACTCAGAAACTTTTTCCCCTGTGGTCAAGATAACAACTGTCAGATTGGTCCTTGCTCTGGCATCTGCTCACAGTTGGCATCTTCACCAACTTGATGTCAACAATGCGTTTCTTCATGGAGATCTCCGTGAAGAGGTATATATGAAGATACCACCTAGTTTTGATACCCCTAATCCTAAGCAAGTTTGCAAACTTCACAAGTCACTATATGGATTGAAACAAGCTAGTAGACAATGGAACTCTAAGCTTGTCTCTTTACTTCTTTCTCTTGGCTATAAGCAGTCCAAAACTGACTACTCTCTCTTGGTTAAGAGTACAGGGACTGATATCACCATTCTTCTCATCTATGTAGATGATATTGTACTTACGGGTAACAATCTTGCTGAAATTTCCAATGTCAAAACCATTCTTGACCAACACTTCAGAATAAAGGATCTTGGCACGCTAAAATTTTTCCTTGGCCTTGAAGTAGCTAGGAGTTCTGCTGGTCTAGTTCTCTCCCAAAGAAAATATGCTTTGGAACTACTTCAAGATGCTGGTTTATTAGCATGTAAACCTGCTAGCACTCCTATGTTACCCAACCTCAAACTCAGCTCTGTTTCTGTCACACCAGTTCCAGATCCTTCTGGTTATAGGAGATTGATTGGTCGTCTCATTTATCTCACGAACACTAGACCTGACATATGTTATGCAGTCCATAAGTTAAGTCAATTTCTTTCCAATCCATTGGATAAACACTTAGCTGCTGCATTACACATATTGAAATATGTCAAAGGCAATCCTGGCCGTGGCTTATTTTACTCTTCTACATCTGATAAACTGCTCAAAGCTTTTAGTGATGCTGATTGGGCAGCTTGTTTGGACAGTAGACGTTCTGTTACAGGTTTCAGTATCTTCTATGGCTCGTCACTCATTAGTTGGAAGTCAAAGAAGCAAAGTGTGGTGTCTCGGTCTTCTTCTGAAGCTGAATACATGGCAATCGCACTCACTACATCTGAAATACAATGGCTGTTGTATCTCCTTCAAGACTTAAAGCAACCTCATACACAGGTTCTGTTCCTCTATACTGTGATAATAAGTCTGCCATTCATATTGCCCAGAATCCAATCTTCCATGAACGTACCAAACACATTGAATTGGATTGTCACCTTATTCGTGATAAAGTGCAAGCTGGGATTGTCCACCTCATGCCTATTTCATCTAAAGCCCAGATTGCAGATATCTACACCAAACCATTGCAGCCTGCACTGTTTTCTGAGCTCCTTTCCAAGCTAAACATGAAAGATATCCATGCTCCAGCTTGAAGGGGGGTGTTAGCTATAGTATATATTATTAAAATGTAATTTTTAATGTAATTTTGACCCTTAGCTGACTAGAGGATAGTTTAGTCTTTTCACTGTTGTAAATACAGCTTCTCCTTTTCTGGTTTTAGGTTAGTTTCATAACTAACAGATTCAGTTGCTGCCAAACTGATTTCTGTTTGCAGCTATTGACTCAATTCATCTTGTATATATTTGATTATCAATGAATTGAATCTCAGTTTTGAGTTTTATCAATCATAACACGATTGCGGGCATTGCGGTTGTTGCGATGCGTATTGCGGTCGTTGCGGCGTGGTTTTATTTTTTGTTAGCATCAAATATTATAATTTACTAGTTATCTTATAGTTCACAT
Source organism: Astragalus membranaceus (assembly GCA_039519185.1). Classification (NCBI taxonomy): domain Eukaryota; kingdom Viridiplantae; phylum Streptophyta; class Magnoliopsida; order Fabales; family Fabaceae; genus Astragalus; species Astragalus membranaceus. The sequence continues at coordinate 142,912,094 of CM076846.1, read as the reverse complement.
GCCTTCTATTTCCTATCTAAAATTTCATATATATTTCATTATCAACTCTTCATCACTTTATAATATCTTTAATCCTTTAAAATACCCCTAAATGTATGATCTAAAGACATATGAAGATAGAAAAACAATTCGTGCGACCACTTTACAGTCAATTACAGTCTGATGCGGCCTGATGCGGCCGTTGCACCACTGCGTTGCGGCCGATGCGGCGTTCCAATTCGGATTTTTCTGTGATTTGAGATCACAACACAATTGCGGGCTTTATTTTAATCATATCCAGAAGAGAGTAGACTTTATTTCTTCTAACAAATATGCAGTGCATTTTTTTTAACAAATACTCTTTTCCAAACAATGCTTAGTATCATATTGCAATATCATGAAAAATCAAATATAATTTTAGTGGCTTATAGAAACTATAAGTAAGTAGCAAAAGCTCAATCATGACAGTCCTTTGCAAATGCCTTTAAGCCGTCGATGTGATTTCAAAAGCTCAATCACAGCAACTCTTGTTTTCTTTGACTGATATATTTCGCCAGAGTCAGCCTTTTTTGCTCGTATTGCCCAAGCTAGAGGCTTTCAAAAACAAAACAAAGTCGAGTTTCAGTTTAGACATTCATTACACACAAAAAAAAACATCATTTAAAAATTAAAATATATAATATAGGAGAGAAATTAGGGTGTTTCCCCAACGATCATGGGCGTTGACATCGGCACCGAATTCAATCAGGCATTTGGCAAAGTTGTAGCAATCGTTGTCCTTTACTAGCGAAGGGTTCCTAATTAAAAGCTCTCGCACCTCAACGATATTCAAATTGTAATATATCAGTCATCTTCCCTTTCCTCCAACACCTCAACGATAACGATTCCATAATGGATTACGAACATCAAATTGTAATATGAAAATTCATTATAAATTAATAAATAGTGGACAACCTACCTAATTAATAAAGGGTTTACAACCTAGAGTGGATGTGTTATAACCATGGTTTTAAATTGCGGTTGCGGATGCGGTTGGGGGGTGTTGCGATTGCGGGCATTGCAGCTGTTGCGATACGTATTGCGGTCATTGCGGCATGATTTTATTTTTTGTTAGCATCAAATATTATAATTTACTAGTTATCTTATAGTTCACATGCCTTTTATTTTAGCCTCTCTTCTACGCCAGAAGATTTTTAAAAAAACCCATTTTTTCTTTGCCTAAAATAATTCTTTAAAAATAAACTAAATAGATGAGTTACACTAATAACTAGGGATGTCAATTGGACGAGGAGGCACTACAACAGATTTGGGGATTGGCAGCTGTTATGGTGATTATAACTGTTTTCTATTTACACCCCCCTCTCCAAAAGCCCAATTGATGAGAAGCCCAATCATATTGAGAGAGTCCAATCTTCAATGGCCAAGATCAGCCCGCAAGATCGGACGGCCCAAAAACGCCAACACACACATTCAAACTCTATAAATACCTCATTCAATGCTCATTAATGGTAAGCACTTTTTCTAACAAACACTCATTCACTCAAAGACTGACTTGAGCGTCGGAGTATCATTGCAGGTACAACCTCGCCCCTCAAGATCGGACATCTCAAGATCGGACATCTCAACATCGCCTCTCAAGATCGAACCTCTCCAGGTCGAACGAAATCTTCCTCTCATACCCGAAGACAGAGACAGAATCAAGGATAAAATATCTACTAACTGCGTAATACCGACCTCTAAGATCGGAAGCACAGTACCGAACATTTGGCGACCACAGTGGGAGAAATCAATACCCTATTTTTTCTCACCATCTCCTTGAAACTTATCAAAATGGCACCAACGCGCCGTTCAACACCGACTAGTCCCATGGCCGAACCTGAGCTCGGCCCTCAGCAAACCCCTGAAGGCCACGTCCAGGAACTTACGAATTCGTCACAAACACGAAGCCGACTTCCCAACACGGGACCATCCCGAGCACATTCGGGCGCATATGAAACGAGCCTACCATCTCCTCCTCAATTACTTCCGGCCTTGACGGGCGCGGTCCAACAGCTCGTTCAGCTATTGGCTCGGCAAGAAGCGGTAAATGAAGAAAGAAACAACCGTTTCGCTAACCTCGAATCCGAAGTAGCGAGACTCCAAGGTCGAAACTTTCTGGACCAGCAATCATCCGGGCAGAGCTCCCTGGAGGAACGACGCCCAACTCAAAAAAGACTTTTCCATCGATCACCCGCTCGGAGAAAGCTCAATCACCGTTCCCCCACACGCCGTCAACGAGAAAATGGTTCCCGTTCTCCTCTGGCTCGACAACATAATAGTCTCAACGATCTTCACCTTTCCCCATACCCTCACCAAGGGAATGATTATCGTTCTCCGTCAGCTCGGCAATATGACGATCTTGATGATCCTCATTCTCCTCCACGCCGCCACCGAGGGAATGGTTCCCGTTCTCCTCTGGCACGCCAATTTAACGATCTCGAAGGCTCGACCTCGTCAAGAAGACGATCAAGGAGCCGTGACAACATTCGAAACAATCAAACGCGACGGTACGGACATCCTGAATCTCGTCACAGACACCAACCACCGTCACGGGCGAATCAACCTGGGCGAAAAGGTCCTTTCACAAAATCGATCGACAACTTCCGGGTCCCCCGGTACCTCGAGAAACCACCTGGAGGACTGAAGACTTATGACGGGACGGGCGACCCCGACAGGCATCTAGACCAATTTGATACAACCATGCAGTATCGAAACGTACCCATGGAAATGAAATGCCGAATATTCCCGTTAACCCTGGACAAAATGGCTTCCGAATGGTTTCGGACGTTAAGGTCGAATACCATCTCCTCGTGGGACCAGTTAGCAAAACACTTCTCGGTGCACTTTGCCCATTCCAAGAGCAAACCCAAAAACAAAAATGTTTTAGCATCTATTGTCCAGAGGGGAAATGAGCCCCTGCGAGAGTATATAGAGCGATTCAACATCGAGGCTCTTCAGGTTAGGCAGTTAGACAACGCTTTCCGAATCTTCTTCATAGCCCAAGGTCTGCTCCCTGGAAGCTCGTTCCGAAAGCACATCAACACCTGGGAACCTAACACCCTTCAAGAATTCCTCGAGCTATCCCAGTGCTTTATTAATGAAGAAGAAAATTCCAAAGTCGACAAAACATCGTCACATACGGAACCGTCGAAACGCCACATCGAGATCGACCCTCGTAAAAATTCGTGGAACACCGGTAAAAAGAATCGCCACCAGGTATATACCGAACTCAACGTCTCCAACGCCTAGTTACTAGGGGAATGTTGGAACGTCGAGTTCAGGGACGCCAAGCCTCCCAGGTCTTTACCTGTCCGGCCTGGGCAGAAAGCCAACAAATACTGCTGATACCACAGAAGCAATGGCCATGACACAAACCATTGCAACGCCCTAAAAGACGACATTGAAGATTTAATAAAATGGGGAAAGCTATCTTCCTATGTCAAAAGGGAGGGAGAACGATCTCACAATATCGGAAGAGAAAGAAATGAAAATCCCAGGGAAAAAGGAAAAGAAGTGATCGACCCAGACCACGATGAACTGGATAAAAAACGTTCGATTATCATGATGATAACTGGAGGGTTCGATCATGAAGGATCGGGAAAATCAATGAAAAGAAAATGGAAGGAACTGTTATGTGTGGCTTCAACATCAACAACCCCGATCAAGAGCAATCGACCTCCATTATCTTTTAGCGACGACGACCTTATTGACGGAAAGGCCAACAAACACGTACCTCTCTTAATATCGGCGATCATAGCGAATAAAGAGGTACGTAGGATCTTGGTAGATCAGGGGAGCTCATCAGACATCCTCTTTGTCGATCTTCTGAACAAAATGGGGATTGACAAAGAGGAACTCACCCCTTATAGAGGAACGACTCTGTCCGGCTTTAACGGATCTCGAACGAAACCCCTTGGGCATCTGGAGCTAATGGTTACCTACAGAACCGAACCAATGGTTCGAACCGTTGTCATACCCCAATTTTGTCCGGCTTAGGTCAAAACCCTAATTTTCCACAAAAAAAATAATAAATAAATAAATTGAAAGAATGAAGAGCATCATGCATTGCATCTTGGGTCCTAGAAGTCATTCCAAGGTCTTTAAAATCATTTTTAGGATTGGAATGCACTTTTTAGGCAAATTAGGGTTTTAGGGTCAAAAAGGGCATTTTGGTCATTTTTCGCAAAAAGATGATTTTCTCGCCAAAAATGCACATCCTCAAAAAGTACATTTTTATTCTATCAAGGATAATTTTTGTACAATTTGTTAGGAAGAAAACCCTAGTCAAAATAATTAAAAGTGTTTTTTTTCATTTTTAGTGCATAGAAAAAGAAAAAGGGACCATTAAATATTCCTCAATTCTTAAGTGACAATTTTTATTGTCATGGGTGACTAGAGGGAATATTTTATGGTGTCCAAAAAGATGTGACACATTTTCAATAGTTGCATTCCCATTATTTCCCATGCCCAAAATTTCAAATTCAAAAAAACTCAAAAAAAAGGGGAACTGTCCTCAATAAGACAAAAATGACAACTTGCAAATTTTCCACCCATTCCACTCATTTTTGGCTGCGAATTTCAGCCCCTTTTTTTCACTTCATTTTGTGTTTCTTCATGCCCTTGATCCAGGTGAGTTGTATTCCTAGCCATTGATTAAAATTCTAGATCAAATCCTAGGCTACAACTTTGTATACAAAGCCCTAATTGCCCTTAACAATTTTTGTGCAACAAAAACTCCTAATTTTCGATTTCACTAGCTATTCCCCACTCATTTGTGTTTTCTCCTTGTCCCTAATCCATGTGCATTGCAATCTTGGCCCTTGATTCAAATTCTATCTCAAATCTCAATGGTTGGCAAAAGCACAATGTCCTATATACCCTTAATTTTGCACCTCATATAAAACCCAAAAATAAGAAACCAAAGGGAGAGGACTCTCATTTTTACCCTAGCACACATTCAGCTCAAAAATCCTCTCCTCCTCCTCCTCTCAAAACCGTGAGCTCCCCCTCCATTCTCATCCATTTTTTTTTCTTCAAAATCAATCATCAAATCTTCCATTTCTTGTTAGATCATCATCATTCCTTCCATTCTCTTCAAGGTTGCATCATCAAATTACCAAGAGCTAGAAATTTTTGTGGGTTCAAGGGTAGATTCAAGTTCATTTTGAGCTTATATCATCTCCTTCCTCTTTTCTTTGTGATTTTGAGGTAAGCCTTGAAACTTTGCATCTCATATTTAGTTTTTTTCTTGCATAATCTCTCTTCTACTCCCAACTTCTTCTTGATTGCTTGTTGTTGTTGCTTTGAAGATCCATTTCAAACATTTTGACAAGGACTTAGGGAGCCTTGGGTGTTTGAGATGGGTCCTTGGCCTTGAAGGAGTTGTTCTTATGCTTGAATGATTTCCCTTGCATCTCTACACATTTGGCACTAAATTTCATAAAATAAAACATCATTTTCTATCAAAAAGGGCTTTGGCCATATAGTGTTTTTTAGTAGTTCATGCATTTCTTTGTCCATTTATGGTGTTTAAGTTGAATAAAAGTGGATCTAGCCAACTATGCCCTTGGGTTCATAGGTGGAAATTAGGGTTTATATTCCTCTCTTGCAATCTTTGATTTTTGAGTGAATAAAAGCATGATTTAATTGATGTTTTACTTTAGGAACATGCATGATAGGTTGGGTCTTTTTATCTTGTGTTGTTCTATGTGTTGATTGCCAAGATTTGCATGAAATAAGATGATGATTTTAGGCATGATAGCATTTCGGCCATAAGCCCTTTTTGCTCTTTTTGATTGATTGAAAAGTGTCATTTTGATTGTGTTTGAGTAAATGCAAGTTGTGCAATTGTGTTTGTTCACTTTTACCATTTTACTTTACCACTTCATTAAATTTTTACCAAAAAAACGTAAAAATATTTTACCACTTTGGTTTTTACCTATTCATTAACATTTACCAAAAACATAAAAAGATTTCACCATTTTACTTTTACCTCTTCATTAAGTTTTTACCTAGAGTTTTTACCATGTCATAAAACATAAAAACATTTTTACCTTCATGCATCAAAACATTTTTACCTCATTCATTAAAACACTTTCATCTTATCTCATAAAACATTTCTACCTTCACATCAAAACATGTTTACCCCATTCATTAAAACACTTTCATCTCATCTCATAACACATTTTTACTTTCATTCAAAACATTTTACCATCTTGCATTCTTTTATTTTCTCACATGGTCATGCATTCTTATATGCTATACATACATTCATTCTTAAATGTTCATGCATCCTTGTATGCTATACATACATTCATTCTTGAGTGTTTGTGCATCCTTGTATGCCATACATACATTCATAAACAAGTATGTTATACATTCCATAGTGTTATGCCTTGCATTCATTCTTAAATGTTCATGCATTCATTAATATCATGTCTTGCATTCAATAACCAAATGTTCATGCATTCATGCCATGTCAATTACTTCAAAATCAAACAAAATTGCATTCAATAATGCTCATTCATTCCTTGCCTAATCATGCATCATCGCTCACATGTTCATTCACCTAACCGAGAATACCCTATGCCTATGACCAATTGCTTGCTTGTTTTTGATGCATTTTAAATGTCTTGATTCAATTATATGCCATTCCATCCATGTGTATGACCTCCTAATGAAGACGTAAGTCTACATGCATGTTGTAGCATAGAGTCATTAGGGTAAATACACCCCTTCCTACACACACACATTTGCTTTGAGAACTTTATCTTGCATCCTAGATAAGTGGATCTTTTGATCATATTGGCATGTTTAGTCTTAATTAATGTTCAACATATGCATGATTCTGTGATTATTGAATGTGCTTGAACTTTGTAACCAATCATTGATAATAACTTCACCCTTTTTTCCAAAAATCTTTCAAACTCTTTTCCATTTAATGTGAGTTATTAGTGACTATCACTCAAAGCCTTGGCTTGTTTGATTATCATGAACGCCATCAAGGGTTATTAGTAATGATCACTCAAAGCCTTTGCTTGCTTGATCATTATGAAAGCTCTTCACCTTCCAAACCCTTTCAAAAAAACATTTTCATTAGAACTACGTCGCTTTGATTCCCATTTGGGATACGTAGGAGCGAGTCTCGTTCTCGTCAAGCGCAACAAATAAAGATCCCTTTTCGCAACCATAAACAAATCATTTTCATAAAACAAACAAAAAGAATCGTTTCCAAACTCGTTGTTGCTAGTAGCTCATCAGAGCCTTTGTTCGTTTAGCTATTAGTGGCAATCTCCTTTTCTCGTAAGAATAATAAACGGTGATCCATCATAACCTTTGTTAGTTTGATCATCGTGCAAATCAATCTCTTTCGAAAATCACTTTCAAAAAAGATAAGAAAAACGAGTTGTTATCAATAGTCCATCAGAACCTTTGTTCGTTCGACTAGCGGTACAACTCTCTTTTTTTGAGTATTTAGTAGTGATTCATCATAGCCTCTGCTAGTTTAATCATTCACTAATGCTCGTCCTATTTCAAAAACTCACCAAAAAAGATAAGAAAACAAAAACTTTTCAAAGAGACAGCCGAGAACTACGTAGCTTTGATCCCTCTTCCAGTGAGGGTACGTAGGAGCGGGGTCCTGTCCCGTCAAGCACACTCTTAAAAAATCTTTGTTTTGTCCTGATTTTCAAAGATAACCCAAGAACTACGTAGCTTTGAATTCTCCATCGCACCTGGAGATACGTAGGAGCGGGCCATGTCCCGTCAAGCACTTTTTCTAAAACTCTTTCTTTTTCCCCCCTTTCTCACCAACAATAAAACTTCATTAAGTTTTCTCAAACAAGAAATAAATAGACAAATCTAGGTATTCTTCAAATCAAACGTTAAAACCACGCATTTAATTAGAGGTTCCCTTTCGATAGAAAGGACGTGCGCGGTGCTAACACCTTCCTCGCACGTAATCGACCCCCGAACCTATATCTCTAGTTTTCAAAAGACCATCCGCCTTGTTCAAAAGACCTTTTTTCAATGTTTTGGTCTTAAAATTAAAATATTGGTGGCGGCTTCAAAATTTTTCCACGTTGTACATTGAGAAACCCAAACCGGGATTTTTCGGGGTGCAACAACCGTTAAGACCAAATTCCTCGTCTTACCTTGTGAATCCATTTACAACGGTATTATAGGAAGACCGACCCTCGGCAGGCTCGGGGCGGTTACATCCACAACACACTTAAAGATGAAGTTCCACTCTCTCTGCAACAGAGTTATCACTCTAAACTCTGACTTAGAGTCGGCCTCCAGGTGTTTTTTCCTATGGACGAAGAACGAACGAAAAGCTTCGGAGCATGAAGGGGTTCCCCCTTCGGAAGAACAGTCGACTCCGAAACTGCCAAAAAGTAGATCGACTGAAGTTAACACCGCCACTAACGTAGAAACCGGCTGCGATCCGAAAGTCGAAAATCAGCAAGACGTCGACGAGCTAACCAAAGAGCTCAAACGTAAAATCAAAAGACTAGAGCCTGATGGAAAGTTCGCCGAAATACAGCTCGGCTCAGACCCTTCCCAAAATATCAAAATAGGCATCGACCTTCCAGAAAAAATCAAAGTCGATTTGACCCAATGTCTTAAAGATTTCAAAGACATCTTCGCTTGGTCGGCCGAAGACATGCCTGGGATCCCACCAGAGGTTGCTTGCCATCGACTCGCAATAAACCCAGAAGCAAAATGGATCGCCCAAAGAAAGCGGGCTCAAAGCAAAGAGAAAGTCATTGCTGCCACCTTAGCAGTAGACGACCTCATCAGGGCCAACTTTATCTCCGAGGTTAAATACACGACTTGGTTATCAAACCCAGTCCTGGTGAAGAAATCTAACGGAAAATGGCGTATGTGTGTCGACTACACCGATCTTAATAAAGCTTGCCCAAAAGATGCTTTTCCGGTCCCCAGCATCGATCGTTTGGTCGACAACGCTTCCGGTTTCCGGTTATTGTCTTTCATGGACGCATACTCCGGATACAACCAGATAGCCATGTTTCCCCCAGATCAAGAAAAAACCGCCTTCATCACCGACCGAGGAAACTTCGCATACCAAGTCATGCCTTTTGGGTTAAAAAACGCTGGAGCAACTTACCAAAGAATGATGAACAAAGTGTTCCGAAACCAGATTGGTAAAAGCGTAGAAGTCTACCTCGACGATATGATCGCCAAGAGCAGAAGTGATGACGACCATATAAGCGATCTAAGAGCGATTTTTTGTGAGGTACGAAAGAATAGAATGAGATTAAACCCAGAGAAATGCACTTTCGGAGTTCGAGCAGGGAAATTTTTGGGTTTTTTCCTAACAGAAAGAGGAATCGAGGCGAACCCGGATAAATGTCGATCCGTCACAGAAATGCGAACTCCGACGTCCAAGAGGGAAGTGCAAAAACTCAATGGAATGATAGCTGCTCTATCTCGTTTCATACCAAATGCAGCATTCAAATCTCTTCCACTTTTTAAAATCCTCAAAAAAGAAGAAAGAGATTTCGAATGGACGCCTGAACAAGACAAAGCTTTGAAGAAACTAAAAAAATCTCTCCCCGAGCCTCCAATTTTAACTCGACCAAAGGAAGGGGAAACCCTGTACCTATATCTCGCGGTCTCGGAAGAAGCTTTAGCTGCCGTTCTGGTGCGCGAGCTCGAAACCGGGCAAAGCCCGATCTACTTCGCAAGCAAGGCTCTGCACGGAGGTGAAAGTCGTTATCAGAAAATCGAGAAAATCTCCCTAGCTCTCATTATCGCAGCTCGACGTTTTCGAGCCTATTTTGTCGCCCATCAGGTAGTCGTCCGAACTAACTACCCCATCAGGCAGATACTCCATAGACCCGATCTGGCTGGGAGAATGATCAAATGGGCTGTGGAACTCTCAGAATTCGGGATTAAATATGAAGCTCGAACAACACTTAAAGCACAAGTTTTGGTGGACTTCATCGCCGAAATGACGCCTGCTAACACCGAACCTGACATATGGATCCTGTATGTCGATGGGTCCTCAAATCCAAAAGGGAGTGGCGCTGGGATCATGCTAGAAAGCCCGACGGGGGTCATCATCGAAGTTTCCCGTACATTCAGTTTTCCCACCTCGAACAACCACGCAGAGTACGAAGCTTGCATCGCCGGACTTCGCCTGGCAATTGACCTCCAAGTCCAACAAATAAAACTCCATACCGACTCTCTTCTGGTGGTCTCCCAGATCGGAAATAAATACGAGACCAAAGAACCGATCCTGCAAAAATACCTGCTTCAGGTATGGTCGCTAATGGCTGAATTTAAAACAAGCGAGATAGTTCATGTCCCAAGAACGGAAAACCAACGAGCTGACATCCTCGCCAAGCTCGCAAGTACAAAAACCCCAGGGAACCAGAGGACAACTATCCAAGAAACGCTACACAAACCCAGTGTGTCTCTCGAGCCTCCGTTTAACCCGACAATCTGTATGCTCGAAGAAACGGACGGCTGGATCACCCCAATTGTAGAATACATCGTCAAAGGAACAGAACCCCTAGACAGGAACGACGCCAAACACATCAGGAGAAGGGGCTCGGCTTTTTCAGTCATCAATGGAACGCTTTACAAAAGAAGCCTCTCTTCCCCGCTAATAAAATGCACGGAAATCTGCGGCCTACGTATTAACAGAAATTCATGAGGGAATCTGCGGCCAGCACATGGGAGCTCGATCTTTAGCACGGAAAACTCTTCGAGCCGGTTACTACTGGCCGAGCATGATTGGCGATGCTAGTGATCATGTGAAGAAGTGCAAGAAATGCCAAATCCACGCCAATGTCCACATAGCTCCCCCTACAGACCTCACAAGTCTATCCTCCACGTGGCCCTTCGCATGGTGGGGAATGGACTTACTCGGACCTTTCGCAAAGGCGCCAGGACAAGTCAAATTCTTGATCGTCGCCGTAGACTACTTCAGCAAATGGATAGAAGCGGAACCCTTGGCGACCATCACTGCAAAAAACTGCATAAAATTCTTCAAAAAAAGCATCATGAGCAGGTTCGGGATCCCCGAAGTAGTAGTGACGGACAACAGAACTCAATTCACAGACTCGGGATTTCGAAAACTAATGCTCGAACTGAAAATTAAACACCATTTCACTTCAGTAGAGCACCCTCAAACCAACGGTCAAGCAGAGGCTGCAAACAAAGTAATACTGAACGGGCTGAAACGACGTTTGGATGATGCTAAAGGAAATTGGGTAGAAGAATTGCCTTACGTCCTCTGGGGATACCGGACGACCCCCCAAAGCTCCACTGGGGAAACACCTTTTAGGCTCTCCTACGGCAGCGAAGCGGTCATCCCCGTCGAGATCGGCGAACTTAGTTGGAGAACGGCAAATCCCAAAACACAAAACAATAACGACCAAGCCTTAAGAGAAGAACTCGATCTCATCGATGAAATCCGAGGTCGGGCCTCGCTCCGAGAAGCAATCATCAAACAAAAGGTTGCAACCAGATACAACACCAAAGTCGTTCACAGAGATTTCGATCCAGGCGATCTGGTACTCAGAAGAGCTGACATCGGTCAGAAAAACGCCTCCCAAGGAAAGCTCGCCCCAAACTGGGAAGGCCCCTACCGAATTTTATCTAAAACCGGTACGAGAGCCTTTAAATTGGAGACCCTCCAAGGAAGAAAGACTGAAAGGACTTGGAACGCAACAAAACTGAAAAGTTATTATCCTTAGAAAGAAATCATGTACATCGATCTTATGTAAACTCGAAACAAGTTATTAATCAAAAAAGAAACTTGACATTTCTTTCAAACGCTTTCAAAGCTTCTCAAAAGTTTTCACCAAGTCTCCACACATTCTTGATTTTCATCAAACAGAATGTTGAGACCAAATTCCCCCCACCGGGAATCAACTGGGTCCGATCTTAGATGATCTCCCCAAAAGCGACCACCCAAGGTCGCAAACTCTTTGAGAAAACAGTTAAATCCGAGCCGAGTCTTGGCAAACTATCTCAAAGAGACCGGGTCTTCAAGGATCGAAACGTCCTAAGAACGACCATCGGCCACAGCTGCCGATACCCCTATAGGGCGAGTTAAATCTGGGCCGAGTCCTAGTAAACTGTCCTATAGGTTCGAACCCGTAAATCGAGTTCCTCATTTACCGACGTTCTTACATCATACGCAACGTGCAGAATTAAAAAAGCACTCGTTAAAACTCGTAAAAACGACATACATGACATGCGAAATTCAAAAATCATTCATTAAAGCTCGTAAAGATCTGATAGACATATCCCAAAAAAGATTACAAATATCTCCAGCTAGACCGAAAAAAGTTCCGGATCTATACAAAAACTACATAGGTAAAAGCATACACCAGGAACTTCTGCAAAAAGAAACACTGTTAAAACATCAGGCAGTGGAGGTCGGAAAAGTCACAGTTTTCTTCTCCGTCTGAGCATCGATCTTAACGATCATACCCCCTTCAACCTCGTGGTCGGCATCGATAATCGACCGATCCAAATTGACGGAAGGATTGACCAAAGCAATTTGCTCCTGGGCACACTCAAAACCCTCCTTATACAGCTCAATTGCAGAATTAGCAGCTTCACGAGCCTCCCTCCTAGCTTCATTTGCAATCTTCGTAGCCTCCTTAGCATTTTTTCTGCTCTGCTGAAGGGCTGCTTCAGGCTCCGCAATTCGAGCCTCTGCATCACTGCTTGTTCCGACCCCTGCCTCGGATGCCTTCTTCAAATCATCTTCCAAACCAACTACACGAAACTCCAAACTTTTAATCTTCTGATTAGCCTCGGCCAATTGCCCCTCCAAAACTCTTTCCTTTTCTTCCAGCTCCTTTACGCGAGTTTCCGCGAACTCCGCCCGACGTACAACATCCCCTTGGCTTTCCTTCAGATACTGAAGCTCTTGCTTTGTTCGGGCGAGCTCTTTCGATTTCAAAGACACATCTTCCACGAGCTTCACTCTTTTAGACTTCTCGAGCTCCAACAAAACTACAAGCACGAAAATAAGAAAAATCAGGTTGTAGGAAAAAGATCATAAAAGCAAAGAACAAACAAGAAAACACCTACCCTTAGCCCGTTTCTCGTATTTCTCTTTTTCGATTTTATGAACATCGGCCAAATTTGCCAAAAGTTTAACAGACGCCCCGACAGGATCCTCCCGCCATTGGGCATAGTTTTGCTCCAAGAAGCCCTCATCTAAAGGTACGGCCTTGTTCTTATGCTTCGGTCTCCTTGAGGTCTTACTCCTTTTTTCCGGCCTTTGCTCGCCACTTGCCTCGGTGCGCGCCCTCTTCGCCGAGGTCCCTGCACCGATGTCGGGAGCAGCCGGAGGAGGAGAACTGGAAACAAGATCGACCAGAGCCTCATAGGCAAGGTCCTCTTGGGTAACAGTGTTGATCGGGGAAGCAGCAGTAACCGTCCCAACAACAGTCTCAACCTGGGGAGACGTCGGAAGCGGGGCACCCACTTCCTCAGCATCGTCAGATATATCGACGCTCCTCATCGCCAGCGCCTTCATTACGGCGAGCTTCTTTGGGGCCATGGTATCTGGAAAAGAAACAAAAATGGGTCATGCAAACTACAGTCAAAGATATGCAAAAATCAAAACAAGAAAAACGAACTACCTAAGACAAATTGCACTCGTCTTTGCTTCCCAGCCTGAACTATCTTAGCCGCAGGGATACCCCGATACTTATGTTTTGAAAACGGAATGTTCTCAGAAATAAACATCAGGATCCTCTTGGTAAGAAGATCGGCAGCGTTCAATCGATCCTGACCAACAGAAAAAGAATTGGTGGATCGTTCAAAATGGGCCTGACTCCAACCAATGGGAAACTTGGTGGACACCAAAGTCCGACCATCCTCTGAAAACTTTCCCACTCTCTCGATCGCTTCATCGGTCACCGGTTCGACCCAGTAATATAACTCCTTCCAATTCCCCTTCAATGAGTCCGCATAAGCTTTGAAAATCTTGGCCCCTCGCCTCGAGCGTAGACTGACATGCTCGCGACCGGATTTATTTTCACTGCTGTTCCGGTTGATCTCAAACAAATGGAAAAAGAGCAACGGCGAGACCGGCCTCTCCAGGTGAAGACACATTAGTTCATAGGCTCGAACAAAAGCCCACGCGTTTGGATGCAACTGAGAAGGCGCAACATCCAAAGTCGCCAAAACCGTCTGCTCGAACCAGGTGAAAGGAGGCCGGATATTCATCTCATTTATCAGCATGTGATACAAAGTGAACTTGAGCGCTCCAGGCCACAAAGCCACGTGCTCTCCTTTCTTCATTCCCCCAACTCTCCAAATTCGCTTCGAGCGACTGGAAGCTTTCCTCCCGACCCTCTCAAAATTAAACCCGTGCTGGTACAACGATTCGATCTCCAAAATATTTCTGGAAACCCAATCATATTGAGAGACCTCTCGCACCGGTACATCAAGGTCCCCACAACCAGTACTAGAGTACCCGTCCAGAGAAGCGGCGGAAGCTCGGCTGGAACCCGGTTGACTCGAAGGGCGAGATTCAACTTGTTTTCCAACACTCCCTCTGTCGAACTCATCAGCAGACTCGGAACTCAACACAAGATCAACCTCGGAGCCTGTCCCAAGATCGACCTCGGAAATCCTCTGATTCCTCCACTGGGTTTTCCTCATCGGACTCAAGTGATGGCCATCACATCCACCAAGCAATCTTCCTCCACATCTTCAGGAGTATCGTCGTTCGGCTCATTAGCATCGGTCGCAGGAGAGGAACTTTCACTCTCAAAATTATCTTCCGCCTTATCACTCATAGGGGCAGAAGCAGAATGCTCTTGCACGTCCGGGGCGGCAACTTCAAGAGGCTCGGTACGAACCTCAGGGACTTCACCACCAGAAGCCATCGCGTTCGTAAACTCTTTCCGGTACTGAGTAACGTCTCTCCGAGTTTGTTTCGTCCTCGCCAGAGCGAATCTACAGGAATGGGGGACGAAATGTCAGGGTTAAAGATCGAAAATGGGTTCGCGAGCAAGTCGGAACCCGACCTGACGACCCCCATTCTGAGATCAAAGGGGACTGGGGGAGGTCCAGGCTCTAACAAAAAGAAAAGTAAAGAAAAAACAAAAATAGACTAACCTCGGAACTATGTCGCAAGTTGATTATATCTGAAAATATACGGTTGTCGATCCATAGAAACCGACCTCAAAAGTACTTCGAAATCTCTTCAAACTCGTTCACTTGAAAGAAGCTCGGGAGCTCTCGAAAATCGGCAAATCAAAAACAAATGAACGGCAAGCAACAAATGAGGAGGTGAGACCCTTTATTTATAGCAAGGTGAATCTAATGGGCCTGGGCCGGGAAGTCGAAACGTCACGTCCAAACCATGGTCCATTAAAATCCGCACGCTGAAGAGAAAACGTCACCATCATGCGCCGCCACTGCGAAGAGACACCTTGTCAGAAACAGTAAAGATGGCACTGATTCCAAGACTACACTAATTCCAAAGCAGCACTGAGTTCAAAAAACTATCTACCTCACTCGAAAGCTCGACGGACAGTTAACATCGCTCAAGAACCCCATCCTCGATGTAAGCTCGAGACCAAAGAAATCTCCACTCAACAAAAACAAGAGTATAAGGTTACGTCGCCCATCAAAAGTCAAGATCGCTCCTCATAGCGACCAGACTTGGGGGGCCACTGTTATGGTGATTATAACTGTTTTCTATTTACACCCCCCTCTCCAAAAGCCCAATTGATGAGAAGCCCAATCATATTGAGAGAGTCCAATCTTCAATGGCCAAGATCAGCCCGCAAGATCGGACGGCCCAAAAACGCCAACACAAACACATTCAAACTCTATAAATACCCCATTCAATGCTCATTAATGGTAAGCACTTTTTCTAACAAACACTCATTCACTCAAATACTGACTTGAGCGTCGGAGTATCATTGCAGGTACAACCTCGCCCCTCAAGATCGGACATCTCAAGATCGAACATCTCAACATCGCCTCTCAAGATCGAACCTCTCCAGGTCGAACGAAATCTTCCTCTCAAACCCGAAGACAGAGACAGAATCAAGGATAAAATATCTACTAACTGTGTAATACCGACCTCTAAGATCGGAAGCACAGTACCGAACAGCAGCGCTTTTTTTTAGCCATGGGCAGCGCTCGAAATTTGGCGCTGCTGATTCCACTCCCACAATGGGCAGCGCTTAGAAAGTGCTGCTCACTGATAGCCATGGGTAGCGCTTTTCAGCGTAAGCACTGCTCATTCCCAAAAGGCGCTAACACAATGGGCAGCGCTTGTAGTGTTGTATTTTCATAACCATGTAATGATTTTGTTTCAGGTTGCAAAATGAAGCAGCAGGGGTGCAAATAGCAAATACCCAGCCCAACTAATTCAGCCCACAGGCGCCAAAAACACAGCAGCCCAGCATTGGCTACCAAAACGGGTTATGCGGCACCCAGACCCACTTGACACGGCAGCAACACACAGATCCCTTATACCCGCTCCACTACCCTTAGTATATAAGGTAAACCCTAACTTTCTCCGTTACTGTTTCTTGATTTCTCTCTGTGTTCTTGAAACTCCGCCGTTCTCCTCCACTACAAAAAAAACACTAATTAGCGACGGACATTAGCGAGGGACTTGTTGTCCCTCGCAAAAACAGTCATTAGCGAGGGAATTAGCGAGGGCATAGAGCTGTCAATTTTTTTGTCATTAGCGAGGGAATTAGTGAGGGAACTGTCCCTCGCTAATGACTGCCCTCGCTAATTCCCTCGCTAAATTTTGCTTTTTCAGATGATGGGACTCAGCGCAGGGATTGGTAAAGGTGCAGAAATTAGCGAGGGACAGTTCCCTCACTAATTCCCTCGCTAACGTTAACTTTTCAGATGATGAGACAGTTCCCTCGCTAATTCCCTCGCAAATTTTTTTCTTTTTTCCTTTATATCCGTTTACACCCTCACTCTTCTTTCTCACTCACTCACTCACTCACTCTTCACCATTCCTCTTCCCTTCCTCTTCCCCCACTTCCTCTCACACCCTTCTTCTCTCTTCACTCTTCCAACACCACCACCACCACCATCATCACCACCTCCTCTCACACTCTTCTTCTCTCTTCACTCTTCCAACACCACCACCACCACATACCTCCTACCACTCTCACTCACTCACTCTTCACCATTCCTCTTCCCTTCCTCTTCCCCCTTCCACTTCCTCTCACACCCTTCTTCTCTCTTCACTCTTCCAACACCACCACCACCACCACCACCATCATCACCACCTCCTCTCACACTCTTCTTCTCTCTTCACTCTTCCAACACCACCACCACCACATACCTCCCACCACCCCACCACCACCACCACTCTCACTCTTCTCTCTTTCTCTCTCTCTCTCTCTCTCTCTCTCTCTCTCTCTCTTTTCTCTCTCTCTCTCTCTCTCTCTCTCTCTCTCTCTCTCTCTCTCTCTCTCTCTCTCTCTCTCTCTCTCTCTCTCTCTCTTTCTCCCTTACTCTTCTCCTTCTCCCTACTCTAAACCACCCATCACCACCACCACGCCACCACCACCACCACACCACCACCACGCCACCACCACCACCACCACCACCACACATCACCACAAAATTAATAATATAATATAATATTTATTAATTAATATATATAAAAAAAAACAAGCTATTCAGCACTGGACACGTGTCATTTTTTTTTTGAAAACTGCAGTCATTAGCGAGGGACTTAGCGAGGGAATTAGCGAGGGCAAAAGCCGTCGCTAATTCCTGCGCATTTACCAACCCCTGCAGTCATTAGCGAGGGAACTAGCGACGGCATAGTCCCTCGCTAATTAGCGAGGGATCCAACTTCCCTCGCTAATCCCATTTGCGAGGAGGGAATTAGCGAGGGAACCAGTCCCTCGCTAAGTCCCTCGCAAATGACCATTAGTGAGGGAATCAGGTCATTTTGCGAGGGAACTGTCCCTCGCTAATGACTATTTTTTTTGTAGTGCTCCTTCTCCTCTCACACCGCTCTGCTAGGTTTTCCTTTCTTCACCAAAAACACAGTGATTGAAGCTTCAAATGTGCTTCAATCACTCACAAATGGTGATTACAGCAACGTATCACCAAAACCCCTATGGTTTTGGTTACAAATCCCCACGAAATCGCACTTCTACGAATAGAGTTCAGTATGTTCACTCGTCAAGACTGCTTGAAACCTTCAAAACAGAACACGATTGGAACTGCGAACAGGTATATCTATCTTCTTGATCTTTTCTATTCACTGTTTATGGTTGATTCAGAAACCCTAATCTGAGTTTTTGTCTTGTACGAACTGTTGAACACTTCAAACGTGATCAAGAACTCAGCGAAGACACTCTTGAAGGTATACTGTTCTTAAACCCTCTGTTTATTTGCTATTTGATATCTTAACAGGAAAAACCCTAATCTGCTTTTTGTTGTTTTGTTGCATGAACAGGCTTCTTCAACACTGATCTTGCAAGGATCTTCACCACCTGTGAAGATTGCAAGATTACAAGCACGTAAAGGTATAATCTCTCCCTCTCTCACTTTCTCTCTTGTTTTTCCTTCTTATCTGTTTGAAACTTGAACTCAAGCACTCACTGTTTGTGTTCTTGGTGTATGCGAGGTACACTTTACCAACGCAGGCTCACCAACTCTCTTACAGAACACAAAAGGCAAAAGCACAAAAAGATGAAAGAAGACTTGAAGAACTTGTAAAATTTGCAATGTAAAATTATTATTTCTCTGTATATTTCATTCTGTATGTACATAGCTATATTTATAGCTTTCACTGGTCAACTTAGCTGTTAGTTAGAGTTTGTTGTAGCTAACAAACTCAGTTTGTTAAACAGTTTAACAAACTAGCAGTTAGTTAGTAACTAATTTTCACAGGCTGTAAATAAACTATTAAACAGGGACCTTTTTTGCATTATTTCCAACGGCTATTTCTTCTTGGAAAAAATCGCTGTTAGAACTTTAGGGTTTTGCTTAAAACCAATACCCTTCCTTAAGCTAAACCCTAAAACTAGAACCATTCCTTAAGCCTAGAAGGATTTAAACTTAGAGACAGATACTACACCAGGACAACCCCCTGTTAGGCCATAAAAAATATTGATCTGGGACAAGCCCCCAGATATTTAGCTTCCAATTGTTATTACCTTTAAGAAGTTTGAAGATAACCATAGCTGTCTCCTAAGCTTAGTACATAAACTCACTCTTTAAAGCCTTTTGTTAAAAAGTCAGCCACCTGCTCCTTAGTTGAGCAGTAATCCAGCCAAGCTGCTTGAGTGGCAGCTTCAAAGTCCAGAATGCATTCTGCTATGTTGCTGGCAGAATTGCATTTTGCCCTGTCCAGCCTTGTTAGGACTTTTTGAGCACATTTGTATTGTTGTAGAGTGATGCCTTGGGGTATCCTTAAGAACTCTAGCCCTAGGACATAGAGTAGAGTCCCTAAGTCTCTCTCAATGTTAAATTCCTCCATCATAGTGTCTTTAGGACTGCTCCTCTCCTTAGGGCAGCTTCCTAGCCTCTTAGTAATTTCTTGAAAATGATTTAGACACACCAAAGCCTCTCATTTGGGTTTGATTAGATAGATCCAAAGTTTTGAATATTCATCTACATAAGTTAAAACATAACTATTACCACATAATATCAACACATTAAATGGCTTACAAATAGATGAATATGCAGCATACAATCTGTTATTAATTTCAGATTTCAGCCTTTCCAAAGGCTGTTTTCCTAGCACACAAATAGTGCTAGTTCCAATAGGTCTTTCAATTTTAGGTAGACCCTTTACCACTTCCTTAGTGTTTAGGTTAGTTAAACCTTTAAGGTTTAAGTACCCTAACCTATTATGCTGAGATGTACCTTCAGATTCAGCCTTTGTACTTGGGCATTCTGCCTGAACAGTGCAATTGCTGATTTTGAAAGTTCTATTCTTAGCAAGGGGTGTACTTAAAATCAGCCTATCCTCACTATCAAACAACTTTAGTATTAGGTCCTTCATTATAATAGAAAATCCTTCTTCTACTAATTGCCCTAAGCTAAACAAATTACATCTTATACTTGGAACATAGAATACATTTTGTATAGATATTACCTGTCCATCATCCTTTTTGAACAATATGTTCCCCATACCTTCTGGTGTAATAAGTTTGTTGCTAGCACACTTGATGCTAGTTTTTCTACTATAATCAAAATTAGCTAACCATTCCTTATGGCTAGTCATGTGGTTTGAACAACCTGAGTCCAAGTACCATACTTCTTCAAAAAACCTGCCATCATTAGTTGTAATAACAATGATAACAAATTCACAATTTTTATCTATCCTAGATTCGATTTTAGTAACCACAGAAACTTCCTTAGTTTCTGTTTTAGGTTCAGTCACAGAACTCACAGATTCTGAAATCACAAATTCAGAATTCACAGTTTCTGAAATCACAGTTTCAGAGTTCACAAAAACTACCTTAGTTTCTGTTTCAGCTTTAGAACATACAGAAACTACCTTAGTTTTTGTTTCTGGTTCAACTGTAGCCACAGAAACTTCCTTAGTTTCTGTTTCTTCTAATTCACCAGTGATCATAGAGACTTTCTTAGTTTCTATCTCCTCTGGTTCATCAGTAATCATACTAAAAGCTACATGATCCGATTCTGAATCAGAATCTTCTTTAGCCACATTGGCTTCAGTTTCAGTTTCTTTGGACTTAGAGTCCTTTCTAGTAGGGCATTCAGTAGCATAATGCCCATATTTATCGCATCTATAGCATTGCACTTTAGACTTGTCTTTGCTTTTAGATACATTGCTATTTCCCTCATTGAATTCAGATTTAGAGTTCGATTTACCTGACTTACCCTTGGACCAATTAGGCTTACCTATGCTATCTTTGGCTTCTTTCTTACCCTTAACTTTGGTGAATAATGCTTGCTCTTCTTCTTCTTCAGCTTCTAGCAGATTGATCCTTAGCTTCTTTGCTTCAAGCTTTGCTTGAAGTTCTTCCACTTCAAAGTCATCTGGTAAAGTCCCTAAGTTGTTCTCATAGCCATCTTTGACTATCCTCAAGACCCCATGAGAACCAAGAACTCTTTTCATCTGAATGCACCATATGTCATAGTTTTTCCCATCCAATTTAGGGACTTGTGTGTTTAAACCTGCACTTGTCATCTTACAAACTGAAACTTTAAACACAAAAACAATTAGCCACTGCTGCTGCACAGTTTCACACTGTGCAGGCTTTAAAAGTAGGAAAGATTTAAAGAAAGCTTTAAGAAAAGACTCACACTATTACAGAAATTTTTTTGACACTTAACAAAAAACCTTAAAGAATTCTAAAAGAAAGAGATAGAGTTAGAAATTCCCTGTTTTCCCTGGATTGTTACTAGCTCATTGATACCATGTTGTATTTTCATAACCATGTAATGATTTTCTTTCAGGTTGCAAAATGAAGCAGCGGGGGTGCAAATAGCAAATGCTCAGCCCAACTAATTCAGCCCACAGGCGCCAAAAACACAGCAGCCCAGCCTTGCCTACCAAAACGGGTTATGCTGCACCCGGACCCACTTGACACTGTAGCAACACGCGGATCCTTTACATTCGCTCCACTACCCTTAGTATATAAGGTAAACCCTAACTTTCTCCGTTACTGTTTCTTGATTTCTCTGTGTTCCTGAAACTCCGATGTTCTCCTCTTTCTCCTCTCACACCGCTCTGCTAGGTTTTCCTTTCTTCACCAAAAACACAGTGATTAAAGCTTCAAATCTGCTTCAATCACTCACAAATGGTGAGTACAGTAACGTATCACCAAAACCCCTATGGTTTAGGTTACAAATCTCCACGAAATCGTACTTCTCACCTACGAACAGAGTTCCGTATGTTCAATGGTCAAGACTGCTTGAAACCTTCAAAACAGAACACGATGGGAACTGCGAACAGGTATATCTCTTCTTCTTGATCTTTTCTAGTCACTGTTTATGGTTGATTCAGAAACCCTATTCTGAGTTTCTGTCTTGTATGAATTGTTGAACACTTCAAACGTGATCAAGAACTCAGCGAAGGCACTCTTGAAGGTATACTGTTCTTAAACCCTCTGTTTATTTGTTGTTTGATTTCTTAACAGAAAAAACCCTAATCTGATTTTTGTTGTTTTGTTGCATGAACGAGCTTCTTCAACACTGATCTTGCAAGGATCTTCACCACCTGTGAAGATTGCAAGATTACAAGCACGTAAAGGTATAATCTCTCCCTCTCTCACTTTCTCTCTTGTTTTTCCTTCTTAACTGTTTGAAACTTGAACTCAAACACTCACTGTTTGTGTTCCTGGTGTATGCGAGGTACACGTTACCAACGCAAGCTCACCAACTCTCTCTCACAGAACGCAGAAAAGGCAAAAGCACAAAAAGATGAAAGAAGACTTGAAGAACTTGTAAAATTTGAAATGTAAAATTATTATTTCTATGTATATTTCATTCTGTATGTACATAGCTATATTTATAGCTTTCACTGGTCAACTTAGCTGTTATTTAGAGTTTGTTGTAGCTAACAAACTCAGTTTGTTAAACAGTTTAACAAACTAGCAGTTAGTTAGTAACTAACTTTCACAGGCTGTAAACAAACTGTTAAACGGGGACCTTTTTTGCATTATTTCCAACGGCTATTTCTGTTTGGAAAAAATAGCTGTTAGTGTTTTAGGGTTTTGCTTAAAAAACAATATGTAGGCCACAGCGTTGCTCATTCCCTTAGCGCTTTTTAGGAATAGGTAGCGCTTTGGCCTACAAGCGCTGCCCATTGTATATTTTTTTTTTTTTAATTTTTTTTTAATTTTTTTTCTGTTTTTGTTTATTTTCCTTTTTACATTTGCAATTTTCCTGGTCATATACAGCTAATCCAATCCAATCCATTATGTATACTTAACAACATATATATAAACTAGCTAACAACAAATTAAAAAATAAATTTAACACTATTACTACCAAAATAAATCCAATCCAAAAATTACATTATACTAAGATACATTATACAAAAATTACAAAAAGAGGGTGCGCTCCCCAGCTTCTTGTTGAGCAGGGAAGATACCAGCGTAAGAAAAGAAATTGCTATAGCACACCAGCATTTTCGCACTTCCAAAATCACATAGCTTAACTTGGTCTGACATTTGTGCAGCCTCACATAGACATGGGCTGAAGACATTTTATCAACATGGAACCTACGAAAGACAGATTTTATTATTAAACAACAACAATCCAGCAAGAGCAAATAGAACAAATATGTAAGCACCATTAATTTATTTGTGAAGTAGACATTTCATCAACCACTTTATGTACATATTAGATCTTAAAATTCCCAGAAAAATACGAAACATTAAAAGAAAAAATTAATACTGAAACCCATACCAGATGGGAATCCTACGCAAGCACTGTGAGTTGGTTCCTCTTACTAACCTTCAAAAAATAATATGAAAATGAAGAAGATGCAAAGCCAAATTAATAAAATAATATCAAAAGAACAACAAAAAAGGTGAAGGGATTCAAACTCACCTTCTTACGGGGGAGAAATAGATAGAGGTAGGGAGAACGAACGACGGCGCTGCAAGAACGAACCAACACGGTGGAAGGACGGCGTGAGGACGTGAGGAGAGAGCTTGAGCTTGAGCAGCGAGCGAAAAAGACAAAGAAAGGGTTTCTGAGAAGTCTGAATGTTAGAGAGAAAGAAAGGAACGCGAGGGAATTGAAATAAAGTACTAGTAATAGGTAGCGTTCTCCCTAAAAAGCGCTGCCCATCACCCCATCCTCGTCTCCTATAGGCAGCGTTTCCTAAAAAGCGCTGCCCATCGCCCCAACGCGTTCTCCTATAGACAGCGCTTACAGTAGGAGTGCTGCCCATTGCCCCTGCGCGTTTCAACCAAAAGCAGCGCTTGCAAAAGGAGCGCTGCCCATTCCCTGCGCGTTTTAAGCAAATGTAGTGCTTACATCAAGAGCGCTGCCCAATAGGGCGCCCTTTTTCTCAAGATCTGGCGTAGTGAGGTTTGGGAAGTAGTTCCCTGTTACCTGCCTCGATAGATAAAATTGGCCCTTCTACCCTCTCCATAACCATTTGTTGACCTGCGTAAAGAACTTTGTGTGGGTATTATCTATTCATGATACCCACTGATAGTCATCAATGATTCACATATACTATACGAATCTGATACTGCATTACGACGTTCTTTGAAAAAGATAGCTAGCTTACAATATGTCTAGATTTGTACATTAAATTATAAATAATTCAGAAAATAACAGTAAATACATAGAGACATAAATCAAAAGAAACATATGCTAGCACAAATAAACATGGAGACACGAAGAAACTAGAAACCCGCACATGAAAAACGCACACTAGTAATAACTGTTTTCTCTCTTGAGTGTGTATGTCACGTGTTTGCTTTGTTCTTCTTTTCTCTCTTGCATTTATATAGCGTATTAAAGACGTCCCCACAATGTTCAAATAAAAAAGACGTATAGCAGGACTTTTATTTTTTACTTTTAAAAAAACACTTCAATATATACTCTTCTGAAACGTACTCATATCGTATTGGGTGTATCCGTAAGCATTTTATACAGATACGTATCAGATACAGTTACATCAATAAAACTCGAGTATGTATCACACTCACATACATGTAGTAAATTAACATAAAAACTATTCAAGTATCTAGTGAAGTTATAAGAAGGGAATTAATAACCAATAAAGTAAAAAGAGAATTTGATACCTATAATTATGTGTTACAACACCATATCTAAAATGTAAAAAGGTAACGGAACGAGAATACGGAGACCGGAAATCATGAATATCATTTGGATTCAATGTCTTTAGTAGTTAATTGACTTTAGGATTTTTTGGGAGAGAGAAATATGAAAGTGAAAAATGAGTCAAGCTGGGAGAGAAAAGAAATGACGCGGGAAATAAACACAAAATAGGAAAAAGGCATGATGTATTTCTCGTCCAAAAGGCACCAAATCCCTCCCATGTTGTTGCAGTATATTAGAGAAGGCACGATGGCCGCATGGAGAGTTATACTGAAAATGGGAACTGTGAGACAACTCAAGTGAATTGTTTTTAGAGTTGTGCTTTTTAACTAGGTATCTAATATAAGGGCAATTAAATAATTTCATTACGAAGAATTCGATTACCCACAGTACAAGTACACCACTATTTATCCCCACCTCGTTAATTAATAGGTAATACAATTACTTATTTATTTTACTTGTAGGTACTCGTTAAGTTACCCGCTATGTGCCAGTTGTGGATTTTACCCACTGCTACGTTTTTTTCTATCCCTTCGTCACTTTTGATGGAAATTATGTTCGTACCAGATTAATAAATTGCTCATGCTCACACAAAAGTTGAAAATTGAGGTGTTATTTTTCTCAGATTCTTACTGTCTCAAATCACAACTATCACTACTAAAAAATCTTAAATTAGCGTTCGTAAATTAGCGTCAGCCCCCGTCACCGATGCTACTTGCGTCGAATTAGAGTCGGCTAGACCCACACGACACCACAATCTTGTTGGCCTTAACAGATGAATTTTAACGTCGGACTAAGCTGACGCTACTTGTTAACTCAATTGCGCCTCTTTCACTTTCCCCCTCTTTCACTCAGGGTATGTTTGGATTGGTGGTATTCGATGAAATGGAGTAGAATGAAATGGAATGATTTAATGTTCCATTATTTGGATTTTAAAAAAAAATGATGGAGTTCATTCCATCCCATTCCATTGTTTACCACCATTTTCTACCCCCCCCCCCCCCCCCCCCCAAAAACTTTGAAGGTATGGGATGGAATGAACCACTCTCCATAATTATATTATTACTTATTTACCCCTCTTCACTCTTATACTATTAATTCTAGTGCTTCATTTTTTTACACTGCTAATTCTTTTTTAGCATGCTTCGGTCACATGATACAACATCAGATATTATTTTCGTTACTATGTTATTACTACATGCCTATAAAACGGCAATATCTCTTTCTTTTTTTTAAATGCTTGCTGCGTTGGTTTTCTATAGTTAAATCGATAATTGTGAATTTTAATATTTCTTTATTGTCATTTTAAGCAAAATAAATGAATTGATATGATGGCTCTTTTACTGATTATATAAAATACTTTGAAATTGCAGCAAAATAAAATGAAGCATGTAAAGCAAAATGAAATTGCTGAAAAAAAATAGGCAAAATGAAACTGCAGAAAAGCTGTTATTATTTTATTCAACAATTAGTGATGTAAGTTGATGATAAATTGGGATAGTTCTTTTCATGCTTATTTAATTTACTAAGTTTAACAAGAATTAGAATTTGAATAATGTTTTTAAAAGGGTAAAAAAGGAATAAAAAAGTTATAATTAATTTCATTTTGTCTGTTGTCCAAACAGTAGAGTGGGAACTTTGTCCCCGTTGTGAAATTCCGAAACAATGGAATGGAAATTTTATTCCATTCTGTCCCACTTTGCTCCATTCCATTTCGTTTCATTCTGCTCTGCTCCTCTCCGCTCCGCTCCGCACCTCTCCGCTCACTTTACACTATCCAAAAATACCCTCACGCACTCAATCTTGCATTCCCTCTTTTCCTCATTCTTTGTCCCTTTCTTTCCCTCATCACCGCCAGAGAAGAGAAAGAAGACACTGCTGTCGCCGCATCTAGGTCTTGCTCCACTCACCTCTCACTCTCTCATTGCTGTCGGAGAAGACAAAGATGTCAAGCGGCCGCATTCACTTCTCTCTCAGGTTCTCTCTCTGTCTCTCACTCTCTCAAGTTAACTCTCTCATTGTTTTGGGATTGTTACTGGGTTGTTGTTTTGGTTGGGTTCTTCAGCTGTGAAGAAAGAGGGTTCTGATTTGCCTTGGATTTCCTCTGCAGTTGTGCTTCGCTTACTAACCCAACCACAGGCTGTTAGGTAAGGCTTCCAATTTCCATGAAGAGAAATCTTATAAAATCAATAGGCAATAACTAATATGAGCATGTTTTCACAGAAATAAGAAATCGTTTCAACTATTGTTTGAAGATTGTGTTTATTTGCTTAATATTTCAACCAACCTCGTTCCTGATATTTTATCGGCCAGACAAATCATGAGAAAATGGCCCCCATACATAACTTCTTTTTAACTTGAAAATATTTCAATAAAGAAAAAATAACTTATTTTATTTAACATAAGACGCCTTAATACATAATAGTTTTACAATTGAAGAATCAGCATATATGTGTGTACCTTAAATAGTTAAAATTCGACATCAAAATCAATTGCAATATCGATTGTCAATGCCAGAAATTGATCCCTTTGAAGTCTTGCAGAATCGTTTGTCAGAAATTGCCAGAAAGGAGATCTTTGAGCTTGCAGTCTTGCAGAACAGAAAGGGGGAATTGAAAGGGAATTGGGAATTGATTGCAATGCGAGTCTTGATCATAGATATCTCATTATAAGTGACTTTATTCACCATCAATTGATATTATATTGAAGTTAAGTTATTAAGTACCTCAGTTAGTTTATTCACTGAGTTAGTTTAGAATTAGCTTTGTATATTTAACCATAGTTAGTTCAACAGTTCACAATTAATCAGTTTGCTTTCTGTTAGTCAAACTGAAATCAGTTAGATAGCAACTTGATATATATTGTAATCTAAGTTAAGTCTCAGTTCCGTTTTTTAGTGAAATGCAATCTTCATTTCCATTTTCCCTAAACTCTAATATGGAATCAAAAGAAAATTGAGTTTCAGTGTTTCTTGTGCTCTGGAATTAGCGATTCCCTTTCGTCATCTTCCATGCACTTCGCAATTCATCTCTGATTCTTCTCGTCGTTCCTCTTTCAGTTTTTCGTTTCTTTCACGGCATCGTCTTGTTCACAGTGTCAACTATGGAAAACTTGTCCAATCCTCTGTACCTTCATCATTCTGATCATCCAGGTCTTGTGTAACACCCATTTTCTACCCGATAATTATTTAATAAAATCAGAGTTACAAAAAAATTATTTCATACTTCGAAAAGAGATGTCACGCATTCATCGTTAAATAAAACATCTTATACGGTATATATAACTTTGTCAAAAATACATAACCACGCAGCGGAATAGAAATAAGTCTTCAAACCATAAAAACATAACGTCCTGAATTGACTCCAAACAAATAAAATATAACAACCAAAGTTTAGCGTTTATCCCCCCTTGAGTGTTACACATCAAAGCAAAGGACACCGACGACACCGACTCAGAATAGCGAAGGTACCTAAGCCTTCACTCGCAATCACCTGCACGTTACCGCATAGGGGTAACATTCAAACAGAAGGGGTGGGATATTTTCAATATAATAGCATCAAATGATAAGCAATATGTTAGAACATGACAACTATAGCTACCATTTCACTACACATATAATCATAAACACAATAAATTATAACACCGGAATTCAGTCACCAAATGTCATGACAATACATGAATGCAACCCACACCAACGGGCATATGCATGTGGTACCAAAATCACCAAAAGTCTTGCCCGTAAATAGGGGCGTCACCAAAATTGAGAGCTTTCACACTAGGCTCACCAATTCACCAAAAATCGAGCTTTCACACCAGGCTCACCAGTTTTAGAAAATTTGAGCTTTCACGCCTTGCTCCAAGACCAAAGGCATTCACCAAAATAAATGCATATGTTGTATGCGACACCATGAATGCACACAAACAATCACCAAATTAGCCACAATGTGACACACCAACAACAATCACCAAATTATCACTAAAGTTGGGCTTTCACACCTAGCCCAACGACACCGAAACACCAAATTACCCGACACAACAGAACACCAAGACTTGGAACCTTCACACCTAGTTCCAACAACACCGAGACTTGGAACCTTCACACCTAGTTCCAACAACACCAATGTTTGAGCCTCCACGCCTAGCTCAAACGGCACCAAGACACCAAGAGGACAACAATTTCCAAAATATTTGAGGCGCAGACACTGGGCGCCTAGGAGCAACACGCAAAATCTGGCCAACACACGGGAAACTGGCGCCCAGACAACTCAAGGACACGGAACAGCAACGCAACACAACGTGGGAAACACTCCAGACACGGCGCCCATGCACAGGGCGCCTAGCAGGGAACAACCACAGAGAAAACTGGCGCCCAGGAGAAGGGCGCCCAGCAACAAGGCAACACACTGAATCTGGCGCCCAGGAGCAGGGCGCCTAGCAACACTACAGGAGATGGCGCCCTTGGCGCCCAGACCACTTGAAACACAGCAAAAACGCAACATGGCACAGGGATTGGCGCCCTTGGCGCCCAGACATCCTACAGTACAACAGAAAATGCAACATGGCGCAGGGAACACACACTAGGCACGGCGCCCAGGCACTGGGCGCCTAAAACAGCAACACGCACAGGGAACACAACAACAGCAACTCTGGCGCCCATGGTGCCCCTGACTTAGAACACTACAGCAACAACCATCCTGGCACACGAGACACACACTGACACGGCGCCCATGCATAGGGCGCCAGAAACAGCAACAGACCTCAAAGCAACAAGACTAGCCACGGCGCCCACACCCAGGGCGCCAAAAATAGCAACAGGAGACGCAACACCCAGCGCCCAGCATGGCGCCCAGCGCCAGGGACCCAAAATCACCAACACACCAAATTCACCAAAACACCACACATGCAAATCATATCACCAAATCAAATCACCAATCATTAATCCCCCAATGTTAATTATCATGATTTGCTATTCACAACACCAAACAAACATTTTATCGAACATCTAGCATGCAATTAGTTATAACAACAACGAATCACCGGTTGTTAGGGTCACAACAATCGCCAACAAGCAAGTATTTTCAATCAACCTAGTTATGATTCAATCACCATCAAACTACACATCAAAATAAAACCCTAGGCATCATAGGATCTATTCCCACATAACCCCCATCATAAAACCCTATTATAAGGAAGAACCCCACCCTTACCTTATAGTAGGAGAGCACCAATTCTCTTTATCGAGTCACCAACAGAACCTCAGCAACACAGCTCCTCTCTGCTCCCTTGGATTCGCAACTCTCCTCTATTCCTTTCTCAACAATTCGCATATGACACCAAACCCTAGCCTAGGCGCTTCTCCTATGCGCCTAGCTAGTGGTCTTGGATCACGGGCTTTCCTCCAGCTTAAGCCCGATCACTAACGCCATCACCTAAAATCCAATTACACACCTCTCAATCCATCGTTAATATAATTACACCAACTAAAATAAATAAAATAAATAATTGAATACCTAAATATTTAATTAAATAATTTAATTAAATATTTGGGCGTTACAACTCTCCCTTACTTAAAATGTTTTCGTCCTCGAAAACTCACCTGAATCAAACAGCTCTGTATAGGACTCCCGCATCTTACTCTCCAACTCCCAAGTCATGCTCTCACCGGCAGCTCCTAGCCAGACCACCTTCACCAATGCTATTTCCTTGCCTCTTAACACCTTCACCTCATGGTCTTCAACCCGCACATGCATCGTCTCCACCGTGAGATTATCTCGCACCTCCACATCATCCATGTGGATCACATGAGATGGATTCGAAACATACTTCCGAAGTTGCGACACGTGAAACACGTCGTGCAAATTCGAAAGATTTGGCGGTAAAGCCACTCTATACGCCACATTCCCAACTCTCCCGGAAATCTGATAAGGACCAATGAATCTAGGAGTGAGCTTCTTCGACTTCAAAGCACGGCCAACACCGGTCACTGGAGTGACTCTCAAAAACACATGCTCACCTTCCTGGAACTCTAAATCTTTTCTCCTCTTGTCGTGATAACTCTTCTGACGACTCTGCGAAGCCTTCATCTTCTCACGGATCAACTTTATCTTCTCGGTTGTCTCCCGGACACAAGCCCTCAAGAAATCTTCTAATGACTGAATTGTCCTCTCTGACTGACCATCTGTCTGAGGATGATATGCCGAACTCAACCTCAACTTAGACCCTAACTTTTCTTGCAAACTCTTCCAGAAATCTGAAGTGAACCTCGGATCTCTATCTGAAACAATACTCTTAGGGACTCCATGAAGCTTCACAATCTCCCGGATATAAATCTCTGCCAACTTCGACACCGGATACGTGATGCTGATAGGAACAAAATGAGACGATTTCCTTAACCTGTCAACAATCACCCAAATTGCATCATACCCTTTCGCAGTATTAGGCAATCCCGTTACAAAATCCATCGAAATGCTATCCCACTTCCACTCCCAAATTTCTAACGGTTGCATCAGTCCAGCAGGCTTCTGATGCTCCACCTTTGACTTCTGGCAAGTCAAACAGGCATACACAAATTGTGCTACATCCCTCTTCATACCAGGCCACCAAAATAACTGCTTCAGGTCTTAATACATCTTCGTAGCTCCCGGATGAATACTTAACTTACTTCGATGACCCTCTTCTAAAATTGCTCTCTTCAGCTCTGCGCCTTCAGGAATACAAATCCTATCACGAAATCTCAAAACACCATGCGCATCCAACTTAAAGTCACTACCCTCAGGCTGATCATCCCCGACCATCAAATCCACCAACTTGATATCCAACTTCTGGGCTTCTCTGATACTGTCAAGGAACTCATTATTAATCTTCAACATACCCAACTTAACACTCTGAGGCGACACTTCACAAACCAAGCTCAAATCCCTGAATTCCTCAATCAACTCTAACTCCTTAGCCATCATTGCCGACATATGCAAGGACTTTCGACTTAAAGCATCAGCCACGACATTAGCTTTGCCTGGATGATAGTTAAAACCGAAATCATAATCTTTCAGCAATTCCAACCACCTTCGCTGCCTCATATTCAGCTCCTTCTGGTCAAACAAATATTTTAAACTCTTGTGATCACTGAACACCTCAAATCTGGAACCATACAAATAGTGCCTCCAAATCTTCAACACAAAGACTACTGCAGCCAACTCCAGATCATGCGTTGGATAATTCTTCTCATGAATCCTTAACTCCCTCGACGCATAAGCAATCACCTTCCCATTTTGCATAAGCACGCCACCTAGACCCATCTTCGAAGCATCACAATACACCACGAACGGCTCTCCCGGATTTGGCAACGTCAAAACAGGAGACGTCGTCAATCTCTTCTTCAACTCAAGGAAACTTTCCTCACAACGAGCATCCCACACAAAAGCCTTACCCTTACAAGTCAACTGCGTCAACGGAAGGGCCAACTTAGAAAAACCTTCGATGAACCTTCTGTAGTAACCAGCCAACCCTAAAAAGCTTCTAATCTCCATAGCCGACTTCGGACTCTCCCACTGCATCATTGCATCAACCTTAGACGGATCCACAGCAATACCATTAAGTATGCAAAAAGAAAACTACCACACAAATTTGTCATCACTTAGTCCTCTCCTCCCAGCCATTTCAACTCACTTGCTACAAAACAAACAATAGTTAGATATAATTGACAACACACCATTGTCAATTGACACTATGACTAGACACCTTGGCCGAACATACCGAACTTTTTCTCTGATACCACTAATGTAACACCCCATTTCTACCCGATAATTATTTAATAAAATCAGAGTTACAAAAAAATTATTTCATACTTCGAAAAGAGATGTCACACATTCATCATTAAATAAAATGTCTCATACGGTATATATAACTTTGTCAAAAATACATCACCACGCAGCGGAATAGAAATAAGTCTTCAAACCATAAAAACATAACGTCCTGAATGGACTCCAAACAAATAAAATATAACAACCAAAGTTTAGCGTTTATCCCCCCTTGAGTGTTACACATCAAAGCAAAGGACACCGACGACACCGACTCAGAATAGCGAAGGTACCTAAACCTTCACTCGCAATCACCTGCACGTTACCGCATAAGGGTAACATTCAAACAGAAGGGGTGAGATATCTTCAATATAATAGCATCAAATGATAAGCAATATGTTAGAACATGACAACTATAGCTACCATTTCACTACACACATATAATCATAAACACAATCAAATTATAACACCGGAATTCAGTCACCAAATGTCATGACAATGCATGAATGCAACCCACACCAACGGGCATATGAATGTGGTACCAAAATCACCAAAAGTCTTGCCCGTAAATAGGGGCGTCACCAAAATTGAGAGCTTTCACACCAGACTCACCAATTCACCAAAAATCGAGCTTTCACACCAGGCTCACCAGTTTTAGAAAATTTGAGCTTTCACACCTAGCTCCAAGACCAAAGGCCTTCACCAAAATAAATGCATATGCTGTATGCGACACCATGAATGCACACAGACAATCACCAAATTAGCCACAATGTGACACACCAACAACAATCACCAAATTATCACTAAAGTTGGGCTTTCACACCTAGCCCAACGACACCGAAACACCAAATTACCCGATACAACAGAACAACAAGACTTGGAACCTTCACACCTAGTTCCAACAACACCGAGACTTGGAACCTTCACACCTAGTTCCAACAACACCAAGGTTTGAGCCTTCACACCTAGCTCAAACCGCACCAAGACACCAAGAGGACAACAATTTGCAAAACATTTGAGGCGCAATGATTTTTCCCAACACTAGAGACAAGCGACAATTTTCCAAAACATTTGGGATCACGACAATTTTTCCAAACTGTTTGAGACATGACAATTTCCTTTTTAAAACATCACCATTTAACGACTACACCAACAATTAACAATTTTTCTAGAAAAATGGACTACTTGACCTTAAATTAGAATATTCAGTTAGGCCTATGAATAAGCTTTCCAAAACATTTTGAAACGTCTAAATCGGACTCCTGAGTCAAAAGATATGTCAAAAACAAAACCCGGGAAAAATTGAGGAACATCCTGAAAATACACGCAAAGTCTGGCCAACACACAGGAAACTGGCGCCCTTGGCGCCCAGACAACTCAAGGACACGGAACAGCAACGCAACGTGCGAAACACTCCAGACACGACACCCATGCACAGGGCTCCTAGCAGGGAACAGCCACAGAGAAAACTGGCGCCCAGGAGCAGGGCGCCCAGCAACAAGGCAACACACTGAATCTGGCGCCCAGGAGCAGGGCGCCTAGCAACACTACAGGAGATGGCGCCCTTGGCGCCCAGACCACCTGAAACACAGAAAAAATGCAACATGGCACAGGGATTGGCGCCCTTGGCGCCCAGACATCCTACAGCACAACAGAAAATGCAACATGGCGCAGGGAACACACACCAGGCACGGCGCCCAGGCACTGGGCGCCTAAAACAGCAACACGCACAGGGAACACAACAACAGCAACTCTGGCGCCCATGGCGCCCCTGACTCAGAACACTGCAGCAAAAACCATCCCGGCACACGAGACACACACTGACACGGCACCCATGCATAGGGCGCCAGAAACAGCAACAAGACTAGCCACGGCGCCCACACCCAGGGCCCCAAAAATAGCAACACGAGACGCAACACCCAGCGCCCAGCATGGTACCCAGCGCCAGGGACCTAAAATCAGCAAGACACCAAATTCACCAAAACACCACACATGCAAATCATATCACCAAATCAAATCACCAATCATTAATCCCCCAATGTTAATTATCATGATTTGCTATTCACAACAGCAAACAAACATTTTATCGAACATCTAGCATGCAATTAGTTAGAACAACAACGAATCACCAGTTCTTAGGGTCACAACAATCACCAACAAGCAAGTATTTTCAATCAACCTAGTTACGATTCAATCACCATCAAACTACACATCAAAATAAAACCCTAGGCATCATAGGATCTATTCCCACATAACCCCCATCATAAAACCCTATTATAAGGAAGAACCCCACCCTTACCTTATAGTAGGAGAGCACCAATTCTCTTGATCGAGTCACCAACAGAACCTCAGCAACACAGCTCCTCTTTGCTCCCTTGGATTCACAATTTCCTCTTCTCCCTCTCCCTTGGATATGCGCGCCGTACCCTTTCTCTCTTCTCCTCTCTCTATTCGCAACTCTGCTCTCTTCCTTTATCAACAATTCGCATATGACACCAAACCCTAGCCTAGGCGCTTCTCCTATGCACCTAGCTAGTGGACTTGGATCACGGGCTTTCCTCCAGCTTAAGCCCGATCACTAACGCCATCACCTAAAATCCAATTACACACCTCTCAATCCATCGTTAATATAATTACACCAGGAAAGAAAGATAGGCCTTTATGTGCTCATTGTTGAATTCTTGGCCATGTCAAGGACAAATGCTACAAGTTACATGGCTATTCTCCAGGTTATACTCCTCAGTCCAAGAAAGGCAGGCCTCGAAATCCTACTACAGCAGCTGTGAATCATGTCTTTGCTCCTACACTAGTTGAAGCTACTGCATATACCACAAGCATGACTACCTCACAATGTATGCAGCTGATCAATTTCTTGCAGGTACATATGGCTCAAACATCTACTTCTGATTCTGGTCAGTCTCTATCTTTCCCTCTTGGTGTATGTTTCAATGTCCTTAATGCGATCCTAAGTGACACACACAACACTAGATTTTTCTTCTTCTTACACTACATTATCAAATAGATATGTTACACTCCCAAATAACACACAAATAGCTATGAAAGCCATAGGTTCTATTACAACATTTTATAGATATGTCAACGCTCAATTTTAAAATACTAAAAAACCGTAGGAATAGACTAAGCAAAGAGAACAGGAGAGAATGCGTTTAAACAATTGTGGGTAGGGACAAAATATTAATTAAAAAACTGAGCAAAAAAACGTTTTCTCTCAACTCTCAAATCCAAATACGCCAAGGTATCACGAAGGTTCAGTGAGGTGTACAAGGGAGAGTTTTCTCATTTCCATTGCCTCCCATAACGACAACGCGAAGGGTTGCTTACGGTGGCACAACATAAATCAATCGTGGGTTCTGGCGAGAAGTTCTGGCGTTTGGGCTTAACTGGTTTCGTCCTAGGGTTTTTGTTTTCAACGCGGAGGTGTTGTTGGAATTCAACGCTCTCACCACACGATACTGCTCAAGAATCTTTAGATAAACACTTCGTCGATTTGGAGATGAAGCTCCAAATGATTTCCGAGGAAATCGTCGCATCTCTTGATGAGCGAAGCGTCGCCGCTCTCCTTCACATCCTTCCCACCACTCGTAACGACAACCACCTCCGTGATGACGCCAGTTCTCTCCGTTCTTCTGTCTCCTCCATCTTCCAAAACCTCAAGAAGGTCTGCATCTCTTCCTTCATCTCAACTGATTCAGATTCATGCTTTTCTTTGATAACAGTCACGGCTTTGTTGCTTAATCCGTGCAGAAATGTTAGATTGTTGTAGGTTTTTTGTTTGCATCTTTCAGTTTATTACAATTTGGATCGTGAAATTCTCTCATTGCATTGCTTGCTTTTGATATTTATTGTGGCGAGTTATAGGTTTCTGTCCAAAGCAGAGTTTGATAACTAATTAGAAATTATTATAAATCATGTCATATGCTAGTGAATGAATGAACTGAGATTCTAAAATGTATGTTAAGATCTGAATGTGAGTGAGCACCAGTTAATTTGCATTTACCTTTTTCATTCTCAAGTTTGCTGTTATTTTCTTTTTAGGCAGAGAGATCATCTGCTGAATCTATAACGGCTCTAGCTAAAGTTTATGTTGTTAAGTAAAGGATGGTAGCTGCTTATGCAACATTGAATGTAGAGAATGTTAATTTGCATATTGATAAGTTGTTACATTGTTAGCTAGCTCATTTTGATTCCCTATAATGAGGCAAACTCATTTTTTTTGGCAGCTTAATGATAGGGTACTGCTGGATTCACCCAATTAGGTTCGACTGTGGAGGATGTGTTTGCCAGGGGTGGTGATCTCCCTCGTGCTGCTGAAACTCTAGCTAATATGAGGCATTGCTTGTCTGCTATCAGGGAGGTATTGATTTCACCTTTAGTTTATATATGAAAATGCCTGAGTTTTGGTATTTTATTTAATTCGTTCTGATCTGATGCAGAATCCTAGCTTATAATTGCTATTTGATTGAATCCAAACACACTCCTTTGGTTCCTGAGAAAATGCTCTCCAAGGTTCTTTCTCTTTCTTTCTTTTTGTGTTTTGGAGGATTCTCGTAATGCATTGCACTGTTTCATGTCTCCTGAGAAGCAAGAAAACTTTCTTAATGTTAGTTTTGCTTGAATTAAGTTAGTAAGTATACACATGTTGTATGTGCAGAACTTAAACTATGTTTGTTAATAATATTTGTTCCAAAAGAGGAGCAAAATAACTGCTTAACTAACATCTCAGCCTCACTTGAACTATAATTTTAATGTGAGAAATATGTAAACCAGTAGTTCAACCTCTGACTTATAACATTTAAGCATGAAAGTCCATTATGAAATTCATGTTAAAATGGCTCAACCTCTTGTTTTTCTCTTTTGAAAAGCCAGAAAAAAGGAGTGGACAAGTTAACCGCTAAAGGAAAGGCTAGCCCACTGTGAAGAGAATTGTAGTTGGAAATCCAATCAGAAATTTTTTTCAAGGAATTGAGTTTGCGTAAAAGCTAGGAAGGGAACATGGAAGTCAAGAATAAAGAGACATCTAAGGTAAGAGAGGGCAGGTGTGATCCTAAGGTTTTAAATTGTAGCACAGTAAGTTTGATTCACTCTTTGGTATTTTGAACAACTCTAAATCCAGGTTTTTAAATTGTGGTTGCAAAAAATCGCGGTCAAATGTTGTTGAAATCATGCTTAAAGACATCAAAAACCATAATGCTGCGTGCCACAGATCCACGGTTGCAGGCAATTTTTTAAAGCCTATAAATACCAGCAGATCACACTCACACACCAAGACTTGTTGGATTTAACTTTGTGTATGCAATCTTCACATGAAATTTAATGTATGCAATCTTCACTTGAAATTTCTTGGCATACGTTAGATAATAATGATTCTATCTGTTTTGTTATGACTTGTAAGTTTTGTACTCATTCTCATTATGACATTAAATTACCATCTATGCTATTCTTTTAGTAAATTTCAGCTGCAGTTTTTGTGCTTTTAATAAGTTAGTTTTATCCATGGTGGTTTGTTGTGTCTTGTCAGGGAGCCCTTGCAGAATGTAGGTGAATATTTGTGATTATTAAGGCACTCCCCATTGGTATCTATCATTACCGTTTCATTGTAGATGGCTATTTCACACATGTTGCTCCTGAGTTTCCAGCAGCCCCTCATGATTCTGGTTATTATGCCTACAATATCTTGGATTTGCAGGTAATTCATTGTTATTGTTTGGTGTTTTATTGTTTTACTTTTCTTTTCAGTTAAAGATAGTTGATCTAATAATCAATCACATCTTCACATGTATTATCATTTACTATAATCACATCTGAGAAGAATATGTATATTCAGTACTAGGTAATTCAACTTGACCAATATACACTAAATCCATTTTCTCACATGTTTAATCATTATTGTCAAATAGTTGTCTGCTGAAGAAATTACTGCACTATGGCTGCGCAAATAAAGTAATTAATTTGGATAGCTCCTTACACTTCTAGAATAAAGCTGCACTCACTAGAGACATAGAATTAGAGTTTCAAATAAAGACCCCAAAATCTAAGGATGCAGAAATGGGAGAGAGAAAAAATAGGCTACTAATAATACCATCTATTTGGTGTCTCCTTTAAACGAAATGCTTATAAATGTTAACTTTTGTACATGGATAACTTTTAACTTACAAGTCTTCACTTTTAAGGTGCAGAATATTGTTCACATGGTCATTGTTCTGTACTCATAGTGCACCCACAGGCAATTTAAAATATGTTCTAAAAGTAAGTTTTGCTATTTTGATTATTTTGAAATATATAGATGTTCTGTTGCATAAGAGTATAGATTTATTATTAGTACAAATATAAGATTTTGTTTTCTTTATTAGACTGCGAATTAGATTTGGTATGATATAGTGCTATTTTCTTGTAGGGTGGCTTCATTCTAAGCAAGTTTTATACTTCAGAGCTAAACCTGTGTGATCCTTGATACTCTCTGGAGAAACAAGCTCCTGCCCAAGGAAGAATTAGGTAGAAATAAAATCGGGATTGTTTGTTTTTAGGATTATGAATTCTTTCCCATTTTATTGTGAATTGTAATCTTGGGCGTTTTTAGAAACTAAGAATTAAGTGTAGGTAGATTTGTAGATAGTGTATGTTTTTGTTGGTTTGTGTAATTAATTGTCACAAAATTTGAGTGATATAACACCTATTTTGTTGTTGCAAAGGAATAAAATGGACCTCTCTAGTATTTTTATAATTTTTTTTACTGTCTATGGCAACAGTTTTGAAGTGTTGTATTAGATGGTATAGGCAACGGTTTTATTTAGGGCAACGGTTTTTCGCTGTTGCCACATATTGCAACGGTTTTTTATCGTTGTTGTTTGGTATAAGAAAAACCGTTGTGTTTGTCCTTAGGTAGCAACGGTTTTTTGTTGGCGTTGCCTTTGCTGGCATAAAACCGTTGCCTAACAAATAGACAACGCTCACAAACACAACGGTTTAAAAACCGTTGTCAAAAGGTAAGAGAACGATTTTTCTGGTTCAGGCAACGATTTTCAAGCATTGCCGTTGACTTAAAATGTTGTAGTAGTGATGACTTGGTTTTAGACAATGTGTTAAATATTCCCGATTTTCATGTAAATCTCATATCTGTTAGTGCCTTAATGTTGTTTTCCAATCTGTCTGTGTTTTCCTCTGACAAACCAAGGTTATTGGGAAAGGTGACCTACATAATGGATTGTTTCTCCTCCTCAAGGAATCCTATCATGGTCAAGGCACTCACACACTCTCTCCTTACATTCCTTCTGTTTCAAATATTGTGTCTCATACAACTGGGTTGTCAAATAATGTGCATCTATGGCACAATAGATTAGGGCATTTGTCTGATAAAATTTTGAAATTACTTAGTGGTAAATATTCTTTGGTTCTTTCAGATTCATATTCTAGTCAAGAGTGTCATGTACGTCCCTTAGCTAAGCAAAAACGTTTACCCTTTGTTTCTCACAATAATTTGTGTTCCAATCCTTTTGATCTTGTTCATTGTGATCTTTGGGGCCCTTTCTCTACACCTACATATGATAATAAACAATATTTCTTAACTATGGTAGATGATTGCACTAGATACACATGGATTCACATGCTTACTCATAAATCTGAGGCTCCGCATAAAATTAAGCAGTTATTTGCTTTTATCAAAACACAATTGGGTAAAACTATTAAAGGTATAAGGGCTGACAATGCAAAAGAGTTGGCTTTGATTGAGTTTTTGCAGGAACTTGGGGCCACTCAGCAACTGTCTTGTCCATATAGACCAGAACAGAACTTTGTGGTGGAAAGAAAACACCAACACTTGCTCAATGTGGCAAGGGCTTTGTTCTTTCAATCCAAAGTGCCCATTTCCTTTTGGGGTGATTGCACAGCCACTGCCACATACCTTATCAATAGGCTATCCTCACCTGTCCTAAATAACTCATCCCCTTTTGACAAGCTCTATGACAAACCACCTTCCTATAACACCTTGAGAACCTTTGGCTGCCTCTGTTATGCAGCAACAGTACCTCGGTTTAGACACAAATTCAGTCCTAGAGTCTCCCCACGTGTCTTCATTGGCTACCCTACAGGAACTAATTAAAGGATATAAACTTTATGACACCACTAAGAAAATCATCATTTCTAGAGATGTTGTGTTCCAGAGCATATTTTTCCTTTTCCCACATCTCCTGCCACAATACCTATCTTAGATCCTCCCATTGACACCATTTTACCTCTTCCTTTAGATGACACCTTCACATTTTCCACTGCAGCCTCCCAACCCGTACCATCTGCTGAGCCACCCACAGCACTTGTTGAGTCCCTTACAACATCTGTTGACCCTTTGCCAGCACCTGTAACTGAGTTATTTCCAAATACAGTAGCACCAACCACAGAACCTGAACATGATAACCCTCTTAGAAGATCAACTACAACAAGACATCCCCCAAGCTACTTACAAGAATATGCTACCCAAGTCACCTATCCCATTCAAGCCCACTTGACCTGTGATAAACTCTCACTGCCCTACAGAACCTTTATTATGCAAGTATCCAACATTTATGAGCCTCAATTCTACCATGATGCAATCAAATATCCCAATTGGAGACAAGCTATATCCGAGGAATTAGCAGCTCTAGAGGCAAATAACACTTGGTCATTGCAATCACTTCCACCAGAAAAAAAAGGCAATAGGATGCAGATGGATTTACAAAGTAAAGTACAAGTCTGATGGCTCTTTGGATAGGTACAAAGCTCGCTTGGTAGCAAAAGGCTACACTCAACAAGCTGGCGTAGACTTTCTAGATACTTTTTCCCAGGTTGCAAAGCTAACCACAGTCAGAATTTTATTAGCTGTTGCAACTACGTCCTCTTGGTCATTAATACAATTGAACGTGAATAATGCTTTCTTAAACGGGACATATGATGAAGAAGTATATATGCAGCAACCTTTGGGGTATCCTACAAAGGGGGAGAATCAAATTTGTAAGCTTACAAAGTCCCTATATGGACTTAGACAAGCATCACGACAATGGTTTCAAACCTTTTCTGCTGTGCTATTTGATCATGGCTTTCACAAATGTGAAGCTGATCATTCCTTGTTTACCAAGGGAACAGGGAATTATCTTGTGGATCTTCTAGTGTATGTGGATGATATCATCCTAGCTGGACCCAATACCATGTTACTACAACACACACAACAACTTCTTGAAACACATTTCCAATTGAAAATCCTTGGCAAGCTACAATATTTCTTGGGTCTTGAGATTGCAACTTCATTTGTGCCAACATAAATATGTTGTACAACTGTTACAAGATACTGGTTTTTTGGATTCAAAACCCCTTTCTTATCCAATGGATCCAAAACCTCCACCTCAATGACTCTGATGGTATCCCCTTGGAGGATCCTTCACAGTACAGGCGACTTATTGGAAGACTAGTGTACTTAACTATACCCAGACCTGATATCAGCTTCACTGTGAAAAAATTTAAGTCAGTATATGACACATCCAATGTCACCTCACTTGACTACAGTTCACCACTTGCTACAATATATCAAGTCAACTCCAAGAAAGGGCATTCTATTTCCTACAGCATCTTCCTTAAATCTGTCATCTTATGTGGATGCTGATTGGGGTAGTTGTTTGTCTACCAAGAGGTCAACCAGTGGTTTTTGTGTGTTCTTAGAAGAGTCTCTCATCAGCTGGAGCTCAAAGAAGCAACCCACTGTGGCACGATCCTCTACAGAGGCAGAGTACAGGGCACTGGCAGCCCTCACCTCAACTTTTATGGTTGAAACAACTTCTGGTTGCCTTTGAAATCACTCCTAACAGTTCTAAAATCTTCTGTGATAGTCAAGCAGCAAGACAGTTAGCAAGCAACCCTATCTCTCATGCCAAATCCAAACATATAGACATAGATTGACACTTCATCCGGGAGCATGTTGCCTCTAGTTTTCTTAAATTGATTCATGTTCCATCCAAGCACCAATTGGCTGATCCCAGGACAAAGGCCTTGCCAAAGCAGCTATTCACTTCTCTCATTTCCAAGTTAGGATTGTATGACATATACCATCCAACTTGAGGGGGAGTATTGAAGTTAAGTTATTAAGTACCTCAGTTAGTTTGTTAACTGAGCTAGTTTAGAATTAGCTTTGTATATTTTACCAAAGTTAGTTCAACAGTTCACAGTTAATCAGTTTTCTTTCTGTTAGTCAAACTGAAATCAGATAGATAGCAACTTGATATATATTGTAATCTGAATTAAGTCTCAGTTCAGTTTTTTAGTGATATGCAATCTTCATTTCCATTTTCCCTAAACTCTAATATATTAAACATTTGATCGTTCATGCTTCTATGACTTCTCTCCTTTCCTCCTTCATTTCGACAAGCTTTTCTTCTATTCATTTTAGCATAAATTTCATCAATCAAAGGTTTCCTTAGCCGAACTCGCACATTTATAAACCAGTTTGATACCCGGTCAACGTTGACCAACCGCAAATACAACTCAAAACATTATAACAAAAAATATAACAAGATGTTTCATAACTTCTATACTGTTAGTTTTCTTTGTTGTTTCACTTCAATTTAATGTTAAGTTCTTTACAATGGAAGCCTAATTCTATATCTCAAAATGCAACTTGTGTCCGGCTATGTTGGTTTGGAGGAAAAACATTTCAAATGTTGCAAAGAATAACGGCTCTCCAAGCTGTTCCCTCATACCTTAAACGAAATGATGGACCCTACAAATGCAATGGGTCCATAAGAAATTTGGATGTTAAGTTATGTATGATTCAAAATTGTTAGATTCTGACTCTGAAAGTTAAATCAAATTCAAAGAGATCAAAAGTTGTTTTTTGAATGGCAAAGTATTATATATCATAGTCTAGATAGAACATCATATTTTACATTAACCTTGATATGATTTATCTTGGCTTGTGTAAGTCAGTTTCCATGCAGTTGACTTTTGCTACTTCGTATGAGCTGTAGTCTAAAATAGGTTTTCAATGTGTTCCAAGATTTGGAAGAGTTTTGCATCTTCCAAGGTTGTCTCCTTTTCTTCTCAATTTCTCTTGGATAGAGTTCCTACTCG
This sequence comes from Astragalus membranaceus, assembly GCA_039519185.1. Classification (NCBI taxonomy): domain Eukaryota; kingdom Viridiplantae; phylum Streptophyta; class Magnoliopsida; order Fabales; family Fabaceae; genus Astragalus; species Astragalus membranaceus. The sequence goes on along the minus strand of CM076846.1, from coordinate 142,868,385 downwards.
TCTGAACTTGTTTAGAAGAGGGATCATTTCGGAGTATGCCGCTACGATTTGTATTTTGTGCGGTAATACCTAGGAGTCCTCCCTTCATCTCTTCTGTACTTGTAGATTTGCTTCCGCGATCTAGTATGCCATTGTTAGCTGGCTGGGTTTTGATTTTGTGCTGCAGCAGGATCTTCCGTCATTGTTTCTTCAGTTCATCCATATTGGTGGTGTAGCTAGATGCAGGCGTGGTATGATGCTCATCTGGCATACAGTTCTTTGGGTTATCTGGGATATGAGGAACTCATGGTTTTTCTCTGGAGGTGTACCGGACTTTAGGAGATCTCTTGATAGGATTTTATCTGTAGCCTGGCGTTGGTACCAAGCTAGGGGAAACTCTCCTCCTTGTTTTTTTTATGAGTGGTTTGTGGATCCTATTGATTGTTTATCTAGGAGGTACTTTCCTCATTTTCTTCATTTTGGAGGCTGATACTTTGTATTTGTATATGGGTTGAGTATCACTTGTGCGCTGCTATCAATATATGATTATATTTGCCTTTCAAAAAAAATGTGTTCCACCTTTTTCTGTTGCATCAGCTTTTGTTACTTCTAAATATGAACAAAAGCATTTGTTCATTTGGTGTTTTCTTATATTGTATTCTTTATTGATAAACATATGCTTGTATATACTTGTGTTAGCCTGTATTTTCGACAGGCTAATATTAAATGCAGTAATAGGGTTTGACTTTATAATTTCAGAAAGAAGGCAGGTCTTTGACACCAAGATATAATTTCGACTCCAAGAGGTAGTAACCAAGGGAAAGCAGCCTAATGCATAACTTAGCGAATTTGGAGAAAGTGGCCACACTTCGACAGAGAGAAGGTTATAGACAGCGGAACAAGCAAAGCTATGGAGATCTGTCGAAAGGGACATTGATTCCTTGGTCGAAAAGAAAGAGCAGTTAGACAATCGAAGTAGAAGCACGTCGAAGTAGCAGTTACTCTGTCTTATCTTGTTTTAGAAAACCGCTGAGCGGTTATAGTCTTATTTGTATTATAAATAGAGGTTCTGTAGACGAAAAAGGGGTCGCAAAATTTCATTACACATATTTCCTAAAACACTCTACTTCCGCAAACAGAGAAAACAGAGTCAACAGGAATTCATGTATGATTCTGCGTACCACTTCTTTATATGATTGTTTTCATTTCTTTTAGATTTCTGCACTTTGTCATCTTATTCACTTATAATTACTGCAATTTACTGCACTTTGTCATCTTCCTTATCGTAAGTTTCTGCATTTTTATTAAATATCAATAATTCTTAGTAAAATTTGATCACAAATGGCCTGAGATTCCTAGTTGATCTCGCAAGTAACACTTGTAGTGAAACTAGCGGTGTTTACTAAAAATCACAGTAAACAAATTGGCACGCCCGGTGGGACGTTTGTGCTAACTAATTAAAATTTTTTACTAAGATAACTCTGGGTTTGTTAAATACAGAACCAGTATATCGCACGTTGCATGCGTTTAAGAAGTGGTAGACAGTTACATCAAATGCCACGTTCAAACATGAATGGTGCTTCTACATCGAATGGACATTCCCAGGCGTCAGTTACTGATACTAACGCCACGAACATTCAGGGAGCAACCCTTCCTGCATCATCTCCAGGAGTAAACGCTCCCATAACCGTTCCAAACGTGGTCGGCGTAACCGCCCCATTATCGTCTTCGACAGACATGGGTATAACCGCTGTAACTGCTCCCACTATAACTCCTGGGTCGAACATGATGATTCCCCAATCATCAACCTTTGGTTCAACCAATCCATGGATGCCCAACGCTATAGTGGGAAATATGCCATATAATTTTCCCATGAGTGGTCGAAATTATCCTTATGGAATGCCAACCGCCATGATGGTAGGACTCCATACAAATGCATCTACGTATGCAGATAACATGGCTTCGAACTTTTCGCCTATGCACAACCCATCAGAGAATATGTATAGTCGAAATATACCACCTTCACTAACAACTTCGTCATTATTGGCATTGAGACAACAAATGGATGATAGTAATCATGACATGGTAAATATGCTAACACAGCAAATAGGTACAGTGTTTAATCCCCTGATACAGAACACAAATAATAGTTACCAAATGTTAGCAACACAAATGGGTCGAATTGCTGACTTCTTTGGCACTCCACAAATACAAAACCAGCAAATTCCCCAAGTACAAAACATCAGGCCTGTTGACTTACCTGTCGAAAGGCCTAATAATGCAGCCCCTGTGAATCGAGCACAACAATTTGTCGAAGAGCCTATACCCGAAGTGGTGCTACTAAATAGAAATCAAAATGCTGACGAGGTAGTTAGGCAAGTCCAGCAAAATAACCTCGGACTACAAAATAATTTGGCTAATCTTGTCGAAACTATACTAGCCCAAAATGGTCTTAATTTAGGCTTACACAGACCTAATTTTGTATCTCCTTTGTCTGAATATGTGATGCAAACAGACTTGCCTAGAGGGTGGAAAATTCCTAAATTCACAAAATTTGCTGGAGAAACCAGCGAATCTACTGTCGAACATATTGCAAGATATTTGACTGAGGCTGGGGACATTGCGTTAAACGAAAATTTGAAAATGAAATATTTCCCAAATTCTTTGACGAAAAATGCATTTACCTGGTTTACAACATTACCCCCACATTCCATGTTTAATTGGAATCAATTAGAAAAAGCTTTTCATGAACAATTCTACATGGGACAGTCAAAGATTAGCCTTAAAGAATTGGCTAGTGTTCGACGCACAACGCCAGAATCTATTGATGAATATCTCAATAGATTTAGATTACTCAAGGCGAGATGTTTCACCCAAGTGCCTGAACATGAGTTAGTCGAAATGGCTGCTGGTGGTTTAGATTATTCTATTAGGAAAAAGTTGGATACTTTACACCTAAGAGATATGGCTCAATTGGCTGATAGAGTTCGACAAGTTGAAAGACTCAAAGCAGAAAAAGTTTCGACAACCAAGTTTAACAATAAGAAAGAAAAAGTGGCGTTTGTTAATATTGATAACAATAGCCAAGAATTCGACATAGCTTATGAAAATGTCGAGGAAGAGGTTGACATTGCAGAATTAAAACCTGGACCTCCATATACATGCAAATTGTTAAACCCCTCTAATGGAAAAAACCCTGTCGAACCAAAAAATGATAAGTTTGTTGCAAAAACATATACCTTCGATGTCACAAAATGTGACCAAATATTTGATCTTTTGGTGACTGATGGTCAAATTTTAGTACCTAAAGGTCTAAAAATACCACCATTAGAACAACAAAAGATAAGAGGTTATTGCAAATATCATAATTTCTTGGGTCATAACACCTCCCGATGTGTACTTTTCAGGGATCTAGTTCAGAAAGCATTGAATGATGGAAGGCTGAAATTTGATGACAAAAATAAGTCATCAATGCAGATCGACAGCAATCCTATGCCCACAGCAGAAGCAAACTACACTGAAGTAGATATTTTAATGGTCGAAACCAATGAAGTGGTTGCTGAAAGTCTTGAAGCGAACATCAAAATGGTCACCAATGACCAATATGCTGAAAAAATGCAGGTGGTTTATCCACAAGCTGAAGAGGACTTGGTGGACTTCCTCAACAGATGCAAGATAAATAACACTGAGGTGATGCTGTGCCCACGGTGCAGTTCTATATTCGACAAGGAGGCCGCTAAAAGCCTTGAAAGTGTCACTCCTCAATTCAAGAGAAAAAACAAATGGGTCGATAATAGGCCCAAATTCAGCTTCAACCCAAGAGGTGTGCCATATAAGGTTACATATTCAACAAGACAAGCTCCGAAGGCTCAAAGGAGAACATTTGTGCCACCTGCAAGGGCCCCTGTCGGAAGATGGGTATACTCAGGAAATAAGGAGACTGAATGTCACCTAAAGATGGCAGGAGAGACTTCCAATGCCATGAATCAAAACAAGGCGCCTAATTCCAATAGGTACGCCTACAGCAATAATTACAAGGGGAAAAACCCCATGACAAGAACGCAATGGCGAAGATACCAACGCCAGATGAAATTGACTGCTGCTGAGAAAAAGGAGAACATCGACACAAGCAAAGGTAAGCAATTAGCTTCCAGTGTCGAATTCCCAAGAAAGTCAGTAAAAGAGAGGATATTCCCTCCCCTTGCAGACATCAAAAAAGGTCTTGACTCTGAAGAAGGCCTGCAATTAGATGATGATATGGACTCTGAATTCTTAGATTCAGAACCAGACCTCGACATCATCTGTGTCGTTTCAATTCTGCCAATTGAATTCGACGTCGTTTCAGAAGTGACTGAGATCGAACAAGATTTCGATCAAGATATGGCTAAGCACAGGCCAATGTGTTACTATGTTTTGAATAATGGCTCCATAGAAGAGCAAAATGCTGTCTTCGAAAGGCCAGATGGAGGGATGAAACACCATCTAAAACCATTGTTTATACAAGCAAAGGTAAACAATGTAGGCGTCAATAAAATATTGGTTGATGGGGGTGCAGCGGTTAACCTGATGCCACAACATGTGCTGGCAAAAGTTGGCAAATCAGAGACTGATTTACGGCCACATAACATAGTCCTCACTAATTATGAGGGAAAATCTGGATATTCGTTAGGAGCCATAGAAGTGGAGTTGACAGTGGGGAGTGTGAAGAGGAAAACAATGTTCATAGTCATACCCACCAGAGCAAACTTCAATCTACTCCTGGGTAGAGAGTGGATTCATGGAGTAGGAGCAGTGCCCTCAACACTCCACCAGAGACTTTCTATCTGGAGAGAAGATGGCCTGGTCGAAAACATAGAAGCAGACCAGAGTTATTTCTTGGCAGAGGTCGATCATATTACAAGGAGGACCTTTGACAAACAATTGGCGACTATTGCGCCATGCACACCTTCAGACACTGCATATGTCCCTATGGACAATGTGTTTGAATCCCTAGATCTCCACCCTAACCATGGCTTCATATGGGAGAGGGAAGTGATTGATGAGGCATCACCTTCAATAGGCTTTTGCAAGCCTACTGGGTGGGATGGTCCCTAAACGGTGATGATGTCTATACCCACCGTATGGGAAAGAATTACGGCTTATGTGGCCGAAAATAAACAAAATATGGCTTTGGAGGCCGAATTGCAACAAAATATGGTTGAACAAGCCATAAAAGTTAACCCAGAAGTTAACAATAAAGATAAAATGGCCGAGGGCCAGAGACTTGACTGCATCTACGATGATGAACCTTTAGGTTTTGAAAAAGACCCAATGGGTTCGACTAAGAAGATGCAGGCTCAAGACCCTCTTGAAGAAATCGATTTAGCAGATGGCCCCATAAAAAGGCCAACATTTATCAGTGCTAAAATCGACAAGGGTTTGAAAGATCGAACTATCGAGTTACTCAAAGAGTATAAAGATTGCTTCGCTTGGGATTACAATGAGATGCCTGGTCTACGTCGAGAAGTAGTTGAACTGAAACTGCCCATTCGACCTGACAAAAAACCAGTGAAGCAAACACCAAGGAGGTTCGCACCTCAGGTTCTGTCGAAGATCAAAGAAGAAATCGAAAGATTACTCAAGAGCAACTTCATCAGGACTGCCAGGTATGTTGATTGGCTAGCCAACATTGTTCCTGTTATTAAGAAAAATGGAACATTACGAGTCTGTATAGATTTTCGTGATTTAAATAATGCTACACCCAAAGATCAATACCCTATGCCTGTGGCAGAAATGCTAGTTGATTCGGCAGCAGGATTTGAATATCTAAGTATGCTTGATGGATATTCAGGATATAATCAAATTTTTATTGCCGAAGAAGATGTGTCAAAAACAGCATTTCGATGCCCAGGGGCATTAGGTGTTTATGAATGGGTAGTAATGCCATTTGGTTTAAAAAATGCTGGTGCAACATACCAGAGAGCAATGAATTCTATGTTTCATGATTTTATTGAAAATTTTATGCAAGTATACATAGATGATATTGTTGTCAAATCTTCAACAGAAAATGGCCATTTAGACCATCTTCGACAATCATTCGAAAGAATGAGAAAATATGGATTGAAAATGAATCCAATCAAATGTGCCTTTTGTGTGCGTGCAGGTGACTTCTTGGGTTTTGTTGTTCACAAAAAAGGCATCGAAATTAAACAATCTAGAGTGCACGCTAAGTGGAAACGAAAGCCCCTTCGACTAAAAAAGAGCTTCAGTCATTATTAGGCAATCATGGAAACGAAAGCCCCTTCGACTAAAAAAGAGCTTCAGTCATTATTAGGAAAGATTAATTTCCTCAGAAGGTTCATATCCAACCTAAGTGGCAAAACTCAAGTGTTCTCGCCATTGCTTCGACTGAAGAAAGAAGACTTATTCAGGTGGGATCCAGAGCACCAGAAGGCCTTCGACAACATTAAGGCTTATTTAGTTAAACCACCTATATTGTTACCACCTATCAGAGATAAGGTGATGAAATTGTATATAGCAGCATCAGAGCTAACAATAGGTAGTATGCTAGCACAAGGGGATGATAATGGTGTCGAAAGAGCCATATATTACCTGAGTAGAGTGTTAAATGATGCTGAAACTAGATATCAGCCAATGGAGAAATTGTGCCTTTGTTTGTATTTTTCTTGTACTAAACTAAAGCAATATATCAAGCCAGTTGATGTGTATGTGCATTCTCATTTCGATATTATTAAACACATGCTGTCGAAACCAATATTGCATAATAGAATTGGCAAATGGGCACTAGCTTTATCTGAGTATTCATTAACATACCAGCCTTTGAAAACTGTCAAAGGACAAATTGTTGCTGACTTTATTGTTGACCATTCATTGGTCGAAATGACAGTTAGTCAAATGAATAATCGACCTTGGACACTTTATTTCGATGGATCAAGCCATAAAAATGGTTCTGGAATTGGTATATTAATTGTTTCACCAGTAAACATACCAACAAAGTATAAGTTTAAAATCAAAGAGCGCTGCTCTAACAATGAGGCGCAATATGAAGCCTTAATTGCAGGATTGGAAATCTTGTTAGAGTTAGGGGCAAAGGCTGTCGAAATTAAAGGTGACTCTGAGTTAGTAGTGAAGCAGTTAACCCAAGAATATAAGTGCATCAAAGAAAATTTAATCTTATATTTCGTCACTGCCAATACTTTGTTAAAACGTTTCGACAATGTCCACATTGGGCATATACCTCGAATTGAGAATCAAGAGGCAAACGACTTGGCACAAATTGCTTCAAGTTATAAAGTCTCTCCAACAAAACTCAATGAGTTAATCGAAATTAAAGAGAAATTAATTTCGACAGATCGTAAAGACAATGAATTGTCAATGCCAAAACTTGGGGGGGGCAGACAGTGTAGAATTACTTCCTCCAATTGAAAATGGCGAAATTTTTGCCATTGACAATATGTCAAATGATGACTGGCGAAAACCAATTGTAGAATACTTGGAAAATCCAACAGGGACAACAAATCGAAAAACCAAGTATAGAGCTCTAAGCTTTGTAATTCTTGGAAACGAATTGTTAAAGAAAACCCCAGAAGGAGTCCTGCTTAAATGCCTTAATGAGAATGAGGCATATTTGGCAATTTCCAATACTCATAGTGGAGCTTGTGGATCTCACCAAGCGGGGCACAAAATGAAATGGCTTTTATTTCGACAAGGAGTATACTGGCCTACTATGCTTAAAGATTGCATAAATTTTGCTAAAGGGTGTCAAGAATGTCAAAGACACGCAGGAATACAACATGTACCTGCAAATGAGTTACACTCAATAATAAAGCCTTGGCCATTTAGAGGATGGGCTTTAGACATAATTGGCGAAATTAAACCAACGTCGTCGAAAGGTCACCGCTACATATTAGTGGGTATCGATTACTTTACTAAGTGGGTCGAAGCTATCCCTTTAGCTAATGTAGACCAAGAGGCAGTAATAGCCTTTATCCAAAACCACATTCTATGCAGGTTTGGAGTTCCAGAAACCATCACTACAGACCAAGGCTCAGTGTTTACTGGTCGAAAAATGGTTGAGTTTGCCTCCATAAGTGGATTTAAGTTATTAAGTTCGACACCATATTATGCTCAGGCAAATGGTCAGGTCGAAGCAGCCAATAAAATTATCATTAATTTGATTAAAAAACATATTGGGCAAAAGCCTAAGAATTGGCACAAAACCCTTGATCAAGCATTATGGGCTTGTCGAAATTCTCCTAGAGAATCAATCAACACTACTCCATTTCGTCTCACTTTTGGGCATGATGCAGTTTTACCACGTTAAAAAAAAAATAATAATAATATAATAATAAATTGCTTTGGCAATCGTGGTGTTAGTGGGAAACGTGAGATAGTTAATTGTGCACGTGGCGCATTCTCGTTGGCACCAGCAAACTCTGTTTTAGCTCAGAAACGTCCCCTCGTATTCTGAAAAAAGATATGCAATGATAGCATGAGATTTCATGGAATGGTCGAAAGATGTTTAAAAAAGTCATTTTTTACTTTCATTGAAAACTCAGTCGAAAAAGCCTTTTTGGGGGGCAATTTGTTAGCCTGTATTTTCGACAGGCTAATATTAAATGCAGTAATAGGGTTTGACTTTATAATTTCAGAAAGAAGGCAGGTCTTTGACACCAAGATATAATTTCGACTCCAAGAGGTAGTAACCAAGGGAAAGCAGCCTAATGCATAACTTAGCGAATTTGGAGAAAGTGGCCACACTTCGACAGAGAGAAGGTTATAGACAGCGGAACAAGCAAAGCTATGGAGATCTGTCGAAAGGGACATTGATTCCTTGGTCGAAAAGAAAGAGCAGTTAGACAATCGAAGTAGAAGCACGTCGAAGTAGCAGTTACTCTGTCTTATCTTGTTTTAGAAAACCACTGAGCGGTTATAGTCTTATTTGTATTATAAATAGAGGTTCTGTAGAGGAAAAAGGGGTCGCAAAATTTCATTACACATATTTCCTAAAACACTCTACTTCCGCAAACAGAGAAAACAGAGTCAACAGGAATTCATGTATGATTCTGCGTACCACTTCTTTATATGATTGTTTTCATTTCTTTTAGATTTCTGCACTTTGTCATCTTATTCACTTATAATTACTGCAATTTACTGCACTTTGTCATCTTCCTTATCGTAAGTTTCTGCATTTTTATTAAATATCAATAATTCTTAGTAAAATTTGATCACAAATGGCCTGAGATTCCTAGTTGATCTCGCAAGTAACACGTGTAGTGAAACTAGCGGTGTTTACTAAAAATCACAGTAAACAACTTGCAAGTTCTCAATTGCACAAATCTCTGTTAGAAGAGTTTATTAAAGTCTCTAGTTCTAACTTGATATATCTCTTTTTAAGGAATTTTGTATGTGCTGTTTTGTGTGTGCGTGCGTTCAGTTGACCACGTTTTAAAAGCATCACCTACTTGGTTTAAATTTTTCATTCTTACTCCAAATCATTGATGTGTTTACTTGCTTTTTGTTATTTATGTTCTTTATAAATTGTTATGGCAATTAGCATTACCTACTGACCTTTTTTAACGGCATGTGCATCGATCTAGGTTCTTCCAAATGCCTATGATATTAGTCTTTTTTGTTAAAGTATATTATTCGAAAAATGTTTTTTTTTATCAAATGTGCAACGAAAGCACCATCAGTCCAACAATGAATAACAACAAATCAGGTATAGATGAGAACTCCTAAATAACACTATAACATTTGGACCTACAGCAACACCTAATCTTGCAACGCCAAAAAAACCGCTGCCTTAGGCATCAATGGCAACGGTTTTTTGACCCCGTTGCTGATTCATTTTTTTTTAATTTTTTTATTGGCAATGGTTCAAAATCGTTGCCATATGGTCTACAACAACGGTTTTTTGTTTAATCATTAGCCAACGGCTCATAAACGTTGCCATATGGAAAACTATTAAAAAAATAAAAATTTAGGCGCTAAATACTACCGCGTTTTCTGAATTCCCAATATTTTTTGTGCCAAACTAAAAAATCAACACCAAAAATTTAATCTTTCACAGAAAACAAAAAACTCACGCATACTCTCACTCACACCCTCAGTTCCCAGATTCTCAAAACTCACGCATATTCTCACTCACACCGTCAGTTCCCAGAAAACTCACCCTCAGTTCCCAAAATCTCAGAAACTCACTCTCACTCGAACTCACCCTCACTCGAAACTCACTCTCAAACTCACTCTCACTCGAACTCACCCTCACTCGAAATCTCAGAAATCCAGCTCCTCCCTCACGCGAACTCACATCTCCTCCCTCACGCGAACGATTTTGATTTCATCAGAAATTCATCTCCTTCCTCCCTTTCTCTCAAGCAACGATTTGGGTTATTCAGTTTCCTTTCTCTCTCTCACCTAGCAATTTTGATTTCAGGTTCCTCTCTCTCTCTCTCTCTCTCTCTCTCTCTCTCTCTCTCGTTTTAGTGTTTACGGTGAATCAAGGTTTTTATTTAGGGTTCACAACTTCAGATTGGAACTGAAAGTAGAAATTGTTTTAGGGTTTTTGTTCCCCTCTTTCCTAATTGAGTCTTCAAAATCAAAGTTTAAGTATAAATTGTTTTAGGGTTCGGTTGTTCTTGTTTAGATTTCATTTGAATTTTGAAGTAGATTTAGTTTATGATTCGGAGTTTGCTTCTTAATAGTTGTTGAAAATTCATTTTAGGGTTCGGTTGTTCTTCTTTTAGTTGTTCCAGGTTCTGGTTCCTATTATTGTGATAACATCTCTGAAATGGCTCACATTAAATGTTGATTTTACACATTTAAACAAACATGTGATTGTTGTTGATGTTTCAATGATAGTTGGTAAATTGAGTAATTCATTTTGAATGTTGGAATTTGGTCTTTGATAAATTTGGTGCTTGTGGTGCTTGATTATGTGAGTTAGAATTTTCCAATGATGGACCCTAATAGTGAGTTTTTGTTGTACCATTATTTGCCAATCATACTTATTATTAACTTTCAGAAGTTGTACTCATTTTAAGTAATTGATATTCCCCTCTAGTTTTTTCCCCCTTTGTTTTAATATATGCAGTGATTCATGTACAAGGAAATGATCTTTTATCTTTTTTAATAGAATTCTGAGGGCATAGTGGTCTATACTGTTTTATGGGTAAAACAAAAATTAGAAGTAAACAAATGAGAGAAGTCTAGTAAACTCAATGTTTATGTTTGGTCTAACTTTATAAAACCTATGTTTTTATAAACACTAAATCATTAGTGTACCTGTGCATTTAGTAGATTTTGAGCTTAACATAAGTAATGGTCAATACATAAAAAATGGTTATTTGCAGTTTGAGCTTAATATGTGCTCTGAAGCCACCATATATTTTTTCCGTTCTTTTTCTTGTCATTTCTCCCTAATCCGTTACTGTTTTATCTGAAGCTATTCCCACTTGAAGGTTTTGGACCTTTATGGAAAAAATGATTTGGAGCTTTCAATCATGTAAGTTACAATTTTGAGCAACATAGTTTTATTTTGTTGTTTTGAAATGCAAAACCCTACCCATATGGACTCTGTCCAAGCCATTCTCTATGATTATCATATCACTCCCTAGAATCGTGCATTTAATCACCTTGTATTCAAAGCATTGCAATTTTCTGTTACTTGTACGAACAATTTACCTTTTAGTAATTAAGTATTCATTTGTTGCTTCCAATGATCGAAACATTATAGTGGACGATCACTAATATTAACACAGTTTGTTGTGACAGAAACTGCAGATCAAAAACTCAATCAATTATAGAATTGGACACCCATGTAAACAAATGAGAGAAGTCTAGTAAGCTCAATGTTTATGTTTGGTCTAACTTTATAAAACCTCTGTTTTTAATTCAATATATAGTTGCTGAATTGAATGTTTCATTTATTTATATCAATGTTATTATAAACACTAAATCATTAGTGTACTTGTGCATTTAGTAGATTTTGGGCTTAACATAAGTAATGGTGAATACATAAAAAATGGTTATTTGCAGTTTGAGCTTAATATGTGCTCTGAAGCCAGCATATATTTTTTCCCTTCTTTTTCTTGTAATTTCTCCCAAATCCGTTACTGTTTTATCTGAAGGTATTCCCACTTGAAGGCTTTGGACCTTTATGGAAAAAATGATTTGGAGCTTTCAATCATGTAAGTTACAATTTTGAGCAGCATATTTTTTTTGTTGTTTTGAAATGCAAAACACTACCCATATGGACTCTGTCCAAGCCATTCTCTATGATTATCAGATCACTCCCTAGATCGTGCATTTAATCACCTTGTATTCAAAGCATTGCAATTTTCTGTTACTTGTACGAACAATTTACCTTTTAGTAATTAAGTATTCATTTGTTGCTTCCAATGATCGAAACATTATATAGTGGATGATCACTAATATTAACACAGTTTGTTGTGACAGAAGTTGCACATCAAAAACTCAATCAATTATAGAATTGGACACCCATGTAAACAAATGAGAGAAGTCTAGTAAGCTCAATGTTTATGTTTGGTCTAACTTTATAAAACCTCTGTTTTTAATTCAATATATAGTTGCTGAATTGAATGTTTCATTTATTTATATTATTGATTATGTGGCATATTTGGAATTGTCCATTTTGCCCTTTGAATTTCTGTTTCAGTGAGTTGATCAAAGGCTGACGCGAAAGCTTCTGTTGCGAGACCGTTGGAATCTGTTTTGTCAGTTAGAGGATTTGTTGAAGCTTCTCTTAGTCAGTTCGATTCCTCCTTGTATATATATGATGTCTTCGAGTCCGTAATTAGAGAGTCAGAACAGTTACAATCGTGAATTGAGAATCAATTAGAGAAATCAAGAACTAGGGTTCATCTAGGTCTAGGTGGAGCTCAATTGGGGCTTTTCAATTTGTAAACGGTTGGGGATGTATCTGTACTGTAATCTTCACTATACTCAATAAAATTGGATCTTGCTTTGCAAGTCCCCCAGATGTAAGCCAAATTGGCTGAACTGGGTAACCAATCGCTGTGTGTTGTTTTCGGTTTTTTCATCTCTTTTTCTTCTTGAATCCAGTGGATCTTGGGGTATCAGATTAACAATTGGCATCTAGAGCGATTCTGGAAAAGAAGAAATGGTGAATCCGAAGTTTGATATCGAGAAATTCGATGGGAAAAATGATTTCGGATTATGGAGGATGAAGATTCGTGCGTTGCTTGCTCAACAGGGAGTGGAAGAAGCGCTTGATGGTGAGAACAAATTACCAGACACTCTGACAGAGAAAGAAAGGAAAGATATTTTGAGGAAGGCACATAGCACCATCATACTCTCTCTCAGTGACAAAGTGCTACGTGAAGTGACAAAAGAAAAATCTGCAGCAGCTTTGTGGTTGAAGTTAGAGAGCCTATACATGACCGAGACTCTAGCTAATCGTCTCTATCTCAAACAAAGGCTCTACACATTCAGAATGGGTTCAGGTACGTCTATTCAAGACCACTTGGATGAATTTAATAGGATAATTCTTGATTTAGAAAACATAGAAATCAAGGTGGATGATGAAGACCAAGCATTGCTATTGATTAAGTCATTAAACAATAGCTATGACAGTCTTGCTGATACCTTGCTCTATTGAAGGGAATCTTTGTCCCTTGAAGATGTTCAAAATGCATTAATGTCTAAAGAATTATCCAAGAAAAGTGAAATCAGAGATAGTGACTCTGGAGAAACATTGTATGTGAGAGGAAGAAGTGAGAAAAGGGATCAAAAGGGCAAGAACAATGCGAGATCAAAATCTAAAGGAAAGTTTAAATGCTATTATTGTCACAAGGAGGGACATTATAAAAAGAATTGCCCTGATAGAAAGAAAGGTAAAAATCAGAATGGTGAAGGTCATGGTGATGCATCCATTGCATCAGATGGATATGAGAGTGCAGAAGTACTTGTGGTTGCTGATGGAAAGGACACCTTGGAGTGGTTAATTGACTCTGATCAGTCAATTCACATGTGCAAAGAAGAATGTGAAGTTGATGAGGTATTAATGGTCACTGAAGGTCATGAGGATTCAGATTGGATAATGGACTCTGGGTGCTCATACCATATGTGTCCAAGTGGTGAATGGTTCTTCGATTACAAACTCTTCAATGGTGGAAAAGTCGGGATGGGAAATAATGCACCTTGTAAGGTTGTGGGAATTGGATCAATTAGGTTGAAACTCACAGATGGAACCACCAGAGTTTTAACTCAAGTCAGACATGTTCCAGACCTGAAAAGGTGTTTAATTTCTCTAGGAGCATTGGAATCACAAGGTTATAGTTTCAAAGGTGAAGATGGTATCTTGAAGGTCTCAAAAGGATCAAGAGTTGTGCTTAAAAGAGATAGGATCAAGAACAACTTGTATCTTCTTAAAGGAGAAGCTATCACTCAGGAAAGCTGTGTTGCAGGGAGTGATGACAGTAAAGATCAACTGTGGCATCACAGGCTTGCTCACATGAGTGATAAAGGCTTAAAGGAACTTGAGAAGCAGGGTCTATTATGTGGTGATAAACTGAAAGGTATGGAATTCTGTGAGCATTGTATCTTTGGAAAACAAACAAAGGTGAGATTCTCAACAGGAAAGCATACGACCAGTAATAAATTGGACTACATACACTCTGATCTTTGGGGGCCATCAAGGACTCCTACACATGGAGGTAACAGGTACTTTATGTCTTTCATAGATGACTTTAGTAGGAAAGTATGGATTTACTTGCTTAAAACTAAAGATGAAGCTTTTAAGACTTTTGTTAATTGGAAGACTAAAGTAGAAAATCAATGTGATAGAAAGATAAAAATTCTAAGAACTGATAATGGACTAGAATTTTGTGGAGGAATGTTCAATGAATTCTGTCATGTACATGGTATAACCAGGCACAAAACAGTTAGGCACACTCCCCAACAAAATGGCTTAGCTGAAAGAATGAATAGGACATTGTTAGAAAAAGTTAGATGTATGTTATCACATTCAAAATTGTCAAAACAATTTTGGGGGGAAGCTGTTCATACAGCAGCTTACCTTGTCAATAGATCACCATCTAGTGCTATAGAATTCAAAACTCCACAAGAAAAATGGAGTGGCAAATCTGCAGACTATAGCAATTTAAAAATTTTTGGTTGTCCTGCTTACTATCATGTCAATGAGGGGAAATTAGAACCTAGGGCCAAGAAAGGTATATTTGTTGGATACCCTGAAGGTGTTAAGGGTTTTAAAATTTGGTCTCTAGAAGATAAGAAATGCATTATTAGTAGAGATGTTAAATTTCATGAAAATAAAATTCTTGAAACTGTTATCACTACTGATACTGTAGGTGATCAAGCTGTAACAGATACCTCACAAATTGAGGTGGAGTTACAGCCTGATGAGCCTAATTTTAGAACTGATGTTTCCACTGAGCTTGTTGACAGGGATGGAGAGCTGTTACCAAGTGGCTTCAGTCTCAAGAGGGGGGGTGAATTGAGATTTAAAAAACTTTTCAGATCTTTTGAAAATGTTTTTCCCCTTTTCAATGACTTAGATCAATTTTCGCGCAGGTTAAGTGGAAGCGAAGGAATTTGAATATAAAGCAGTAAAGCAATATAATAGTAAAGCAGGAAAGCAGTAAAGCACGCAGAGATTTATCCTGGTTCGGTCACCTCCTAGTGACCTACGTCCAGTCCTCACACCCTTGTGAGATTTTCCACTAAAACAACAACAAGGCTTACAGGTGCCTTGGAAAACCTTTACAGACTCAGGCACTCTCCTCCTAGGATACCCCACCTATAGAGAGCCCTCAGATCTAATATAACAATAACAAGAGATACCCCACCCCTGTTACAATCAACTGCCCTAGAAAGATACCCCACTTCCTAGTACATGCAGCTACCCTAGAGAGATACCCCACTCCCTAGAACAAAACACAACAGTTAAATAATAAACAATTGTAAATGCAGAAATACCTCTAGTGTAGGCAGATATTACAACTTGAAGAATACAACCCCAACTAACTCTTAGCAACAGATCAGCTCAGACAGACCAACGGTACGTGACGAGCAAAAGTATAAGCGTGAAGAGTTTTCTCAAGAGTTTTCTGTTTCATGCAAGTGGGTTGAGTTGTGTGTTCTGTGTAAAATGAATCGTGAAGCACTGCCTATTTATAGGCTATGAGGAATTCATTTTTACGTTGAAAATAATGTAGGAATCGATTCTTTGTTAAAATGTATTTGATCTAGGAATCGATTTATTTAGGTAAGGAATCGATTTTATCTTTGTTTGTAAAATATGGGAAATCGATTCTTGAGTGCCATGGAAAGCTAGGAATCGATTCTATACTGAGTGAAAATATGTAGGAATCGATTTTCAGCTTGCCTGAGACAAGTGGGAATCGATTCTCAGTTATGTGGAAAAGGTTGGGAATCGATTCTTCCCTTAAAAAATATTTGGCTCAGAAATCGATTTGTGTATTATAAAACATGACCTGACAATCGATTCTACCTTTTCTATTTTACCTGAAAATCGATTTTGATATTTTGTTTATGCATGAGGAAATCGATTTTGTTATTTTAAAGGTGATAAGAATGTTTACGTAAATATGCATGCACCTTTAAAAACTTTGTGAGTGTGTGAGACTTTGAGATACGAGCTGACCTTTTGAAAGAGCTTACACTTTTTCCTAAGACACACCCAAACCCTAAGGACTACCCTTATATTTAAGGACTACCCTTAAACTTGAATCTTCAGTTCTTGGCTTGCTTGTCTTGGATTGTGACTTTGACGTTTAGTCACTTTTATTGACTTTGACCATCAATCTTACCTTTGTCTTTTTCATCATCAAAACACATCCTGCAATATCAGGTTACCTGCAACACAAGGTATCCACATTCTCCCCCTTTTTGATGATGACAAAACATTAGCTCATCTCAAGGTGGGAGGTTAGTTCAAACAGATAATGTATACGATACTCCCCCTATCATGATGCTCCCCCTGTTTTATTGACTGTATGCGAGTAAATGCAAATGCATGCTAAATATTAAAACTTTATTCTAAACGTTAAAAACTCTATTCTTCTCCCCCTTTTTGTCATGATCAAAGAGGGCAACATGTAATTGAAAAATGCGAATCTAACAGCATGAAGAGGAATCAATGATTCCAAGTTCTCTTCGGATGAAGAAGAATGTTTCTTTTTGTAAAGGTTTTGTAAAAATATCAGCCAGCTGTTTTGCCGATTCCACAAATTCGATTACACAATCCCCTTTTTGGACATGATCTCTAAGAAAATGGTGTCTTATCTCTATATGCTTGGTCCTAGAGTGTTGGACGGGGTTCTTTGTAAGGTTGATAGCGCTGGTATTGTCGCATTTTATAGGAATATGATCTAGATCTATACCATAGTCAAGAAGTTGTTGCTTCATCCAGAGGATTTGTGCACAACAACTCCCTGCTGCAACATATTCTGCTTCAGCAGTTGACAGTGCGACACTGACTTGTTTCTTACTGTGCCATGAGACTAATGCACTACCTAGTATGTGACATGTTCCACTAGTGCTTTTTCTATCCAACTTACATCCTGCAAAGTCAGAATCTGAATATCCAATAAGACTACATGTGGCACCTTTTGGGTACCATAGACCAACATTTTGAGAGCCTACCAGATATCTCATTATTCTTTTGACAGCTACTAAATGTGACTCTTTTGGATTTGCTTGATACCTAGCACACATGCAGACACTAAACATGATGTCCGGTCTACTAGCAGTTAAGTAGAGAAGAGAGCCAATCATACCTCGATATTTGCTTAGTTCTACCGGTTTACCTTCTTCATCTTTGTCCAAGTAACATGAGGTGCTCATTGGTGTGGACATTTCTTTTGCTTTGTCCATTTCGAATCTTTTGAGTAGTTCTTTGCAGTACTTTGATTGAGATATGAAGATGCCGTTGTTTGTTTGTTTTATTTGAAGCCCAAGGAAGAAGTTGAGTTCTCCCATCATTGACATTTCAAATTCATTCTGCATAATACTTGAAAATTCTTTGCAAAGCAATTCATTAGTAGCACCGAAAATAATATCATCCACATAAATTTGCACGAGTAAGATGTCATCTTTTGACCTTTTTATAAAAAGTGTAGTGTCAACTTTTCCTCTTTGAAAATCATGATTGAGTAGGAATTTGCTCAATCTTTCGTACCAAGCTCTAGGAGCTTGCTTTAGACCATATAGAGCCTTTTTGAGTTTAAAAACATGGTCTGGTTTTTCGAAATTTTCAAAACCAGGAGGTTGTTCAACATATACTTCTTCTTGGATAAAACCATTTAAGAATGCGCTCTTAACATCCATTTGATACAATTTAAAATCCATGATTGATGCAAAAGCAAGTAACATGCGAATAGCTTCTAATCTAGCTACAGGAGCATACGTTTCATCATAGTCTATTCCTTCTTCTTGATTATAACCTTTAGCAACTAGTCTAGCTTTGTTCCTGATTATTATACCTGATTCGTCTAGCTTGTTTTTAAACACCCATTTTGTGCCTATTATCTGGTGTTCATCAGGTCTAGGAACTAGATCCCACACTTCGTTTCTTTCAAACTGATTTAATTCTTCTTGCATAGCAATAGTCCAATGTTCATCAACTACGGCTTCATCTATATTTCTAGGTTCAATTTGAGATACGAAAGCCATATGATTACATGCATTTCGAAGACAGTTACGAGTAGTTACCCCTTTTGTTACATCACCTATGACATTTTCAAGCGAGTGATCCCTTGGGATTCTCCATTCCTTGGGAAGTTCACTGCTTGATCCTTCTTCTGACTTCTCTTGAGGGGTGGTTTTTGTTTCTTCTTCTTTCTTCTTCTCACCTATCTCTAACTCTTCAGGTTCATCTGCAATATCAATAACCTTTCCCAGCCTTTTGGGGTTAGTTTCATCAAATGTAACATGTACAGATTCCTCAATTACCTTATTTCTTTTATTAAAAATTCTAAAGGCCTTGCTAGATAAAGAGTAACCAAGAAAAATTCCTTCATCAGCTTTAGCATCGAATTTACCTAGGTTGTCTTTTCCATTATTCAATACAAAACATTTGCAACCAAAGGTGTGAAGGTGTGAAATATTTGGTTTTCTCCCCTTGTAAAGTTCATAGGGGGTTTTCTTTAAAATAGGCCTAATTAGAACTCTATTCATAACATAACAAGCAGTACTTACAGCATCCGCCCAAAAATATTTTGGGATGTCATGATCATTTAACATTGTTCTGGCAAGTTCCTCCAATGATCGATTTTTCCTTTCAACAACTCCATTTTGTTGAGGAGTTCTAGGTGCTGAGAAGTTGTGATTTATACCAAGTTCTTCACATAGGTTTTCGAATTTTTCATTTTCAAATTCTCCACCATGATCAGATCGAATTGAGACAATCTTCAATTCTTTCTCATTTTGAATGCTGCGAGCAAGCTTTTTGAATGCTCCAAAAGCTTCGCTCTTATTTGCCAGAAAGAGAGTCCAGGTATACCTTGAATAATCATCTACTATAACTAGAGCATAGTAATTTCCACCATAACTTTTTGTCCTTGAGGGACCAAATAGATCCATGTGTAACAGCTGCAATGGTTTGTTAGTAGACACAATATTCTTTGATTTAAATGACACTTTTACCTGTTTACCCTTTTGGCATGCATCACACAATTTGTCTTTTTCAAACTTGATATTAGGCAAACCACTAACTAGTTCTTTAGACACTAGCTTGTTAAGATGATCCATATGAATGTGAGCTGTCCTACGATGCCATAACCAAGAGTTTTCTTCCTTACTAATGAGGCAACATGCATTATGTGATGAAACACTATCTAAGCTCATCATGTATATGTTTTCTACTCTATTTCCTATCATTCTAACTTGTTTACTTTGTTTATCCTCAATGATGCATGAACCTGAGTCAAATATTACTCTATTTCCTTTATCACAAAGTTGGCTAATGCTTAAAAGATTATGTTTAAGACCTTCAACATAGAGCACATTATCAATAGCAGTGGATAAGTCTTTACCAACTTTACCTTCACCAAGGATTCTTCCTCTGTTATTGTCACCATAAGTCACATGACCGCTTGATCTGGGGGTAAGAGTTAGGAACTTTGTAATATCTCCAGTCATGTGCTTTGAGCATCCGCTGTCAAGGTACCAATCTGACCCCCGTACCTTGAAGCATACCTGCATCGGTTCAAAACAAGGTTTTAGGTACCCAAATCTCTTTGGGTCCTTGTGGGTTAGTGCTTGGTATGGTCATTTTGGGAACCCATACCTTTTTCATAGTTTGCTTACCTCTTGCCCTGCAAACAGAAGCTGTATGTCCAGGTTTATCACAATAGTAACATCTAATATAAGGTTTAGTGGAAAACTTAGGTCTATGATGCATATTGCTTTTCACAAAATTATTTCTCTGAATCCTAAGATGCAATTTGTGCATTTTGTCTATTGTACATTCAAGCTCATTGATTTTCTTTTCATGTTCTGTACATTTATCACATGCATAATTTTCATTAACATACACAAGTTTATCATTTTCTTTCCTAAGTTCTAATTTTTCTTTAGTTAAAACATTAACTTCATCTTGAAGGTTAGCAATGGTTTTCTTTGATTTATCTAAAGCCTTAGCTAATTTCATAGAATCATCATGCAACTCAGTGAAAGCTTCATATAAATCATCATATGCATTTTGTAAAGAGTCAGGGTTAGAAATTACCTCGTTTTCATTCTCGCTTTCATGACCAGCCATTAATGCAACTTGAGCTTCTTCATCTTCTGATTCATCTGATGAATCCATGCAGTTGTCTTCCCATGCGATGTAGGCTTTTCTTCCTTTGTTATTTTTGAATGCCTTCTTTTCAGATTTGGAGTCCTTTTTCTGTAGATTAGGACATTCCATTTTCATGTGTCCGGGTTTCCCGCATTCATAACAAGTAGGAGGACCGGATGTACTTTCTTTGCTGGAGAACCTTTTTGATTTGAAGTTCTTCTTTGGATAGTTGTTGCTTTTCATGAACCTTTTGAACTTCCGAACCATAAGAGCCATATTCTCTTCACTTTCATCAATTTCATCATCTGAGTTATCACTATCATCAAATTGACTAGAACAAGATGCTTTTAGAGCCAAGCTTTTCTTTTTCTTATCTGTATTTTCGTACTCAGCTAGACGAGTGAGTTCTAGTTCATGCTCTTGAAGTTTACCGAACAGAGTAGCCAGAGTCATGGTAGCTAAATTTCTTGATTCAGCTATAGCAGTAACCTTAGGTTGCCATTCTCTATTCAGACATCTCAGAACTTTGTTGATTAGATCCTCTGCAGGAAATGACTTACCCAACAAGCTTAACTGATTCACAATGTGAGTGAATCTTTTCTGCATTTCTGGTATTGTTTCACCTGTATTCATTCTAAATAATTCGTACTCTCTGATAAGAGTATTTGTTCTTGCCCTTTTCACTTCATTTGTACCCTCATGAGTAACTTGGAGATTATCCCATATTTCTTGGGCAGATTTACAGTTTGAAGCTCGAAAAAATTCATCAGGACTTAAAGCAGAAGTAATAATATTTTTGGCACGTAAATTATGTTGCACTTTTCTTTTCTCATCATCAGACCATTCATTTCTACTTTTAATAGTAAGAATACCATCTACTAAGTGTGTGGGGACATAGGGTCCTTTTTCCACAGCATCCCAAACATCTAAGTCTACCCCTTCAATAAAGATTCTCATTCTTTCTTTCCAATATGCGTAATCTTTCCCGTTGAATCCCGGAGGACGGGTAAGAGAAGCACCCTCTTGCGTAGACCAACCTGAAGCCATTTCTCTTGAAGCTGCTAGGCCCTTTATACAAGAATCTAGCTCTGATACCACTTGTTACCAAGTGGCTTCAGTCTCAAGAGGGGGGGTGAATTGAGATTTAAAAAACTTTTCAGATCTTTTGAAAATGTTTTTCCCCTTTTCAATGACTTAGATCAATTTTCGCGCAGGTTAAGTGGAAGCGAAGGAATTTGAATATAAAGCAGTAAAGCAGTATAATAGTAAAGCAGGAAAGCAGTAAAGCACGCAGAGATTTATCCTGGTTCGGTCACCTCCTAGTGACCTACGTCCAGTCCTCACACCCTTGTGAGATTTTCCACTAAAACAACAACAAGGCTTACAGGTGCCTTGGAAAACCTTTACAGACTCAGGCACTCTCCTCCTAGGATACCCCACCTATAGAGAGCCCTCAGATCTAATATAACAATAACAAGAGATACCCCACCCCTGTTACAATCAACTGCCCTAGAAAGATACCCCACTTCCTAGTACATGCAGCTACCCTAGAGAGATACCCCACTCCCTAGAACAAAACACAACAGTTAAATAATAAACAATTGTAAATGCAGAAATACCTCTAGTGTAGGCAGATATTACAACTTGAAGAATACAACCCCAACTAACTCTTAGCAACAGATCAGCTCAGACAGACCAACGGTACGTGACGAGCAAAAGTATAAGCGTGAAGAGTTTTCTCAAGAGTTTTCTGTTTCATGCAAGTGGGTTGAGTTGTGTGTTCTGTGTAAAATGAATCGTGAAGCACTGCCTATTTATAGGCTATGAGGAATTCATTTTTACGTTGAAAATAATGTAGGAATCGATTCTTTGTTAAAATGTATTTGATCTAGGAATCGATTTATTTAGGTAAGGAATCGATTTTATCTTTGTTTGTAAAATATGGGAAATCGATTCTTGAGTGCCATGGAAAGCTAGGAATCGATTCTATACTGAGTGAAAATATGTAGGAATCGTTTTTCAGCTTGCCTGAGACAAGTGGGAATCGATTCTCAGTTATGTGGAAAAGGTTGGGAATCGATTCTTCCCTTAAAAAATATTTGGCTCAGAAATCGATTTGTGTATTATAAAACATGACCTGACAATCGATTCTACCTTTTCTATTTTACCTGAAAATCGATTTTGATATTTTGTTTATGCATGAGGAAATCGATTTTGTTATTTTAAAGGTGATAAGAATGTTTACGTAAATATGCATGCACCTTTAAAAACTTTGTGAGTGTGTGAGACTTTGAGATACGAGCTGACCTTTTGAAAGAGCTTACACTTTTTCCTAAGACACACCCAAACCCTAAGGACTACCCTTATATTTAAGGACTACCCTTAAACTTGAATCTTCAGTTCTTGGCTTGCTTGTCTTGGATTGTGACTTTGACGTTTAGTCACTTTTATTGACTTTGACCGTCAATCTTACCTTTGTCTTTTTCATCATCAAAACACATCCTGCAATATCAGGTTACCTGCAACACAAGGTATCCACAAGAGCTACCAGAACTTGAATCTAATAGTGACAGTGATGTTGAGACTGTAGACCCAACTCAAAACTATCTTTTGTGCAGAGACAGAACAAGAAGGACAATAACAGCTCCTGACAGACTTGGCTATTCAAACATTATTGCTTATGCTCTAAATACTGCAACTGAAATGTTGAGTGAGGAACCAAACTCATTTAATGAAGCTTTGAGAGATAAGGATCACAAGAAATGGATAATAGCTATGAAAGAAGAAATGGACTCTCTGCATAAAAATAAAACTTGGAAGCTGGTGCAGCAATCAAAAGGGGAAAAGCTTGTGGGGAGCAAGTGGATATTCAAAAGAAAGGAAGGGGTGTCAAACCATGATCCACCAAGGTACAAAGCAAGACTTGTAGCACAAGGCTTCACACAAAGAGAGGGGATAGATTACAATGAAATCTTTTCACCTGTTGTAAAGCATTGCTCCATTAGAGTGATTCTCTCCATAGTCACTCAATTTGATCTACACCTAGAACAAATGGATGTGAAGACAGCATTTTTACATGGCAATCTTGAGGAGAGGATTCTAATGAAACAACCAGAAGGCTTTGAAGTAAAAGGGAAAGAGGATTGGGTCTGTCTATTGAAGAAATCTCTGTATGGGTTGAAACAGTCACCCAGGCAATGGTACAAACGTTTTGACAACTTCACACTGAGTATTGACTTCAAGAGAAGCAACTATGACAGTTGTGTGTACTACAAGGAACTTGGCAACCAACAGTTCATATATCTTCTACTATATGTAGATGATATGTTGATTGCTTGTAAAAGCATGAGTGAGATTAAAAAGTTGAAGGGGCTACTGTATAAGGAATTTGATATGAAGGATTTGGGGTCTGCAAAGAAAATATTGGGGATGGAGATCATTAGGCATCCTAGTGATGGAAAAATGATTGTAAGACAGAAACACTATCTGGAAAAGATAATTCACAGGTTCAATATGGCTGATGCCAAGGCTGTGAATGTCCCTATTGCTTCTCATTTCAAGTTATCAAATGAAGACAGTCCTAAGACAGATCAAGAGCAAAGGGATATGGCTAATATTCCTTATGCTAGTGGTGTAGGTAGTCTCATGTATGCTATGGTTTGTACACAACCTGATTTATCTCACTGTGTCAGCTTAGTGGGCAGGTATTTAAGCAAACCAGGTTCTCAACACTGGTTAGCTGTTAAGCACATCTTCAGATATCTGAAAGGTTCAATTGACACTGGTTTAGTCTACAGCAAGAGCACCAAGCAAGAAGAGGCACTACAAGGATTTGTAGATTCTGACTTTGCAGGTGACAGGGATAACAGAAGGTCTTTGACTGGCTATGTATTCACTCTCTTTGGGAATACAATTACTTGGAAGGCTTCATTGCAACACATTGTTGCATTGTCAACTACTGAGGCCGAATACATTGGTATTACTGAGGCAGTTAAAGAGGCACTGTGGTTGAAAGGATTAACCAGTGAATTGGGAATTAGCCAAGATAATGTGAGAGTGTATTGTGACAATCAAAGTGCGATTCATCTATGCAAGAATCACACTTTTCATGATCGAACAAAACACATAGACATTAGGCTCTATTGGATAAGGGATGTGGTTGCAAATGGATCAGTTCTGATTAAGAAGGATCACACTTCGGATAATCCATCTGATTTCATGACAAAGGTAGTCTCAATGGGGAAGTTCAAGCATGGCCTTGAATTACTCCGAATTGGAACAGGTTGAGTACTGTTCCATTGGATGAGCAAGCTTGATATCTGTTTTGTTGAGTGTTTAAAGGTAAATATGCCAAGGTGGAGATTATTGATTATGTGGCATATTTGGAATTGTCCATTTTGCCCTTTGAATTTCTGTTTCAGTGAGTTGATCAAAGGCTGACGCGAAAGCTTCTGTTGCGATACCGTTGGAATCTGTTTTGTCAGTTAGAGGATTTGTTGAAGCTTCTCTTAGTCAGTTCGATTCCTCCTTGTATATATATGATGTCTTCGAGTCTGTAATTAGAGAGTCAGAACAGTTACAATCGTGAATTGAGAATCAATTAGAGAAATCAAGAACTAGGGTTCATCTAGGTCTAGGTGGAGCTCAATTGGGGCTTTTCAATTTGTAAATGGTTGGGGCTGTATCTGTACTGTAATCTTCACTATACTCAATAATATTGGATCTTGCTTTGCAAGTCCCCCAGATGTAAGCCAAATTGGCTAAACTGGGTAACCAATCGCTGTGTGTTGTTTTCAATTTTTTCATCTCTTTTTCTTCTTGAATCCAGTGGATCTTGGGGTATCAGATTAACATATATCAATGTTGTTATTAACACTAAATCATTAGTGTACTTGTGCATTTAGTAGATTTTGAGCTTAACATAAGTAATGGTGAATACATTAAAAAATGGTTATTTGCAGTTTGAGCGTAATATGCATGCTTGATTTCTCACCAGGAAAGTGAACCACTGTTTGGATCATTGTTTTAAATTATTGTTTTATATGGACAATGAGCTTAACATGCATGCTGAATAATTCTGTTTTTACATGAGATGCCAAATTGACCAATTGTTGAGGATGAAATAAATACTAATTGAAACAAAAATTGCTTGCCCATCACCTTAGAATGAAATGTGTAGCATAAGAGTTCTTACAGTATTCATTGATGGCTAATTTTGTTTTACTGCAGCTGAGGTTGTGGTAGGATCAACATGGCTTGGTAGAGGTCTGTCTTGTGTCTGTGCGCAGAAGAGGTAGCGATGCTTCTAGCGCTTTCGATATAACTCTAGCTGAGGTAATATTGATAACTGGAGCATCACTAAATTTTTGTTGAGTATTTCTGTTAATAATTATGCTATTGGAATCTTGTAGCAATAACTAAAAATGCTTTTGAGTATTTTTTTAGAGCACATGATATATAGCTCAACAAAAATGCTCAAAATATAGCTTAACAAAAATGTAGACATCGAGCTGGTCCTGTAAGCTTTGCTCGCATAAAGGAGACAATGGTATTCCAATTTTAATGTTGTAAATGAATATTTAAATATTTTGACTATACTATTGTCATAATGACCTTATTTTCTTCGTAGTGTGCAAGTAGTGAGGATGGAGAGCCTCCTTCTCAAGTTGAGTTGTTCATCGAAACACGACAAAGTAAGAAAGGAAAGCCATCGAACAAAGAGACAGATGATACAATTGTAAGTTTTATTTTATGAATTTATCATTTCAAATATAATAACGTATATCTTTAACTATGATTGCTTTTTAAATATGCTAGATAAAACTTCAAAACTTGGTGAGTTCTGGGCAATCTTCTTCGGAAGCTTTTCAAAATGTGGTTGGTAAAGAAAAATCGGGGAGACAACGCCTCTATGGAAGAGCGGTAACAGCTACTATGTTGAAGAGAAATGAAGAAATTGAAGAAATCAAGAGAGCACATGCAATTGAGATGGAACAACTAAAAGAAGAACATGCCAAAAAGATGAATGAACTAGAAGAGAAACTAGAATAGAAAAACCAAAATTTTCAGAAAGGGATAGAGGAAAAATTGCAGCTTTTTGTAAAGGCTGCATTAGATCAAAACAACTCAAGATTGAATGTGGAGGCTTTGGCTCAGAAGCTCATAGGGTAAGAGTCACTTTATTGGTATCTCTTTTGTTTTTCTTTAAACTTTGATTGCTAAGTTTGTCTTTTTGGGAAAGTGTTGGGTCTGAAAATACATACTGTGGTCTGAATGTTGTACTTCTGAGTTTGAATAACCTATATGGATTATACTTGCTTGAAGAAACCATAATATGTTATGTTGCCATAACATATGTATATTTATCAATTTAAATGGCAAGAGTCCAATAAACAGACCTTGTTTTCTTTGACATGGTTCAGCTGGCTATTGTACTCTCTTCTGGTTTTGAGTTTCTATTGGCCTTCAAAACCAAATCAGCAATGTTTGAAAAAAATATAATGATTATAATTGTGAAATGAGGTGAAAGAACATAATGGGAAGGGGAGATTGTAATAAGAGAAGTTTGAATGTTTTACATAATTGGAGTTTGGTAAGGACACATAATGTGATTGTGAAGTCTTCTAGGGAGTGGTATATATCTTTCTTTGCACCTTGTTGAAAGCCATCGGCTATTTCTCCTTCTTGTGATTTGGGAATGTTGGAGTGAGAGGAGTTGCTGGCATGGTATTTATAGTTGGGAAATGGAGTGTAGTGACTTGGACTCTTGCCATTTAAATTGATAAATATATATAGGTCATTGCTGCTTTGTCTGTCGTAAATTATACTATGTATTATTGCTGCTTTCTGAGTTTGAAGAACCCATTATATGTTGTGTTGCTATTCAAATTATGTGTTGTTGTTTGATAGAAACAAGAACTGGGTCATTTTATTTTCTTCATGTGGAGTATTGTATATTGCATTAATTGAGTTTTGTTACTTTTGTAGGAAAATAAAGAAGGTGTAGATTTGGATGATGGAGAGTTTGAAGACATGTGTTGAAGACTGAAGTTTTATTTTGTACTTTTGCTGTGTGTTTTTGGACGATGGCTTGTTACTTTTGCTGTGTTTTTTTGTGCTTATTGAAGTAACAAATTATTTCGTTTAAGATACATTAATTATGTCATTGAAGTAGCAATATAAGGATCATTATGTCTTTTAAATTGTTTCATTTTAGTAACAAATTGTTTCGATTAAGAAGTTAGCGATGTGATTGAGATGCGATTGATATATAATACTGTTGACTCTCAATCATATGATGTAAGTTAGGCATTTTTAGGACCAATTGTGCAGGTTTTTCATTGTATCACAGTCATTATCTGGGATTTAGTCTAGTTTTAGATAATTGTAGTAGGAAGTTCATTTGTAAGTAATTCCTTCACTTTTGGAGCTAAATTGGACATTGAAGACCTCTAATTGGTTGTGGCATCATTCGGCGAACCAGACACTTGCCCGGAAATGCAGCAAAATGGAGGGATTTGATTTCTGTTCAATATCGCGTCGCGACCAGGAGGGTTCGCGACGCGATCTGGAGGAATTTTGCAAGCCAGAACTTTCTGTTTTTTTTCGCGTCGCGACCAGGAGGGTTCGCGACGCGACCTGGAGCAGTTTTGCGAGGCCTGAAGCTTCTGTCTTTTGTCGCGACGCGACGGACACGGGCCGCGTCGCGATGGTGCGTGAAAATTAGGGTTTTTAAAGCAGTTTCAGCAATTTTTGACGGTACTTCGTCTTGGGATCTGAGCCACACTTTGGAGCAGCAGCTGGGGGCGTTTTTGGGAGCTTCTAATCACTTGGGAACAAGGTTTTGAAGACTTCTCATGGATTCCTCTATGTGTAACTTCTCCTTATTTCTATCTTCTCTTTCCTTGATGTTGTCCATGTAGTTTGTTTTGATTAGGGAGAGATGACTCTCCCCAAACCTATCTATTGATTACTTTGTTATGGTTGATTCAGTTGTTTGGTTAATTTATCATAAGTCTATGCCTCTTTGTGTAATGCTTTACTTCTACATATGCTAGTTGTAATGAATTAGGGTTTGTGATCACATAGGGATATGGGTTACATTCTTGATATGGGGTAGTAGATCACATACTTGTGATCACCATAGGAATATGGGATTGGATATGTGAATTCTCTATTTCTTGCGTTTATTGCTTTACCTGTTGGCATGAATCACCTAAGGGATTAGGGTTTCTCAATTAGGTAAAAGGGGTTTTGAGGCAAGGGATTGTCCTTAACCTAATTTTGTGAATTGAATCTGGTAATTTAAACAACCAATTTGAGATTAACTGAAGGATCATAGAATAGGTGAGGGGAGAATATTCGACCCCTAATCGCTTTTATTTTATTGTTTACAGACGTTTGCTTTATTTTACCGTTACTTCACTTTTCGTCCAACTATTACGTCTAAGGATTAATTTACTTGCCTATTGATAATAAAACACAATCCCTGAGGAATCGACCGGTTCTTACCGATATTTTATTACTTGCGAAGACAATTGGTACACTTGCCAAAAGTCTTAACAAATACGCTAGTTATTTGCGGTTGTTCGTAATAACAGCAACGGTTTTATAGCGTTGTTGTTGACATGGACTGTTAAAATACATAGGGGACAGTTTTTCGTGTAGCTAATGGCAGCAACGGTTTTACTTTATCAACGAAAACGGTTTTAGAATGTCGCCAATCTGGCAACGGTTTTTATTTGAATATATATGGCAACGGTTATCCAGTGTTGCCATATCTGACAATGGTTCTGACGTGTTGCCATACTTGGCAACGGGTCCTCAATGTTGCCATAACTGGAAACGCTTTGCGACCGTTGCTATAGCGTGGAAACTAAAACTGTTGCGTTTCAGCTGTCAATAGCAATGGTTTTGCGTCTGCGTTACCTTAGGGAACAAAAAACCGTTGCCTTTAGTTTACGCAACAAACCGCAACAACAACGGTTTCAAAACCGTTGCCAAAGGTTATAGCAACGGTTTTTTGGCCTTAGCAGACGATTTTCGACCGTTGCCATAGGGTCTAAATGTTGTAGTGTAATATCGATAAGCATGGGAGCAACACCTGAACAACTAAGAACTTAATGAACTATAGAGTCATGGTCTGCTAAGAAACAACCAGCGGTGACACTCTCTACTACAGAGTCAGAACTCATAGCAGTAGGTAGTTGTGCCTGTCAAGTTATCTGGTTGAGAAGGATATTAAAGAAACTAGACCTTCCTCGAAGAAATACTTTTGTTATCTACTGTGATAACTATTCAACTATCAAATTGTCTAAGATTCCAGTACTTCATGAGAGGAGCAAACACATAGACATAATATTTCCTTTTCACCGTGACTTAGCAAAGAATGAAGTGATTGAATTGGTCCATTGCAATACAAAGGAGCAGGTGGCTGATATACTGACTAAACCACTCAAGACCGAGACCATCCAGAAGCTAAGAAACGACTTGAGAATGATCAAAGTGGTTGATTAAACTCAACTACATAGTAGCATTTGAGTTTCAGGGAGGATTTGTTGGATCTTTGTTCTGTTTTGGGCCAATTAGGCTCTTGAATAGATAGTCCAATATATGTTGTAATTAGTCCAATACATGTTGTAACTCAGTTGTGAGTATTATTTAGTTGTTAGTTGTATCTTTATGTTTAGAGGTTGTTACTCATACACCTCTATTGTATATGACTCAACTGAATGCAATGTAAAGTTAGCTTTTGCCATTATCTAGTTTCTCTGTTTCTAACAGTATCGTGGAAGTATATCGGGAAGTATCAGATACAAATACAGCAACAAAACATTTGCAAGGCAATGTAAAATGTATTCTCTCTTCATAACACTTCATTACATGTGTCATCTCTATCTCATATATATATATATATATATATATATATATATATATATATATATATATATATATATATATATATATATATATATATAGGGGGTGTATCTAGTGAGAGGAGTTTTAATATGAAAGAGTGAGAGGAGTAAATCTGGACCATATAACAACCATGGGTAGTTGTGATTAAAAGATGAGTAGTTACAATGTTGACTTTTTGTTTTAATCTCAACAGCTCATGATTTGATCTATGGTCATGCTTGATTCCTCTCCCCATCTTATTATAAAACTCCTCTGATTATCTAGGGCATTAAAAATCCATTAAAAAAGTCAACATGGTCGAGAATACTAATGACACTGTGGCAGTGATCGCGAATACTGATGACACTGTGCAGTAGTAATATATAATTTGACAAAATATTAGGTAGCAATACAAGGAATTTAACATATAACGACGGCAAAATTTCTTGGGTAAAGGGTTAAAAGTCGTAGGTATAGCTCTTAAACCTTATATCAACGGACAGTTTTCTCTCTTGTATGTGTTTTTCTATACTCACGGAACAATGGCATCAAAATAGCCTAGGGTGACGGTTTTGCGGACCGTTGGACAATATCCTAGTGCTATACCCATGATTACTTTTTTGTTGCTCCTGGGGTCTTTAACTTAATTTCAAATTTTGGATCCCTCCTTTAACTTTTCTTCCCAAATTGGTCCTTTAAGTTTTAAACTGTTAACATCTAGACCTTTTTAGAGTTTCTGTCATACTCCATTAAAAAAAAAGTCTATATAACTTGTTCTGGACTGGACCAAGAGGCCCATTCAGCACTTAGAGATGGATTGGCCCAATCACTTTGATCCATATCCACAATACACAAGCCCATTCATGACTCTCATACTTGGATGGCTAAGATCACTCTACCGATCCAAAGCCCAATCACGGGTACAATTCCCTATAAATACTGGCACACATTGCCATAAAGAGGGAGATTCTCATTCCTAGCTAAATCACTCATCTATTCTCAATACTGACTTGAGCGTCGGAGTGGCTTTGCAGGTACCCCTCCCGGGCTCGCACTTACCTCCGGCCAGGCAGCAGGTGACCTGCCAACTGCAGTCCACCCAACACTGCAAGGTACAGAACATTGGCGACCACAGTGGGAGATATCTATCTTTCACATCATCTCTACTTTTTGAACTTCCTCCTGCTTTCCCATGACACCCAGAGGTAGACCCCGAGTCCAAAGCATTGCCGCTCCGCATCCGCAGCCAGAGGGCACTCCCGAAGGTGTTACTGCTTCCACGCCAGACCAAGACATTCAGGTCCTGACACCCCAGCCAGCCTCTATCCAGATCCCCGTCCAACCTGGGGATGCGGTAACCATCCGCTAGCTCTTGGACCTGTTGTGCAACCGCACCCAGACTATGTTGCAGCAAGAAGCGCGCCTCCGGCAGATAGAGAGGCGAATGACAGTCATGCCTGAGCAACCCCGTCCTCGCTGGAACACCCCTTCCCCATGGACAATGAGCTCCAGGCCCCGCAGATCTCCACCCAGGCGTCATCATAATCATCGCTCTCCACCTTGACAGAAGCGAGCTCGCCACTCTCCTCCTCGATGCGTCAGGCACCAAGGATCAGATTCACCTCCAAGCACCCCTCCAACCTCGCCTGACGGTACATACTGGCCTGAGGAGTCTCTCCCCAGGACCTCATCGCTCGCAACCTCCAATTCTCGCGATAGGTCGCGGAGCCGAGCCAAGACCCACAAGAGGCATCGCCATAGATCTACCCCCAAGAGATCTCCATCCCGGCGTGACCGTCGAGACATAGATCTCGGGGACTGGTCACCTCACAACTCATGATGGACCTCCAATGAAGGACCCTTAACTAGAAAGGTTGACGACTGCCCAATTCCGAGGACCTTAGAGAAGCTCCCAGCTCTCAAAACGTATGACGAGACTGGGGACCCTGACAGGCATTTGGCCTACTTCTCAATCATGATGCGTTACCGGGGGGCAAAAGAACCCGTCCACTGCAAGATCTTTCCCCTGACTCTCACGGATTCAGCACTGGCTTGGTTCTAGGATTTAAAAACAAACTCAGTCTCATCTTGGGGGCAACTAACTACCATGTTCACGACCCGCTTTGCCGCCTCTCGCTTGAAGCCAAAATCTGAAGAAGTTCTTAGGGCGATCAGGCAAGGAGAGAAAGAAACACTTCGAGAATATCTGGAAAGGTTCAACAAGGAGGCTGCCAACGTCAGGAACCTTGAAGACAAGAGGAGGCTCTTTTGGATGAAGGATGGCCTCAAGAAAGGAAGCCTGTTTCAAAGGGACGTGGGGGTTTACAAACCCCGAAGCTTGGATGAGTTCCTTCGGAAGGCACAAAAGTACATGGACTACGAAGAAGACAACATGGCGTACCAAGAGGAAGCCAAGGTTGGCAGCAAGGAGGACGAGCTGGCCTACAAGGCCATTGAAGAACCATGGCAGAAGGGAGCCCAAGATGAGAAAACTCCTCAGGAGTCCCGACCCCGACAAGGTCGCTTCTCAGAGTACACCCTGCTGAACACATCTCAGGCTGAGATCCTTGTCGAATGCGTCGATGCAGAGTTTTGGGACATCAAACAACCCAAACCTCTCGTGCAAAGGAAAGGCTGAACCTCTAAGAACTACTGTTGTTATCACAAAGGTTATGGGCACGGTACCAGCAAATTCAACACCCTCAGGGATGACATTGAAGAGCTGATCAGCGAAGGGAGGCTATCCCAGTACGTGAATGAAGAAGAGGATGAGACCCGTGACTCTGAGTAGGGAGCAGGGCATAAGGACCTGAACCTAGGGCTAGGCCTAGTTAAGAATTTTGTTGTTTAAACACGAAGACAGAATGTAAAAGCTCGATATGAATGATTAACAAAAGTTCAGCTTGCAATTATAGTTTTTGCTTTAGCTCACTAGCATTAACACTTGTTCCAAAGAAAATTCCTTAAGATCCAGAAAGAAAAAGGGTCCAATTCCATAGTTAGGGGCGGAGCGAGACAAGTTTGAGACCCGACATACCCTGCAGAGAGGGACCGCCTGGATCGCAGGGGTAACCTCAGCATTAGCTCAAAGCCAAGACCATCTTCCCAATGCGGTGTTCTTAAATACCCCTCTGGGAATCCTAGTAATGGAGTCAAGAGTGCCATGGCACGCCAAAACAAATAAGTGACCTCGGTGGTCACAACCCCTTGGGGGAATTCTATCTGGGCCGAGTCCTGGTAAACTGTGCCAAGGGTATACTTCAAATTGACCTTGGTGGTCACAACCCCTTGGGCGAGTTCTATCCAGGCCGAGTCTTGGTAAACTGTGCTAAGGTTATACTTCATTACAAATTGTCCCGATGGGCGTCAATAAACTCATCAACCTAAAGCAAAGCAAACTTAGCAACTATCTACTTAAAATCCAAAAGCCAAGCAAAATTACCTTAGCAAGGTAAGAGAACCACAATAGCTCGCGGAAGGTTTGAAAGGATAGTGGCACAAAGCAACCAAGGTCACGGCACCCACCCAGCAGGGATCCAAGGTCAAGGCACCCACAGGGTGCCAACAAGGGTGTCAATGTCATGAGGCAAGACAGCCATGCACCCGTCACCCAGGCGCCCTGCACCAGGGCGCTAACTTAAAACAGGATCTGGCACCATGGAAGGTGCCTAGCACCCGGCACCCAGGCTCCCAGCACCAGGGCGCCAACTCTAAACAGGATCCGGCACCATGGAAGGTGCCTAGCACCCGGCACCCAGGCGCCCAGCACCAGGGCGCCAACTTAAAACAGGATCTGACACCATTGAAGGTGCCTCGCACCCGGCCCCCAGGCGCCCAGCCCCAGGGCGCCAACTTAAAACAGGATCCGGCACCATGGAAGGTGCCTAGCCCCCGGCACCCAGGCGCCCAGCACCAAGGCGCCAACTTAAAATAGGATCTGGCACAATGGAAGGTGCCTAACACCCGGCACTCAGGCGCCTAGCTGGGCGCCAAACATCAATGCAAAAGGGCACCTAGAAGGGTGCCAACTCTTATGACATGCCGGCACACAAGCACCTCGCAAGCCGGCACCCAGGCGCCCATCAGGGCGCCAAGTCTCACCAAACAGGCATTCAGGAACCTCGCAAGCCGGCACCCATGGGCGCCAAATCTCAAAGAAAACCGGCACCCAGACGCCCAGGAGGGCGCCAAATCTCAAAGCAAACAGGCACCCCCGAACCTCGCAAGCCGGCACCCAGGCGCCCAAGAGGGCGCCAAGTCTAAAAGCAAACCGGCAACCAGGCATATCGCAAGACGGCACCCAGGCCCCCAAGAGGGCGCCAATTCTCAAAGCAAACCGGCACCCAGGCGCCCAGGAGGGCACCAAATCTCAAAGCAAACTGGAACCCAGACACCTCGTAAGCCGGCACCCAGGAGCCTAGGAGGGCGCCACGTCTTAAAGCAAACAGGCAACCAGGCACCTCGCAAGCCGGCACCCAGGCGCCCTGAAGGGCGCCAAGTCTCAACCCAAACAGGCACCCAGGAGGGCGCCTAGGAAGGCGCCAACATCAAGACGCAGCATCTTGGCATAAGGCGCCCAGGAGGGCACCAAGTCTCAACACAAACCGGCTCCCAGGAGAGAGCTTAGGAGGGTGCCAAACCAAAGCTACAAACTGGCACCCAGGAGGGCGCCTACATCAGGACGCAGCATCTTGGCACAAGGCACCCAGGAGGGTGCCAACCTCAGGACGCATGGTACAAGGCGCCCAAGAGGGCGCCAACATCAGAACGCAGCACCTTAGCACAAGGCGCCCAGGAGGGCGCCAACATCAGGACACAGCACCTTGGCACAAGGCGCCCAGGAGGGTGGCAAGATCAGGACGCATGGCACAAGGCGCCCAAGAGGGGGCGAACATCAGGACGCAGCAGCTTGGCACAAGGCGCCCAAGAGGGCGCCAACATCAGGACGCAGCACCTTGGCACAAGGCGCCCAGGAGGGCGCCAACATCAGGACGCATGGCACAAGGCGCCCAGAAGGGCGCCAACATCAGTACGCATGGCACAAGGCGCCCAAGAGGGCGCCAACATCAGAACGCATGGCACAAGGCTCCCAGGAGGGCGCCAACATCAGGACACGGCACCTCGGCACAAGGCGCCCAGGTGGGCGCCAACATCAGGATACGACACCTTAGCTTGGTGCCAGGCACAACGATTACACCAAGGGAGGTGTGAGTCACGGTCGCGGTGAAGAGATCTTATACGACAGATGAAGTAACGCTCCGGGTTGATCGACAAAAATTCTTGAAGCCAAGACTATCGTTCGGAATAATCTCGGCTTGGGGGGAAACTGTTCTGGACCGGACCAAGAGGC
This sequence comes from Astragalus membranaceus, assembly GCA_039519185.1. NCBI lineage: Eukaryota > Viridiplantae > Streptophyta > Magnoliopsida > Fabales > Fabaceae > Astragalus > Astragalus membranaceus. The sequence goes on along the minus strand of CM076846.1, from coordinate 142,832,350 downwards.
CCATTCAGCACTTAGACATGGATTGGCCCAATCACTTTGATCCATATCCACAATACACAAGCCCATTCATGACTCTCATACTTGGATGGCTCGGATTCACTCTACCGATCCAACGGCCCATCACGGGCACAATTCCCTATAAATACTGGCACACATTACCATAAAGAGGGAGATTCTCATTTCTAGCTAAATCACTCATCTATTCTCAATACTGACTTGAGCGTCGGAGTGGCTTCGCAGGTACCCCTCCCGGGCTCGGACTTACCTCTGGTCAGGAAGCAGGTGACCTACCAACTGCAGTCCACCCAACACTGCAAGGTACAGAACATAGCTCGTTAAGGTGCTGATATGGATGTTACGGGACTCATGGTTTTAAATTGCGGTTGCGGTTGCGGATGCGGTCGCGGTTGCGGGTGTTGCGATTGCGGGCATTGCGGTCGTTGCGGCGTGATTTTATTTTTTGTTAGCATCAAATATTATAATTTACTAGTTATCTTATAGTTCACATGTCTTCTATTTCCTCTCTAAAATTTCATATATATTTCATTATCAATTCTTCATCACTTTATAATATCTTTAATTCATTAAAATACCTCTAAATGTATGATCTAAAGACATATGAAGATAGAAAAACAATTCGTGCGACCTTTACAGTCAATTACGGTCTGTTGCGGCCTGATGCGGCCGTTGCACCACTACGCTGCGGCCGATGCGGCGTTGCAATGCGGATTTTTTTGTGATTTGAGATCACAACGCAATTGCGAGCTGATGCGGTTGCAGGCGCTACCGCATCGGCAATATTGCGGCCACATCACGTGATGCGGTCCGCAATTTGAAACCCTGACGAGACTGATGTGGCAAATCCAATTAGTTAAAAAAATTATACATTTCAATTTAAAAAATAAAATTCATGAGGTTTGTTATCCGTTATTCTTTGCATGAAGTGTGAATCAATTGAATACATAGATATAGAGATTTGTTTGAATTTCGTCACAGTTTTAATAGAGAACATAAGAGGTTTACCGATAGAGTTTTTGCCTCAAACCCTTTATTGAATGATGAATCCAGTCAATAAACATGTTAACAGATTCACTTGACAGAGTAAGCAAATGCAGCAAAAATCTCTGTTGAATCTCGTCACTATTTACGATTTGAAGCGGAATCATTGGAGTTTCAATTCAAGATTTTAGATTTGCAGATGGCAAATAAATTGATTACTAGAAATCCATGCCCACCTGTTCTGCAAATCTGTTCTTATAACTAGAAATCAAGCACCAAATAAATTTATTAAAAGAAAGATATTTGGGATTATAAGCAGTAAGGGCCTCTTTGTTACGGTTTCTTAAAAAACATCACTTTTTTATAAAAATAATCATTTTTAGAGGCTTCTCGTTTGTTTGTTACAAATTTTTATAAAAATGAAAATCTAAAAATAATGTAATTTTCATAAAGAATGATTTTTGAGTAGCTTATCATAAAAATGATTTTTTTAAAGAATTATTTTTCTAAAATAAGTAATTTTCAGAATGTTACACAAACACAAAACAACTTCTAATTTTCTTAAAAATCTCTAGAAACTAATCTCTAAATTATTTAACAACAAAATCAGTTATTTTTTAATATTAAAAGAGAGAGTGTGCGGAAGAATTGACGTTGAGTTTTGTTGTTGAGTGCAGTGGCGGACCTACACTATATTCGGGGAGTTCAGTTGAACCTCCTGGAAACAAAATATTAGTACTAGTACCCTTATATAAAATTATTTTGAACCCCCAAAAATTTTAAATTTGCACTAGTAACCTTAAATTTGCTCCCAATTTTTAATAAATCTGTCTTATTAATCTCGGTAAGAGACTATTTATAAAATTATAGGAAGTAATTTTACAGATGTCACATATTTTTATAGACTACTTATATTCACATAATTTAGGACTTAAATAGATAATGACGGGTAAATTTATATCAGCCACTTAGGCATTTTTGTAAAAAATCAAACTAAAATTGTGAAAAAGTTAACTGTGCTAACTTTTTGAAACTTAAAGGATTAAATTGGGAAAAACTTAAAGGACTAAATCGAAAAATGAAATTAAGTTAAAAAATCTCGAGAGCAATTTGGCCTTAATTTTACTATGCCCGCAGCTGAACCTCCATCAAAATAGGTTTTTGTAACACCTCTTAATTTGCGATGCCAACCATGTTCATTCTTTTGGTAAAGGATTTAGTAATAATCTAATGTTTTTTTTGTATATACGAGGGTATCCACTGGCAGTACTAATCCCCTCGCTGGATTGGAGACACCTCGAAGGTTGGAATAGCTGGCCCAGAGATTTAAAGCTGCTCCATACCCAAGGCGATGATCAAACCCTCGACACTTGGTTAAGGGAGGATGAACACCAACCGCTCAACCACACCCCTGGGTTGTAATAATCTAATGTTGATATAAGCACCAATTTAATTTGCTTTATACACAATTTTTTTTCTTGTCATTAATTAACATTTATGATAAGTTATTTCTATGGAAATATTATGTGGCTTCTACGTGGAAGGATTATGAACGTTTCAAATTTCATGCCGGTCGTACAATCTCAACCACTCGTAACATATATAAGAATAGGTAATTTTTGTTATAGTGAGAAAAAAAATAGAAAGAAAATGATATTCAAATAGTTGCAAAGACACTATCTATTTTACTCATGATACTAAAAATCTCATGAACGTGTTTATGAAACCCATATAAGAAGAAGAATTGGAGATGGTTTTTGTAACTTTAAGTCTCATGGTGTGAAAATACTATATATATATTTGACATATTGATTTGTTTGGAGCCACATTTAGTGGCGATAATGCTAGTTTTTGGCTTTCGGCATGAGTCGTCGCTATCCACTATCCACCCCTTCCACCCATCGGCTTTAGTCACCATTGTTGAACTTTAGCTATTAAAGCAAATGCTCTCGCGTTCAAACGAATTTTGATGACAACATACTCTTCCAAAATAAGAAATATTCGCTGATTTTAAGGGAAATGAGCATGGAGGAAAATCAAGCAAAATTCAATCTAGTTTAGGACGGAGACAAATAACTAAGATATTGATTTGGAAAGAAAATGTATTCATTCTACTCAAATTTAGAATGAATTAAAGTGAAGGGAATTTGAATATTACACATACAAGATTTGCCTCAAAGTGAAATTGAGTAAAAGAAAAATTGAAGTTTTAATCCTGTAGCATATTACATCATATTAGTAATATACACAGGACCGAACTAGATAAGGTCCGATGTGTGTTTGGATCTTCTCTTCCTCTCCATCACAAAATATAAGGGTGGGGGGAGAGAGAAAATGATTAAAAATTTATAAATAATGATGAGAGAGAGTGAATTTAAGAGAGAGAGAGATAGAGATGATGAAGGGAGATGTAGGGTAAGTGGGAAGGAGTGGATCCAAGACCGTAAGGATGTGGCTATGCCATGACACCTTCAATTTTGTGTGTTCCGTAGATAATAATAAAAGGTAATACATTTTTTTTACCGGATATAGAAGGTAATACATGTAATCTGTAATGTGGTCAACAAGAAATAATAACAATGCCTAATTATGTACCATGTTTAAAAAGTTGGGTGCAACACCCTGATGACATGTTTTAAGCAACACGCACTAAAAAATTGTATTGTGTTAATCTCAAAACTGGGGGTGACAGAATGTTATCCAAGACTTGAAACCTCGACCTCCTTCTTGTTACTCCTTTATTTTTATTAGCTCGTCAACTGACCTACCTTCCTGAGACACTTTGGGTGCAGTATCCAACTTTATTTGATGGGTACCTCGTCACCTCTTTTGAGATATGTAAAATGAGATACATCCTTGTCGGCAGCATGCATATCTGGCCGAGTAGGGAGGGATTCCATATAATAATACTTGAAGACTTAACCAGTTTCCATAGCAACGTGAACCCTCCTCATTGGTTTTGATTCATTAGCCAAACCATGCCACTTCCTTTAACAAACAAATTTAAGCCTAACTTTAATTATCTTACAATTTTTTATAAATTCCTAATCCTTACTCTCCTCAGTTTTTATGTTTCATGCTCAGGAAATCAAACCAACATGTATATATATCTTTGACTAGTGCCTACCCGCACTCAGCGGAAAACCATAATACCAAATTAGACCCTTTAACTCCTATATATAAATAGGTTTCAAACTGAAGAGAAAATCGGAGCAACCAACTAGCTTGTGAAATTAACACACAATACTAAAGAAGAAATCACGTTGCGGTGTGATACAAATTTGTTGCTAGAGAATACAAGAAAGCCTTCAAACATATATATATTTCATCACTATAATGGAACGAGGTGATGAAGAAAACCAGACCACAACTTTCAATAAATATGCCTTTGCTTGTGCCATGGTCGCTTCAATGGTATCCATCGTTTCTGGTTACGGTAATATTGCAATATTCTCTCTCATCACTCTTCATTTTCTCTATTTTTATGTATGCAACACACGTGTTAGTCTAAGCGTGTGTATAGAAATCAATTATTCTCACTATAGTTTGGACGTGATCCTGAAAGCTCCAACTTGATGCTATTTTTGTTGCCACACTTCCAGCTGTTATTGTTACTGCGGTGGAAGGTCAGCAAACTTGCATCCGTCGATAAGTTTCCATTTATAGCTTATACGATGGCTTTTCTCCATCGTGATTTTTCTCTACTGTGATTGCAAACGCGGAAACAAAGATAGCATATATATATATATATATATATATATATATATATATATATATATATATATATATATATATATATATATATATATATTGTTAGCAAAAATAACAAACCGAAATTTTGTTTATTAAATAACAATATACACCTTGTAAACATTTTTGAACTCTTATTGATTTCATTCAGATACTGGTGTTATGAGTGGAGCGATGCTATTTATAAAGGAAGATATGGGAATCAGCGACACCCAACAAGAGATTCTGGCAGGAATCTTAAACCTATGTGCATTGGTTGGTTCCTTAGCAGGTGGAAGAACATCTGATTATATTGGTCGCCGCTACACAATCTTCTTGTCCTCTGTCCTCTTCATGTTTGGTGCAGTTCTAATGGGGTATGGTCCAAACTATGCAGTTTTAATGGTTGGAAGATGTGTTTCTGGTGTAGGTGTTGGTTTTGCTCTTATGATAGCACCTGTTTACTCTGCAGAGATTTCCTCAGCATCTTCAAGAGGTTTTTTAACCTCTTTACCTGAACTTTGTATTGGTATTGGAATCTTATTAGGTTACATCTCAAACTACTTCTTAGGGAAATTGGCATTGAAACTTGGATGGAGATTAATGCTTGGTATTGCAGCTTTTCCTTCACTTGTTTTAGCTTTTGGCATTCTAACTATGCCAGAATCACCAAGGTGGTTAATGATGCAAGGTCATTTAGAAAAAGCCAAAAAAGTTCTATTGCAAGTTTCTAATTCAACACAGGAAGCTGAACTTCGTTTTATGGATATAAAACTTGCTGCTGGTTTAGATAATGAGAATAATAATGATGAAATTATGAATGTGAAGAAAACTCATTACCAAGGTGAAGGAGTTTGGAAAGAATTGCTTTTAAGGCCCACACCTTCTACACGTTGGATGCTAATTGCCGCAATTGGAATTCACTTTTTTGAACATGCAACTGGAATTGAAGCTGTAATGTTATATAGTCCAAGAATTTTCAAAAAAGCTGGTGTTACAAAAAAGGAAAATCTCTTACTTGCAACAGTTGGTGTAGGACTTACAAAGATAGTTTTTTTGTTAATAGCCACATTTTTGCTTGACAAAGTTGGTAGAAGAAGACTGTTACAAATAAGCACAGGAGGAATGGTTTGTGGGCTGACATTATTGGGCTTTAGTTTGACCATCGTGGATCATTCTAGTAAAAAGTTATTGTGGGCCTTGACTCTTAGCATTGTGGCAACATATACTTATGTGGCTTTCTTTAACATTGGGCTTGGGCCTGTTACATGGGTCTACAGTTCAGAGATTTTTCCTTTGAGGTTGAGAGCACAAGGGGCAAGTATAGGAGTTGCTGTGAATAGGACAATGAATGCTGTTGTTTCAATGAGTTTTATTTCAATCTACAAGGCAATTACAATAGGTGGGGCCTTTTTCATGTTTGCTGGTATTTCTGTATTAGCTTGGGTTTTCTTTTACTTTTACCTTCCTGAAACCAAGGGAAAGGCCTTGGAGGAGATGGAGATGGTTTTCACCAAGAAATATAGTGATGCAAATGTAGCAATAGAAAGTGGTCCAAGACACAATGCCTAGTGTGTTTCCTATTGTGACAAACTGAGGAGTGCTATATATAGGTGTAGCTAGTAGTTATGGTAGGCTTGAATGTAAATTATTTACTAGTTATTGTATTGTTATAACTTATATGCAATGGTACGTAGATCCATGACCTAGAGTCAGTGCGGTCAATTTTTTTAAAAATAATGTATCCGTATTAGGGCTGTTCATGGTTACCAAAAAACTGAACTGAACTGACGAACCGAACCGAACTGAACCAAAACTAACTGAACTATTAGTAACAGTTTAAAACCGAACTGTTATTTTAAGTTCAGTTCAGTAACCGAACTGTTAGGTAAGTTCAGTTCAGTAACCGAACTGAACTGTTAAGGACTTAATTTCCAATCTCAGCACCTCCCAATTCAGTAAACCGAACTAAACCCTTCCTCTCCAAATCCTCTCCAAACTAGCGCATCCCCAATCTGTAAATTGAAGGAATGGGAGGAAAGAAGCAATGCATATGAATACAAATTATGGCAACGTGTAGCTGCAAATTGGAAACTGGAAAAACTACATGTTGCTCAACAATCAACAAATCGAAAGCTTCCGATAAATTGAATCTCCCAAGAAGATCGATTTAAGAAACTACATGTTGCTCAACAAATCGAAAGCTTCAGATAAAGTGAATCCCCAAGAAGATCGATTTAAGAAACTGAAATCAAAAGCTTCAGATAAATTGAATCTAGCAAAGGAATTGGCATCGAAAGTTGAGGAACTTGAAAGAGAGGTAGCTAGACAAAATGGTGTGATCTCAAATATGGAAATGGAGAGGAATAATTTATGCATTTCAGTTGAGCATTATAAAACTAGATCTGAACAACTTATTGGAGAATCTACCGACTGTAACTGGTTGTTCTTCTAGAAGCTTTCTAAAGCTGCTCATCCTTTTTATTTTGTTTTGTACAGCTCTTTGCGTATACAGTTTGGAAATAAAAACTGTGAACCGAACTGAACCGAACTGTCAATGTAGTTCAATTGGGTTCAGCGAACTGTTACTACGGTTCAGTTCAGTTCGCCGAACTATTTCAAACGGTTCAGTTTGGTTCAGTTCAATTCTCCTCCTGAACTGAACCATGAACAACCCTACGTATTTTGCACACGGGAGAGAGGAATTGAAGTGAGTGGTTGTGTATGATTAGTTTGAACTGGTTGCAAAATTTAGGATTTTGGGTGTAAATTATTTTTTCATGCAAAATATTTTTATATAAGACAGATAGATATGATATTATTTTTTAAAGGTGTGCGCTTGACCCCCTCGGTAGAGGGTAGTACTGCCACGGGTCATATGCATCTTGTGTGTTTAATGTTAGAAAGCGATGAATTGTATCTTTTTTTATCAACTATGATAAAATAGCAATTAAACATCCTTATATGTTACTATATACCAAATTATAAAGCACCCATAATATTTTGCCTTATATAAAAATATTTCACACTCAAGTTCAAATTCAGAAGCAGACGTCCTTATATGTTACTATATACCAAATTATAAAGCACGTGTAATGTCCAATAAAGAAAAGTTGTTTGGCTGATAAATTAGAATTAGAATCTTAAGTTATATATAGTTCCTAGATTAAAATTGAATCTTGGATACTCATGTGACACTACAGTTCATCGTTACATAACCACATCCTCATTCCTAAGCATGTTTCTATATATCAAAATATCAAATAGGCTAAATAGCAATTTTGGTCATTTATGTTTGCTCTGGGTTTCACTTTAGTCCTTTATCTTTTTTTTGGTCAGTTTTGGTTCCTCATGTTTCATATTGGTCCCTGACGCTAGTTTTGACTAACGAACGCCACGCTGACAGTTAACTGCTGACGTGGCATCCTCAATTCATTAAATGACGTGGCAGAAATAAGGCCTACTCATTTCCACATCAGCAATTTCATTTTTTAATTTAAATAAACCATAAAACATAAAACATAAACCGTAAAATCAAAATCAACAAATTAACAAAAACTTAAAAACAAAATCTGAGAATCAGTGGGTTTCATTCAACCGTCACTCTTCCATTTTGTTCTTCCATTATCAGTGGGTTTCTTCCATTAAAACATTAAAACAATTTTGTTCTTCCATTATCAGTGGGTTTCTTCCAAATCTGGGTTTCTTCCATTAAAACATTAAAGCAATTTCTGGATTTCGTATTCAACCCGTATTCGTTCTTCGTTTTTGTTCATTTGGGTTTCGTTCTGGGTTTTCTTCGTTTGCGTTTCATCTTCGTTTTCATTTTTCATGAGCATCTACTAATAAATCTGGGTTTGGGATATTGGCACAGATCTGGGTTCTGATTTCTTCTTCTCTGAGCAGATCTGAGTTCCAGATCTGGGTTCTCTGTTGATGCTCATTTGTTTCATTTTAGTCCTCTCTGTTTTTCCTTGGTTTCATTTTGGTCCCTCTCATTGTTTGTATTGTTTCAATTTGGTCCCTTTCAGATCTGGAAAAAATATATGCATTAACAATACTTTTATGGCTTAATTACAATTTAAGTCCCCATATTATGACTAACTTATGATTTTAGTCCTCAAACTTTTTTTCACGAATTTAGTCCTCCTATTTTCCCAATTTCTAATATCAATGTTGTCTCTAGTTTAGTCACACATTTTGGTGGGTTGTCACTCATTAATCCTCTGCAGAATGACACGTAGGATTACCATGAGTATTTAAAATCCAACCTAGCAGACCTGCGTGTCATTCCACGTAGGATGAAGGAGTGACAAGTCACAAAAATGTAACCAAATTAGGGAGGGGCATGGGTTTTAGAAATTGGGAAAATAGGGGGACTAAATTTATGTAAAAAAAGGTTGGAGACTAAAATCATGAGTTGGTTATCACTACAAGAAAATCGACGATTTCCGGCGGCCATTTTCGTCGCAAATACAGCGATTTTCGTCGGAAATTGACGTTTCCGACGGACAAAAAGTCGTCACAAAATCGCTCGTCGAAATCGTTTCCGACGGATTTTTTCGTCGCAAATGTATCCGTGGCAAAGTCGTCGGAAACCCGTCGCAAATATCCGTGGCAAAGTCGTCGCAAACGCTGACACATTTTCGTCGCAAATCCGTCGGAAATCTTAAAAAAAATTAAATCCAACACTCGTCCTTATACCCTCACTAAACCATACTTCTATTGCAATTCCTTCTCTTATACACTAGTAATTATCATAAAATCAAAATATTTTATGCAACTTTTTTCAACCACAATGAACTATTAACTAAAAGCTCAATTGCTAAATAAGCATTTCATTGGATTAAAGGAATTATATACTAGCAGGCATCAAACTGAAGCAATTAAAGGAAGTCAACAGTAAAGAGAGAATTACAAAGACAATTATAGAATCGCTACTGATGATCAATTTTACAAATGAGTTTAACAACTAATAAAACCAGACTAATTTCAAGGCCAAATGGTGTGATATTTTGCATCAACAGCTCAATTCAAACAACTATAACATCATTTAATTATAATAAACATGTGCTAATACTGTATTAAATTGAAAAGAGATTTTCATAATGCATGTTGCTTATCAATCCTATCTGTTACATCTTTTCTGCTCATAGCTTCATCTTTTGCCTTCACTATTTGTGATTCAATGTTAGCTAGTAGTTCAGAAGGATCAACCAAACCTGTAACAAAAACAGTAGAGCTCAATAGTATCACAAACCCTTTCTAAGTAAATCTGAAAAGAAACCAAACTCATATTAGTGACTAAGAATCTATTAATGCAACAGGGAACAAACCGGAGTCTAGAAATAAACTACTATATCAATAGATAGCAATGTAAACAAAATTGAAAGAAATAATGTTGTATTGTTGTTTGTATTAACACAGTCAATCTGAACTGAAGGGTCAAGAACATTTGTCACTTTAATAATTTAATCAAGGGGAAAAAAAGCCAGAGCATATGCTTCATTACAGTATATAGACATCAAAGTTCTGCATTCACAACTATTTACTGCTTTAACCCCCAAAAATTACTATTAATTTATGTTTAATTAGTTGGTAGGTCGCTAAACTATTTGGTAATTCCAGAATCATCGTTGAGAATCCGATCCTAACAAAGAAAACTATACTAGGCTAATTGGTAATTCCAGAATCATCGTTGAACAACCATTGCTTTAAATTTCTATTTTAGAGACAATAGTTGCATAAGGCAAATGATTCAAGCTAACACTATAGATTCAAATGAACAACCATTGCTTTTAATTTCTAAAAGAAGCAGGGATTAAAAACAATAACTATAATGTTGTATTGATAACTATGAACTCAAAGAAGCCAGCTACTCAATGAATTCATCATCCTTACTAACCATGGATAGTGAAGTATCGTATCACATACTTTCTAAATATGATTCCAAATAGCAAAGCACAAAACATATCAAAGAAAGGACTTCAAAAAAGCTTACATTGCAGCATCACCTATCATTGCAGGATTGAGGGACTTGTTAGCAGATGCAGCTGAACTTCCAGATCCCCCAGCAACTGCAGCAGCATGGAATGCATGTATCAGATCAGGATGTGTCTGCCATATAAAATCCCATTTTATGTTATTTGGTGTGCTGTTTGTGTGTATTTAATAGAACAAGGATGGAGAAAATAGTCCCATCAGGTTGTTAATTGTGGTTTGGTTTGGGAGAGACTAAGCTCTCAATGTCCTAGAGGTTACTTAGGGAAGTTACTAGCAGTTTCTTTGTTATTGTAACTTACTGTAATCCCTGTTGTAAATATTTTATCTTCTGTTGGTTACTTCCACAGAGACAATTGAATAAAGAATATTGTCATTATCCCTATAACTGCCAATAACTAACAGTTTCATAGAGTGAAGTCTTAAGCAGCTTAAGATGCAACCTGATGAGCAGCATCAATGTAACTGAAACAACAATAGGTTTAGCAATATTCTTTTCTGGGTCCATTGGGTGAGCTATACAATAGGGGTTGTTAGAAATATTAAACCACTTATGGGCAATGCTTGAAAACGGAATCAGGCAACACAAGTTATTCAACACCACATGTAAAAAAAGAATAGACTGCATTTGTGCAACCCACAGGACATGTAACTAACCAAGGTCAGCCACAACAAAACTGTCCGCAGTGACGGCTAACGCGGCAAAACCAGCATGTGAATTATTTGTGATTGATTCACACCGATGACTGCAACTTTTAACGCAACAGTCACACCGACCGAAATTGCAAAAGTCTTAACACAGTTGCGACCGCTATTTAGAACCTTGCATGTAATTACAAGTATAACCTCTCTATAATCACCCAACAGGAAAAAAAGGCTAGAAGAATCGTACCTCGGTGGAGCAAGAGGCGGACACGACCAGGGGTCAGCACTCCCTGCTTCATTGGGAATCCCTGTTTGTCACAACCTCCGGTGATTTTGAAAACATAGCCTTTGAATTCCTATAAAAAAACAAAATCATCAAGGAGAGTAATAAGCAAATCATCAAAGTTTCTCAGTAAATCTCAAGATTCAAATGTAAATACCATACCTCACCCAAAGCATCACCAAGAACCTCCTCTGAGATCCTCTTGTCCCAAAATGCACGACTGCAATGTTACAACAGAATGTAAAAACAGTAGAACAAATTATACGAATATTACAAGTAATGCGAAAAAATAGAAGATTTGAGGAGATTATAGCTTCAGGTCATCATCCAATACCCATTCGAATAGTCACTGAAAAATGGGCCGAATTACAGCACTTAAAACTTTCGAACAAGAGTGACAACAACACTTAAAACTTTCGAACATTAATAATCTAATATGTCAGGCACATCCAATACCCATTCTTCCAGCATACCTCTCTTTGACGCAAAGCGGCTTCCTTCCTACAAATATACCACAAACTATTTAGTAAATAATAAACAAAATAAATGGTTTCAGACCCAGCAAGAATATAGGGAATTTAAAGCTAAGTTACCTGCTCAGCAATTTGGCTTCCAAGGATACACCTTCTCCAAGAGAAGCAACCTGCAAAAATAAAATGATCAAGAATGCATATATCAGCAAATTTAGCATACAGGATGGCAGCTATGAATACTATTTAACTTCTATGTTAAGTAGATCTTGTGAATAAAAGCTTAGTGATTGTGCAAAATATGGTATTTAAACTATGATACTAAAACCACTTGTGTTAAATTTCTGTTAGGAACCAGAAAACAAAGCTTACAAGGCTTTCCCCTTACAACTAAAAGACTACTTAGTTAACTATTTAGTATTGACTGTTCCAGCATGTGTCCCCATCCGCACAGCTCACGCTATGTAATCTCTAACTGCCTAACTACTAGTGTAGCTGAATGTAACTAACCCACTAACCCCCTATATCATTTATTCCTTCTTGTATACACCTTCCAGACCTCCTTTTTCTGCTAAGGCTCGTGCCTAACTTTCAAAGTTTATTAGTATTAAGTAGCAAAAAAATTCACCTGTTTCTCAAGTTCCTTAGATCTGGCATCCACTTCTAGGCGTTTTTCCTCTGCTTGTCTTAGCTGGAATATAATCGGGCTCAACAACACATAACACGAGCAAAAAATCAACTTTGTTTGGGTGTGAATAAGGATACCTTTTCTAATAAAACCTCATTCTCTTCTTGTAGCATATCAAGCTACAATACCAGTATGTATCAGCTTTAAAACTCATCCTTTAAGAATTAGAATACAAAATCTACTTAAATAAAGCTTAAGAACTATCATAACCAACTATAGGGTTCATTAGATTTAATTTTTGGTGACAAATTGGTGCATGTAAATTCTATACCTCATCACGGAGTGCAGAAGCTTCACGCTGATCTCCTGTGTCTCTGACATCAAGAGGCCTGATAGTGATATCTTGTGAAAACCTGAAATCGTTAACCTGAAATCCTTGAAACACAACCAGCTACACAAAAGCGACAATACTCAAAAACACTGTATTTGTAGACATTGCACAAAAAACAAAGCTATCGGATTGATGCTGTCAAATTGGGAATATGGGTTAGGGTTTTGTGTAAATCAAAAATTAGGGCTTTTGTGTTAAATAGAAGTAGAGTAGAAGTAGAATAGAAGCAGAAATTTACCTTTGAGGAAGAAGAAGAACACCCTTGCTGTTTTTGTGGTGGTGGTGGCCGATTTTAGGGAGAAAGAGTGGTGGGAGAGGAAAAGTGAGAGGGAACAGAGGAGGTCGTAGGTGAATAGGGAGGGTGGAGGAGCGCAGCGAAGGGCGGAGGAGGGCGCAAGAAGGAGGAGGAGGAGGGTGGAGGCGCAGCGAAAGGTGGAGGCGCAGCGAAGGGTGGAGGTCATGGGAGGAGAGGGAAAGAACGAGTGAGAGGGAACAGGGGAGGTCGTAGGTGAATAGGGAGGGTGGAGGAGCGCAGCGAAGGGCAGAGGAGGGCGCAAGAAGGAGGAGGGTGGAGGCGCAGCGAAAGGTGGAGGCACAACGAATCCTGGTCGTGGGAGGAGAGGGAAAGAACGAGTGAGATACTCTCGTGAGGGAGAGAACGAAAGACTTTGGGTGAGGTTCGAGGGATGAGATTTTCTTTTAATTGGGTCTGGTACTTTCCGACGAAATTAAAGCATGTTGCGACGGATATATCCGTCGAAAATTTGCGACGACTCAGATTCTGTCGGAAACTTCAAAGTGAATTTGTTTGCCTTTTTAGTTTAACAGTTCCGACAGTGATTTTGGTTGCAAATCCGTCGCAATTTGCGACGGAATGTTTTTCGTCGAAAACGTTCGCAGGAAACAAGCTTTATTCTTGTAGTGTATTATAGGGAGACCAAAACTGTAATTAAGCCTATTTTCTTACTTAACGTATAAGTAGTATGTAACAATATATATATATATATATATATATATATATATATATAAACATGTGTGACATTTTTATATTTCTTGGAGTATAAGTTTTATTCATATTTTTAATATTATTACATCTCTTATATTAGAATTAGAAAGTATGAATAGATGGTTGATCGCTTCATTAAGGATGGCCAATGGTTTGGCATTGAGAGGAATATAAGTGACGTTCGGACTAGGTCAAAAGGGACGATTTCTTGCTCAGTTGCCACGGTCACGCCTTCGAGAAGAATGTGGTTGCTCTTAGGGTTCAGACTAACCACTTGAGTAATCATTTCTCTTTATTCCTTTTGCGGCCCTTTCCTTTTTCCATTCATTTGTTTCCTCGGCTTTGATATGTTTGTCAGCTTGTATCCTAACTTCGTCCATAGTTCGTGGTTTCCAAATGGACAAGGCTTCACTGAATCCTCTACTCTTTAGCCCTTTTATGAATGTTGCCACAAAATATTTTTCGCCTGGCTCATCCACCAGCACTGTTGCCTTGTTAAACCGATCTAAGAATCTTTTAAGGGGATCCTCAAGTCGTTGGAATAGGTCAAACAAATCTGCTAGCCCTACCTCCTTTTTGTTGGCCGGGAATTGTTGGACAAATGAGCTAGCCAAATCATCAAAGCCAGAGATTGAATGAGATGGCAAATCCTTTGAACCATTTGGGTGTTACCTCTATTAGGGTTCCCGCGAACATCTTGCAAACTAATGACAACATTGCCACCACTAATGAAAATCAGAGTATGAAACATGTCAACGTGGCTCTGGAGATCACTGATGCCACTGTATACTCTGATGACGGGTTCCCGAAACCTATGGGGTATTTCAACTGCTTGAACCCCCTCCTAGAATGTATATATTGAAATCCCTCAAAGGAGTTCTAGGGGCCTCAATGGGTGAATCTTCGCATTTCCATCAATTGTTTTTGTAGCTGCCTTTCTCTCGCTTCCAACACTTGACAGTAAATGCATTGTTCTTCATTTGAACGCTTTTGCTTTGCATTCTGAATTTGTATAGCCTATACCACAACGAGCAGTCCATCAAATGGGGATCAAAATATCTACAAACATGCAACCACAATCTTTTATTTTTGAAAAATTAAAATCTTTAATAATAAGGTCAGCAAGGAATAATTACAATGCCTAATTTTAGATTTTTCAGATATGTAAAATGAGTCGCGTCCTTGCAGCGGGGTTTCCACATTAGGTCTTATAATTACTAATTTGAGCTCAATTCTTATCCATATAACAATACTTGAAGACTTGACCAGTTTCCATTGCAACTTGAACCCTCCAATTCATTTGCCAAACCATGGCATTTCCTTTAACAAATTTTAGCCCAACTTTAGCTAACTATCTCCCAATTTGGTAAAAAATCTTAAATCTTACTCTGTACAATTTTTATGTATCATGCACGAGAAATCAATCAACATCTCTATATCTTTGACTACTGCCCGCACTAATCGGGAACCATACTACCCAATTAGACCATTTACTCCGATATATAAATAGGTTTTCAAACATGAAGAGAAAATCGGGGAAACCACATCCTGTAGCTTGAAATTAAAAAAGAAATCACGTTGCTGCGTGATTCAAATTTGTTGCTAAGCAGGAAGAGAAAGCCATCAATCATATAATGGAACGAGGTGACAAAGAAAACCAGGCCTCAACGCTCAACAAACATGCCTTGGCTTGTTCCGTAATCGCTTCAATGGCATCCATCGTTTCTGGTTACGGTAATATTGCATTCTCTTCCACCACTCTTCATTTTCTCTATCTTTATGTATGCAACATACGTGTAGTCTAAGCGTGTGCTTTTGGAATTATTTCCACGATAGTTTGTTTGTTACCGCAGTGGAAGGTCAACAAACATGCCCCAACCTTGTTTGCAAATGCGAAAATAAAAATGGCATAAATATATTTGGAGAATTATATGATACTTTTAAGTTGGTAAATTCTTCCATACCCATTCAGAGTTTGATGGGTATGATACCCTCCAGGTAAAATGAGTTCAATATTTTTTTTTTAACAAAATATTTAAATAGAAAAAAATTATGTATCATTGAGTGATTGGATGTTGGAATGTTGGGTATCATACCTAAAGCGTATGAGAGTCTTCACCTTTTAAGTTTTGTTGGGTATTGATATTTGTTTTGTTGGGTATTGATATTCTGTAAGAAAACTTAGTACAATATTTAAATTTATTTTAAAATAAATAAATATAAAAAATAAGATGTCATTAAAAAACTCCATAGGTATTGACGGTGGTGGATCCTGAAATTTTTTTACGGTGGGGGCAAAAAATAATCAAATGTTTTTTTACAAAAAAAAAAATATTAGAAATTTTTACAAAATAAACAATCTCACAATAAATAGTAGATATCCAAGCTGATATAAAAACAAAGACCTAATGTGTGATGTCTTATAATCTCTTCTCAAAAACAGCTTTTATTTTCAAAAAATTTGAAAGAACAAAATTATTCAATGTGTTAACTCTGTGGTAAAAGCTTAGCCTTGTATCTTCAAAGTGTTTAAGTTCAAATCTCTGAAAAATAAAAAGTATCAATTGGTTCTTAAAAATCGGTTAAATTTATTCTTTTAAAACAATTTTAGTGAAATTTTAGTCTTTTTAGAGACTAAGTTGACTAGTATTTGATTTCAGATACCGGTGTTATGAGTGGAGCGATGCTATTCATAAAGGAAGATTTGGGAATGAGCGATGGACAACAAGAGGTTCTAGCAGGAATCTTAAACGTGTGCGCATTGGTTGGTTCCTTAACAGCTGGAAGAACATCTGATTTTATTGGTCGTCGCTACACAATCTTCATGTCCTCTATCCTCTTCACGTTTGGTGCAGTTCTAATGGGGTATGGTCCAAACTACACAATTTTAATGGTTGGAAGGTGTATTTCAGGTGTAGGTGTTGGTTTCGCTCTTATGGTAGCACCTGTTTATTCTGCAGAGGTTTCTTCTGCTTCTTCAAGAGGTTTTTTAGCCTCTTTACCTGAACTTTGTATTGGTCTTGGAATCTTATTAGGTTATATCTCAAACTTCTTCTTAGGGAAATTGGCACTGAAACTTGGATGGAGATTAATGTTTGGTATTGCAGCTATTCCTTCACTTGCTTTAGGTTTTGGTATTCTAACTATGCCAGAATCACCAAGGTGGTTAATGATGCAAGGCCAGGTAGAAAAAGCCAAAAAGGTTCTCTATGAAGTTTGTAATACAACACAAGAAGCTGAACTTCGTTTTAAGGATATAAAACATGCTGCTAGTATAGATGATGAGAATAATAATGGTGAAACTGTGGATGTGAAGAAAATTCAAAAGGCTCGTCAAAGCCAAGGTCAAGGTGTTTGGAAAGAACTGCTTTTAAGGCCCACACCTCAAACACGTTGGATGCTTATTGCAGGAGTTGGTATTCACTTTTTTGAACATGCAACTGGGATTGAAGCTATAATGTTATATAGTCCAAGAATTTTCAAAAAAGCTGGTGTTACAAAAAAGGAGAATCTTTTGCTTGCAACAATTGGTGTAGGGGTTACAAAGTTGGTTTTTCTAATAGTAGCAACATTTTTGCTTGACAAAGTTGGTAGAAGAAGACTTTTACAAGTAAGCGTTGGAGGAATGATTGTTGCACTGACAACAGTGGGCTTCGCTTTAACCATGGTGGAACATTCTCATGAACCGCTATTGTGGGCTTTGACTCTTAGCATTGTGGCAGTATATACTTATGTTGCTTTCTTTAATGTTGGGCTTGCACCTGTTACATGGCTCTATTGTTCAGAGATTTTTCCTTTGAGGTTGAGGGCACAAGGGGTTGCTATTGGAGTTGCTGTCAATAGGTCCATGAATGCTATTGTTTCAATGAGTTTTATTTCAATCTACAAGGCAATTACAATAGGTGGCACCTTTTTCTTGTTTGCTGGTACTTCTGTATTAGCTTGGATTTTCTTTTACTATTACCTCCCTGAAACTAAGGGAAAAGCCTTGGAGGAGATGGAGATGCTTTTCACCAAAAAATCTAGTGATAAAAAAGTAAGCGACAAAAAGTAAATCAAGACACACTTGGATTTGAACTCTCCTATCTCTATGTTGCTGAAATTTCAAATTCAACCTACAATGGAGAAGTAGTGAATTTTATTCTTTTTTAGAAAAACTGTTGTATCTTTATACACTTGAGGTGCTAGCTCAGTGGTAAGAGCTAAGTCTTGTATTCTCAAGGTGATGCGTTCGAATCCCCTCAGGGAGAGATGTAAAATGACTATTAGTGCTACTTTAATTAATAAAAATTTTCCCCATCCTTTTTAAAAAAAAATATGTTCCGAATGCAATTCTTTTGCACCTTGCTTTTTGAGTGCATTCTTTATGCATTTCTCTGTAAAATCTTGGATTCTTTGAACATGGCATATAGTGACAATTACCAAGTTAAAATTGTGTGTTGAAAGCAAGAGGAAGTTGATGGAATTTTTTCTTTTTGCTTTTAGGGTTAAAAAAATAAAGGTAGTTAAAATTGAGATCCTATCTAAAATCGGACAATAGTGTGAACATCGTAAATTGTGAGATCATACTTGGTGAGCTCAAAATTGAATTGGGGACCGAAGCCATTCAAATTCAATAATTGTTGGGTGGAACACAAAGACTTCATGAAGTTTGTTCAAAATTGTTGGTCTTCTTTCCAAGTTGAAGGAAGAGATTACTATGTGGTCAAGGAGGAATTAAAGATGTTGAAAGAAAAGCTGAGATGGTGGAATAGAGAGGTGTTTGGATTCAGAGATCTTCGAATTGAGAAGATAGTGAAAGAGTAAAATGAAGTTGAGAGGGTGGGTGCAGAGGGGGTGACCCCAAATATTGAGCAAAGGAAACTGTTGAATGGTGAGTTTTGGCAAGAGCTACATATAAAGGAAAGCCTACTAGCACAAAGGGGATTCAAATACCCGGTTCTTTCATGCTTGTATCAGAGGAAATAGGAGGAAAACTCAGCTCTTGAAATTAAAAGTCAATGAGCATTGGATTGAGGATGTCCAAGGGATAAAAACAGAGGTAAAGAAGTTCTTTGAGATGGGGTACAAAGACGAAAATTTTAGCAGACCAACATTGGATGGAGTAAGCTTCAAATAGGTTTCTTCTGAAGTAAATGAGTTGTTAATTGCACTATTTTCTTTAGAAGAGATCAAAGAGGTAGTCCAGAAATTTCACTTTCATTAAGAACTATTGGGATATCATCAGTCCAAAAATTTTAAACTTTTTCAACGAATTTCACAGTATGGCAAGGCTTCCCAAGGCAATGAGCGCTTTGTTTATGGCACTCATTCCGAGGAATAATAGCCCATAGGGACTTAGTGAATATAGGTCGATTTCGTTGATTGGGTGCCTATAAAATGCTTGCAAAGGTACTCGTCGGTAGACTCAAAGGTGCATTGAGAAATGTTATCTCTGAATGCAAGAATGCCTTTCTCCCTGGAAGACAGATTTTAGATGGCGTAGTAGTGGTAAATGGCAAAAAGAAGGAAGCAAGGTTGTGTAGTGCTAAAGACTGATTTCGAAAAAGCCTACGATTCGGTTTGTTGGAAATACTTGGAGTATATGCTAACAAGGATGGGATTTAACGAAAAGTGGAGGAAATTGATGAAAGCACTACAAAAAACTCGGCGATTAGCCACGGTCAAAACCGTGGCAAACAGCCCTCAAGACCGTAGCAAACGCTATTAGCCACGGTTACCGTAACAGTGGGAACCAATGGCGTCGCCAAATTTTAGCCACGGTCAAAAGTAGATTTAGCCACGCCTACACAAACCGTGGTAACATCCCCTTAGCTACGGTTTTGGTTTGGTTTACCACGGCCAAACCGTGGCTAAATCGTCGTTCCAAGCTTTTAATATGCACATATTAGCCACGGTTCCAACAGTGGCTAGATTGGAGGGAAGCGCGCGGGAATTTAGTCACTATTTACCCACGGTTTAACCGTGGCTAACTCAAATTTTTTTTTTTTAAAAATTTATTCTTCCTACTTAACCCATAATTATTCTTCCTGCTAAAACAAAGCTTATTTGTTAATGGCAACTTACTCTTCCATTTGACCATATGTAATAAGTAAATAAAAAAGCAAAATTAATAAATATGTGGTGGAATAAACTTTGGAATATATAGCTAATTAATTACTTAAGATGAAATTCTAACATCCATTAAAAAGTAATATTCAACATATAGTTACCAAAAAACCACAACTACAAAAATACCCAATCAACAAGTAATTAGAGATTCTAAATATCTAGACTAAGATGAGGATGAACCTAGGTTGAACATCGATAATTCATCTCCAAATTTATGTTGCAAGAAGTTGTGAAGACCTTCCAATTTATTTGTTGCTTGTGTAAGCTTCTCCTTGGTTTGTGTGTGCTCCTCCTTGGTTTTAGCAAGTTCTTCTTTGGTTTTAGCAAGTTCTTCTTCGACATTCGCTTGGGCAGAGTTACCAACTTGGATAAAATCAGGGAAATGCCTACGATTTCCAAAAACAACAGTTGGACAAACACCTGGACCTAAAACACGAACTCGGCCTGAGTGTTCAGCTCCACATGCTTTTCCAATGGCATCATTAGAATAAGCATTAATCTTTGACGGAACACCTATAGTAGCCGCACGTTCTTGATCTTCAGACAAGCTCTCTGAAATCTTCTCCTATTGGGAAAAATAATCATTAATATTTAGCGAAATCTCCCACATAAAAACTAAGATTCATCATAAACTAAAATATTATATCAGCACACTACATTTTAGTATAAAGCACCCTGTATAAAGCACCAAATCAAACAAATCAGCCCATCAAGGTACTCATATCAATTACTGCTACCGTTTAATTTCTGCTAAACATTGCCACCAACAAGAAATTACTTGTCAACACACAAACACCATTCAGATTAGTTACTTGTCAGAAATTACTTGTCAGCACACAAACACCAAGGTACTTAATTATAAACATTGTCAAGATCCAATTCAGCACCAATTCCGCACAAACACCATGCAGATTCAAGACTATCAATATAATCCAGACACAGAGATCTACATATTTTCAATAAGGTGACCATAGTACTGAAAGCAACTTGTCAAATACAGACACAGAGATCTACATATCACAATTTGATACAATCCAATCCATGTTATATATAGAACCCTGGGCAGCATTAAAATTAGCAAAGGTACAGCATCAGATATAGTAATCAGAAATTAGCACAACTTGAATAGGTACAGCATCAGATATAGGTACAGCATCAGATATATTAAAATTAGCAAAGGTATAGTAATCAGAAATTCAGACATAAAGCTAAACAGCAAAGCAATGAAGAGAAATCACAAATTCTTTCACCCAGAAACCACCACAACTTGAATACAGGAGGTCAGAGACAAACAATCAATCTGTTAAGAAACATGCAGCTACTAGTAAATGGCTTAGAAACTTCTTGACAGGGAAGAAGGACAAGGTTTTGGAGCAGCTACTAGTAGCTATATATAGTTAATTGATGTCATCATTTTCACTGGTCCATTATAATGGTCCTACACATACATGCTCCATTATACTGGAACAGTTAAACTATCATTATTGAAATGAAAAATAGAAATAATGTATGAATAGAAAGAAACTCCAATATTGTCAAAAAGAAAACCCAATAATTGATTCTAGCACATCCAAAACAGATGTTCAATAATTTAAATTAAAACTAAAAAAAGAGACTAGATCTACTGGCTCCTACTTCGTAATTCAACCATTATTTCACTTGCAAAATGTAAATTAATTCAACCATTATTTCACTTGCAAAATGTAAATTAAAAAGAACGGTGCCTAAATTCCTAATCAGTTCATTGGTATGTGATTATTTCCCAATCACGGTGATTATTTCCCAATGCATTTGATCAGTTCAATTATTGTGATTATGGAGGGTGTATGACTTTGACTTACACACATAACCGATTTAGGGATTTTGACAAGCTAAAGAATGACATTGGGATGACAGAGCTCAGTAAAGTGAAGTCTGATAAACTGAACACTTAAGAGTGTTAAATTTAAGGGAAGAAATGTAGATATAAAAGCTGTATGTAGTAAACTTGTGTTTGTAATAATCAACTAGTGTTTGTGGGCCCTGTATAGTGTATTGCCCATTATGTATTTTGTGGGCTTATTGTTTCTGTTGTATAAGCTGGCCCATTAGCAATTTACTTTAACTTGTACAAATAACCAAGTTTACAATCAATGAAGTTAACAGCCCTATATATATACATATATCTGCATATGCTCATATGAAGTAGTTTCCAACTGCTGGAAAGCCTCTGAGACAGCACATGGAAGAGCATGTGATAGAAAACGTGGGACCATGTGAGAACTGTTTTCAAAGGCTGGCTTAGATGTGTCTTTTTGTGGGGATGAGAGATAGGGAAAGAGAGATAGAAAGAGTCAAGGAATATTATTCTCTAACATTAAATTCCAATCTCTGGTATCAAATCTAAAATTGATTTTATCAGATTTGTGCTATTCAGAATGGGCAGAAGCAGCATGCTATGGTTGTCGCTGCTGCTACAGCTGCACCAGCTGATTGGGTTAAGGCGTGATATATTATATGTTAATGTTTCTGTGACAGGCAAGAAAGGCATTGTGTGCTTTAAGAGGATTAGTGACAAAATTTAATCTATCAGAGTAACAAAAACAAATTCATGGTGTAAGATATAAGATGTACTTACAGCCATGGCTTTTCCTTCTCCATTCACATAGCTTCCATCCTTCTTTAGTAATGTTGCCAATTTAACTTCGCTTCGACATACAGGTCTTCCTAATTTTAGCTCCTAACATCATAAATAAAATACAACTAGTTATCATATACTAAAACTTATTTTACTATAAGATAGAAATTCTTTAAAACAACATACCATTTGACGAGCCCTTCTTGCATTGCTCTTACTACCACCAGCATGTGAGACTTTAAGCTTCCCACGATTTGTTGTATTTTGCTGACTTAGTTTCTACAATTTTTAACTAAGATAGTCAATATGTCTCCAAAGTTCTCACTTTATTTCAAACAAGAATAGAAAATAATAAGATAAGTTTATATAGAATACTTATACCTTCATCTCGTCAGTTTGATAGTAATGCACAAATGCAGCCCACTCAACGGGATTAACACCTGGAGGAGGATTGGCAAGTATTTCGGCCTTACTTTTGTTCGGGTAGAAGTATTGACACCTTATCTTATATTTATGGGCCTTCCATCTATCTCCTAATGTGCTCATCACCCATTTAATACCAGCAGCATAATCAAACTCAAAATGATCCTTGAAATGTTATATTTTTAGGTCAATATTCAATTATAAAAGTCACAATAAAAGAATAAAAGTGTTAAGAGTTTAGATAGTAACCTCAATACACTTCCATTGCTGCATGCTATTGTCCTCTGACATCAAATCCCATCTTGTAACTGATAAAGGACAGAAAGCGGACCTTTCAGCGACTTGGCCAAGAAACCTCACAAGTAAGTTTGACCCACTATCATTTCCTTGTCCATTACCATTGATTTCCACAACTACTTTTTTGGTTTTTTCCAAATGCCAAACCTGACTTGCTACCATTTTTCGAGTAATAGTTTCTCCGGTACAAGTATCTACCATTACATAGAAACACTATAGTTACGTAATATTTTTCTACTAAAAAAATCAGTGAATAAGATTATCAATGATATGTTATTTTTACCTTTGACTATGACAAGTAGAGGGCCCTCCTCTTTCTGTTGTGGCTGAACCTCATTTGGACTTAAGGAAGCATCAAATGAATCATCATAAGATGAACTATTAGTTATGTCTACATTTTGAAATTGATCATCAAATTGGTTGTTGATACTCTGTTGATGCTGATCTTGAAGGGTCTCCACATCATTTTGATTTTTTTGTCCACGTACCCTTCGCAACACATCTTCTCCCGAAAGCTTTCGTTTTTGCCTCATCTCAAATAAAATATCTGCATGATTTGCAAAAAGCTAACATGTTAGGAACTGAATATTCGAAAACTGAAGAAAGGGACGATGTGTCACAAAGGAGAATACTCCTTTCACAAAAGAAAAACTTCCGGTCACTAACTATTGAAACATACATGTCTCACCTATACATAGATATCTTCCTTATTACAAGTCCTAGCATACACCATAGATAAAAAAATGTGTCTTAAATAAATCATAAAGTGGTCATGTCATTACAAAAAGCTGAAAAAGGATAAAATTCTTAAACAACAAATGAATTGTGGCTGAATTACAAAGCTCATAATCAAACTAATCTAACATCATGTTATCATCTCCTTCACTAGAGCTATTGTGATCTTCATCAAAATTTGATTCATCGCGTTCTTGTCCTTGTTCTTGTTCATTGTCATCATCTTGCACTAATTGTAATTCTTCAATGTTCTGCACATTTTGCTCGCAAAAAGGTATGTCTTCCATTAGGATCTCTTCTGAATCCATCAAGTTCACATCTCCCATGTCATATATGTCTCTAGGCTTCATATGACATACACAAGACCAGCCTTCATCAAATGGATCATCAACATAATATACCATTCTAGCATCGGTTGCAAGGATGAACGGTTCATCTACTTCATTCACACCAGTATGCATCAAGCGAGAAAAATTCACACTTGTTATCCCAAATTGATCTATCTTGATTCCCTTGTTGGGTCTATTGTCTACCCAAATACATTTGAATAGTACAACTCTTAGCTTACCATAGTAATCAAGCTCTATGATGTCAACCAATTTCCCATAATACCTGTCATCGGTTGATTTTTCAAAAGGTTCCTTGCCGGTTGAAAATCTCTTTGTAATAGCAGACATAACGATACCACTATTTTGGGTTTTCAATCCTTGTTCCTTCTTTTGTGTACGAAACTTAAATCCATGAATGTTATACCCATTAAATCTCCTTGCAATGTCATTTGGCCCTTTTGCGAGCCAATCAATTTCAGCTGTAATATGTGGATCATCCTTTCTTGCAACCTAGTATATATTGGGAATCATTAGGACAATTATATATATATATATATATATATATAGATCACAATACTTTGAGATGAAAAAATTAAGTGAAACTCAATATATGTCCTTACATATTCGCTGAACCATTCGTGAAAATGTTTGTGAACATATTCTTCCACAATTTTAGAGGAGTTTCTCTTGCCACGATGCATCCTAGAAACCTCAACTCTACACTTGCTGGATGAAAATTTTCTTAGTTATTAAAAATGGTATTGAAATGGATAATTTAAAATTTTACTTTATATAAAAGCACAAAACTTACTCACGAAATGGATCAACTAATTCACAATTAGTTAACACATAGCGATGAGCTTGTATCTTCTCAAATGGTGAAAGTGAAAATATCTTGATAGCTCCAATAGGCCTACCCGATGTAGGAAACAAATTTGATAGAATAGCAGACTCACTACTAGAATTGACTCCATTATCATCGTCATTGCGTCTTGGACGATTGAACCTTGTTTCAATCTCACCATCCTCTAAATATCTTGAACAAAACGTAAGACATTCATCCATAATGTATCCTTCAGCTATACATCCTTCTGGTGTAGCCTTGTTACGAACATAGGATTTTAAATGGCCAAGGGTCCTAAAATAAAAGAAAGTGAGCCTAGTAAAAATTAAACCATATAGTTTATCATCAACTTAATGATAAATACAATATACCTTTCAACAGGGTACATCCATCTATAATGCACGGGACCAGCAATCATTGCTTCCTCTCCAAGATGAATAACTAAATGAACCATAACAGTGAAAAAAGAAGGAGGGAATATCATTTCCATATGGCAAAGGGTGAGAGCAATTCGCTGTTGTAGTTTCTCTATATTCTTGACGTCTAGAACCTTGCATGATATTTCTCTAAAGTAGTTACATAGCTCAATCAACACTGAAGCAACTTCTTTAGGAAGAGTTTTTCTAAAAGCAATTGGAAAAAGGTGTTCCATCAGGATATGTGAATCATGACTCTTCAGACCAAAAACCTTGCGTTTCTTAGTATCAACACATCTAGAAATATTTGATGCATAACTATCCGGGAAAACCACATTTTTGAGAATTTTTAGGAACATATCTTTCTCCATATTTTTCATTTTAAAACACGACTGAGGAAACTTAGAGGAATTGGGATATGGGTGAAGTCTTTCTCTAATTCCCATTTCCTGCAGGTCTTTGCGAGCTTGAAGATTGTCTTTTGTTCGTTTTTTATCGTCAAGCACTGTGAACAATACATTGTCACAAACATTCTTCTCTATGTGCATCATATCAAGGCAATGGCGAATAAGATTATGCTCCCAATAAGGCAAATCCCAGAAGATACTCTTTTTTTTCCATTGTTGTGGGCCAACCGCACTCGTACCCTCATCATGTGGCGTTTTGAGATTATCATCAATTTGTCCCAATATGTCTGAGCCTGTCATTGGAACAGGGGAAGGTCTAAGCTCTATTGAGCCATCAAATGACTTTTTATTGTATCTATACTTGTGATCAAGCGGTAAATATCGACGATGTCCCATGAAACAATTTTTCCTACCAAATTTCAGCCTTTTAGATTCTGTATCAAACTTACATGACGGACATGAAAACAATGTATGTGTATTCCACCCAGATAGGTTGTCAAGGCCAGGAAAGTCACTAATTGTACAAAACAATGCAGCTCTCATTCGAAACGTTTCTTTAGCAGAGGAATCATAAGCATCAACACCATTCCACAAGTTTTTTAACTCTGCAACTAGAGGCTGTAAGTAAATATCAATATTATTGCCAGGCATCTTAGGACCAGGAATTATCATTGACATGATAAGAGAAGTTTGCTTCATGCAACACCATGGAGGATAGTTGTAAACATACAACATCACAGGCCAAACACTATTAGAAGAACTTAAAGTCCCAAATGGGTTGAAACCATCTGTAGCTAATGCGAGTCGCACATTACGAGGATCTAAAGCAAAATCGGGATACAACAAATCAAAGTTCTTCCATGCTTTAGTGTCTCTAGGATGCCTTAACAACCCATCTGGATTTGCCATTGTAGCATGCCATTTCAATAGCTCTGCAGTTTTAGAGGATGTGTACAACCTTTGCAACCTTGGTATAAGTGGGAAGTATCGCAATACTTTTGCTGGTTGGGGCTTCTTTTTCTTTTTGGCGTCCATCACATCATGTGCCGCACCATCATTTTCCTGTGATTTCCATCTAGATTCATTACAAATCTTGCATTTATCTCTCTTCTCATCCTCTAGTGATCCCCAATACAACATGCAATGTTTCGGGCAAGCATGAATCTTATCATAACTTAAACCTAACGTCTTAATCATCTTTTTTGCTTGATAGAAAGATGAAGGTAGTTTAGCATGGGGAAAAGCATCAGTTAGAAGCTCAATGATCATTGAAAATGTTTTATCTGTTGCGCCACACAAAACTTTTATGTGGTAGAGACGAACGATGAAGGATAGTTTGCTATATTTGGTGCAACCCTGATAGAGCTCTTGATTTCCGTCTTCCATTAATTCTTTAATTGTTTTCAGCTCCTTATTATTGACGTCATTGGTGTCCATTACGTTGTCGCTGTTAGGAATACTTGATGGACCAGAATCTTGATTTCCTTGGTCACCAAAGACGCCAAAGACATCGTTTAACATATCTTGCATTGGATGTTGTCTAGCAGACGCTTCTTTTACTTGGCTCACTGATTCAACATTTGGTTGAACATGCTTTTCCCCATGCATGTTCCAAAATGTGTACTTGCTTGGAAAACCCTTTTCAAGGAGATGACTGAACACTTCAACTCTATTACGAGGAAAAAATCGACATGTATTACAAGGACATAATATTTGTCCATTGATTGATGCATTTGAAAAGGCAAAGTCCAAAAATTGGACTACCCCATCCAAGAAGTTTTTTGATTTTATTGGCTTATCAATCCAACTCTTATCAATCATAATTGCATAATCTGTTTGCAAATTGAAATGAAATTATTCAAGCATTTGAAATAGCAAATGACAATAAGGTAGCAAATGAAGATAGATTCACAATTGCATCATTGGAGTAGCTTCAAAACAGAATTCTTCTAGTAGCGATACAATCAGGAAAATTGCTACAATTATATGCACCTTGCTCAATCAGGAAAACAACCTATAAACTAAGTTCAAATGTTTAAATCTTCAATATACTCTTAAGTGTTGGCCAGCTACATACAGGTTCACAAATATAAAAAATAAAGTAAGCATTTCACTATTGCATCAATACTTTTTCAAATAAAACATCAAGTAATGAATAATTTATAGAGGTTACTGATTATGCATGCAGCCTTTTGATATCATTTAGCAACATGTTGCCTTAATAGCAGAAAAATGTTAAATGATTAATAAAAAGCATATTAGCACATGCTCTTCTAGTCTTTTCTTTTATTCGCAATTTATTATACGACTACATACAACAAATAGGAACAATACATAATTACTTCGGAAGAAAAAACAGCATATATAGTTAATTAACCGGATGCATTAGAATGTATCAAGGACCTCAAAAAAGTGAAGGAAATTGGAACTTGAAGAGCCAAACCTCAAAGACGATGCTCGTAATTGGAGAAATCGATGAAACCGCCGATGCGTTTGAAATAGACCTTGACGAGAACCACACTTTCGTCCTCGCCCGCTCGCCGTCCTCGCCGCAACTGAGATCAACGAAACCGCCGCGAGCCAACAAGATGACGGAACTGTGAATGCAGCAATCAAGACAACAACAAGAAAGAATGAAGTCAATAACGAGGTGAATGAGAATCACGATTCACAACAAAGCAAAACACACATTTTTAGACTATAAAAATAGAATACAAATTGAAAGCAGCAAAAATCTAATTGTATCATCAAAGTGGTTTTCGTAAAAATAGAATACACACATTTGTATCGAGCAAAAATAGAATACAAACATTTGTATCAAGCATATAAATCTAATTGAATGCAGCAAAAATCAGTGAACCAAAGCAGCAAATCAGTGAACCAAAGTATCAAATAGAATCGCAAATCAGTGAACCAAAGCAGCAAAAATAGAATACACACATTTGTATCAAGCATATAAATCTAATTGAATGTAGCAAAAATCAAATTGAAAGCAGCAAAAATCAAACTGAAAGAAGGAACTGTACGATGAGAACAAGAAAACATCAATTTAGAGATCATCAAATCAGTTTCCCCTCCCAAATCACCATAAATGCAGTGAACAAGAAACATTAAAATCAAGAAAGAAGAAAGAAGAAAACATAAAGAAAGAAAGAAAGAAACGAGGGACGATTGGTACCTACGATGAGAAGGAAGTTGCGAGAGAGCTTCACCGAATTGCGAGAGAGCTTCACCGAGCTTCACCGAGTTGCGAGAGAGCTTCACCGAGTTGCGAGAGGTTCACTTCTTCACTTCTTCACTTCTGGACAGGTTTCGGCGATGGAGGCTAGGTTTCAGCGATTCACTTCTTCACTTCTGGTCAGGGACGAATTGGAGAGGTTTCTTGGTGTTTCATCGTGGAGGCTGGGTTTTCATCGTGAAGGAGAGATTCATCGTTGGTGTTTCATCGTGGAGGCTGGGTTTTCATCGTGAAGGAGAGATTCATCGTGAAGGAGAGGTTTTCAAATGGGAGAGGAGGAATCGTGTTTCTAGGTTTTCAGAAGGGAGAGAGGAATCGTGGAATCGTGTTTCAGAGAAGGAGAGGTTTAGTTTGCGATTAAGGAGGGAGGAAGTGAGCGAGAAACAATATTATTTCACACCCTTTCCCGGTCATTTAGCCACTGTCCAGAGCGTGGCTCATCCAATTTTTACCCACGTGTAAAATAAATGTGGCTATTTTAGTGTGGCAAAGAGCCGCTAATTTGGTAGTGAAGCTTGCTACTCGTGTAATTCTATTTTGGTGTTAGTAAATGGTAGCCCGAAAAAGGAATTTGTAGCCCAGAAGGATTGAAGCAGGGTGATCCAATTTTTTGTTCCTAGTAGCAGTAGAAAGTTTGGGAGGTTTGGTGCGCAAAGGGGAGGAGTCTCATTGCCTAAAAGGTTTCAAAGTAAGTGAATCTCTATCCATCTCAATGTTACTAGATGATACGATTTTCATGTGTGATGGTGGAGAGAATAGCATTTGGTGCTTGCAAGCTATATTGAGAAGATTTGAAATGGCCTCGGGTCTAATTAAAGGTCAACTTCGCAAAGAGGAATGTAGTTGATATCAACATTAAAGAGAGGGTGTTGAGGCGGGGTATCTCTCATTTCCTTGCTTGCAACATTGGATTGATCCCATTTAAGTTTTTAGGTTTTATAGTTGGATCCCATCCAATATGAAAGAGCACTTGGCAGCCCGTCATTGATTCCATTAAGGCTAGACTCAATTGTTGGAATAGCAGGAAACTTTCAATTGGAGGACGAACAACACTCATCAATTCGGTACTATCATCTCTACCACTATATTTCTTTTCGTTGTTCAAAGCGCCAAAAATAGTGGTAGGAGATATTGTGAAGTTACAAAGGAGGTTTTTATTGGGGGGGGTGATGAGGACAATAATAAGATGGCTTGGGTTAATTGGGAGCTCATCTGCACGCCCATGGCCTTGGGATAAAAAACATAGAACCTTTCAATTAAGCCCTCCTATCCAAGTGGAGATGGAGATTCATATAGTGGATTAAAGTACTAGTTGAAAGATATGGATCGAGTGGGCCGTGGTTAAAAGAGGAAGACTATAAGAGGAGTTTTAAACAAAGTTGGAACATATATGGTTTAATGAATGGGCAATGGTGATACTCTCAAGTTCGGGTCTGATATTTGGCTTCGTAGAGAGTCTTTGAAACTCCTCTTTCCATCGTTATTCAGTGCTTGCATGTCCAAAGAAGCCATGGTCTCAAATATAGGGGAGTGGCAGCAAGAAAGCTTTCGGTGGGATTGGCGATGGGTGGCTGATTTACCTCACACGGAGGCCCAAAACTTTGAAGATATGCAAAATTTACTCACGGGAATTAGCCCGATAAGGAATGTTATTGATAAATGGATCTGGCTGCCAGACTCTACAAAAGGTTTTACGCTAAAAAGTTGTTATGAATGGTCGTGTTCTATTTGTGCAGGTAATGGTAGGGAAGTGGGTAGCTCAAAAGTTGAGGTGTGTAAAAAACTGTGGAGAAACAATGTTTCTACAAAGGCAACAATTTTTACATGGAGATTGTTCTTGGAGAAAATAGCAACTCGCGAGGCTTTACAGAAACAAGGGGTCTTGAATTCAGCCCAGGATCTTTGTTGCGCTTTTTGCTTCAAAGAAACTGAAACAGTTCCTCACTTATTCCATAAATGTGCAGTAACGAAGGAAATATGGAGCAGAATTTATGGCTGGATGGAACAAAGACGGTATGCAGCAGTGACTTGGTTACTAATTTCATTCATTTCGGTGAGCTGTGTAAAGGAAGAAGACAAGCGGAGTCAAGCACTTGTTATGGATTGCAGCAGTGTGGAAAATTTGATCTGCACGAAATAAAACAATGTTCAAGGGGGAAATAGTAAATACAAAATCTGTTGTCATGTGTGTAATTTACACTGCCTGGGGCTGCACGAAATAAATCAATGTTCAAGGGGGAAATAGTAAATACAACAACTAACTAACAATTCCTGAGAGAGTAAGTAGTTATAATTTGTGAGTTTTACGTGCTACACACAACATTCTTCTCTTTTTTGTAAACACCTATGTGTAACATTCACTAAATTATGTGACAATTGCCATATTTAAAATATTACATTTAATTAAGGTACATAATTTCCTATATATTTTCAAAATACCACATTTAATTTCTGAATCACAAATTTATTTAAAATATACATTGTACAATATCCGTATTCAATTGCATTTAGTTGCTTAATTCTAGCTATAAAAAAATTTCAAATTTTTCTAAACGAAAATAATAACTCTGGGTATTTTTTGCTTCTAAAATTATATTATAAAATCATATCATTTGACGTTAATGGCTAACTTTGGAGATAGTGGCGATTCACATTTTGAGTAAGGTCTTTATTTTTTATGGATTTAAAAATTTTGAAAATGGGAGGAATGTGCAACCGGTTTTTCATTGTCCATACTCTCTAGAAGTTTATTTTTTTTCCCAGCAACTCATCATCCATTCTGTTATGGTAAATAGAAATTCTGCTATTCACACCTCCTCCTACAATGCCCAAGTATCACAAGGCCCATTTACATGAAAACAGGGTCCAATCATCAATGGCCAAGATCACTCTGCAAGATCGGACGGCCCAAATCGACCATAGCAAACACCACTCCAAATCTATAAATACAGCATTCAAAGCTCATTAATGGGAAGACTTTTTCCAACACAACTCAAATACTGACTTGAGCGTCGGAGTGTTATTGCAGGAACAACATCGGACACCTCAAGATCGACAACCTCGGACACATCAAGATCGACAACCTCGAACATCTCAAGACCTGGACATTAAAACAGAATCAAGGATAAAACACCTACTAACTGCATAAAAAAGATCACCAAGGTCAAAAGCACAGTACAGAACATTGGCGACCACAGTGGGAGAATCAATACCCTATTTTTCTCACCATCTCCTTGATCTTATTAATGGCACCAACACGCCGTTCAATACCGACTAGTCTCATGGCCGAACCTGAGCTCGGCCCTCAGCAAACCCCTGAAGGCCACGTCCAGGAACTCACAAATTTGTCACAGACACGAAGCCGATACCCCAACACGGGACCATCCCGAGCACATTCGGGCGCAGATGAAGCGAGTCTACCACCTCCTCCTCAATTACTTCCAGCTTTGACGGACGCGGTTCAACAGCTCGTTCAGCTATTGGCTCGGCAAGAAGCCGTAAATGAAGAAAGAAGCAACTGTTTCGCTAACCTCGAAGCCGAAGTAGCGAGACTGCAAGGTCCGAACGTTTTGGACCAGCAATCGTCCGGGCAGGGCTCCCTGGAGGAACGACACCCAACTCGAAGAAGACTCTTTCATCGATCACCCCCTAGGAGAAAGCTCAATCATCGTTCTCCTGCACGCCATCAGCGAGGAAATGGTTCTCGTTCTCCTCCGGCTCGACAATATAATGGTCTCGACGATCTTCATCCTTCCCCATGCCATCACCAAGGGAATGATTCTCGTTCTCCATCAGCTCGACAATATGACGATCTTGATGATCCTCATTCTCCTCTACGCCGCCACCGAGGGAATGGTTCCCGTTCTCCTCTGGCTCGCCGTCTCGGCGACCTTGAAGGCTCGACCTCGTCAAGGAGACGATCAAGAAGCCGTGACAACATTCAAAACAATCAATCACGACGATACGGACATCCTGATCCTCATCACAGACACCAACCACTGTCACGGGCGAATCAACCTGGGCGAAAAGGTCCGTTCACAAAATCAATCGACAATTTTCGGGTCCCACGGTATCTCGAAAAACCACCTGGAGGACTGAAGACTTACGACGGAACGGGCGACCTCGACAGGCATCTCAACCAATTTGACACGACCATGCAGTACCGAAACGTACCCATGGAAATGAAATGCCGAATATTCCCGTTAACCCTGGACAAAATGGCTTCCGAATGGTTCCAGACGTTAAGATCGAATACCATTTCCTCATGGGACCAGTTAGCGAAACACTTCTCGGTGCACTTTGTCCATTCCAAGAGCAAACCCAAAAACAAAAATGTTTTAGCATCTATTGTCCAGAAGGGAAATGAGCCCCTGAGAGAATATATAGAGCGATTCAACATCGAAGCTCTTCAGGTTCGGCAGTTAGACGACGCTTTCCGAATCTTCTTCATGGCCCAAGGTCTGCTCCCTGGAAGCTCGTTCCGAAAGCACATCAACACCTGGGAACCTAACACCCTTCAAGAATTCCTCGAGCTATCCCAGTGCTTTATTAATGAAGAAGAAAATTCCAAAGTCAACAAAACATCGTCACATGCAGAACCGTCGAAACGCCACATCGAGATCGATCCTCGTAAAAATTCGTGGAACATCGGTAAGAAAAATCGTCACCAGGTATATACCGAACTCAACGTCTCCAACGCCCAGTTACTAGGGGAATGTTGGAACGTCGAATTCATGGACGTCAAACCTCCCAGGTCCTTACCTATCCGACCTGGACAGAAGGCCAACAAATACTGCCGATACCACAGAAGCAATGGCCATGACACAAACCATTGCAACGCCCTGAAGGATGACATTGAAGATTTGATAAAGCGAGGAAAACTATCTTCTTATGTCAAAAGGGAGGGAGAACGATCTGACGATCTCAGAAGAGAAAGAAATGAAAATCCTAGAGCAAAAGGAAAAGAAGTGATCGACCCAGACCACGAAGAACTGGATAAAAAACGTTCGATTATCATGATGATAAATGGAGGATTCGATCATGAAGGATCAGGAAAATCAATGAAAAGAAAATGGAAGGAACTGTTATGCGTGGCTTCAACGTCGACAACCCCGATCAAGACCAATCGACCTCCATTATCTTTTAGCGATAACGACCTTATTGACGGAAAAGCTAACAAACACGTACCTCTCTTAATATCGGCGATCATAGCCAATAAGGAGGTACGTAGGATCTTGGTCGACCAGGGGAGCTCATCAGACATCCTCTTTATCAATCTTCTGAACAAAATGGGGATCGACAAAGAGGAACTCACCCCTTATAGAGGAACGGCTCTGTCCGGCTTTAACGGATCTCGAACGAAACCCCTTGGGCATCTGTAGCTAATGGTTACCTACGGAACCGAACCAATGGTTCGAACCGTCAAGACCAAATTCCTCGTCTTACCTTGTGAGTCCATATACAACGGTATTATAGGAAGACCGACCCTCGGCAGGCTCGGGGCGGTTACATCCACCACACACTTAAAGATGAAGTTCCACTCTCTCTGCAACAGAGTTATCACTCTGAACTCTGACTTAGAGTCGGCTTCCAGGTGTTTTTTCCTATGGACGAAAAACGAACGAAAAGCTTCGGAGCATGAAGGGGTTCCCCCTTCGAAAGAGTTGTCGACTCCCAAACTACCAAAAGGTAGATCGACTGAAGTTAACACCGCCACTAACATAGAAACCGGCTGCGATCCGAAAGTCGAAAATGAAAAAGACGTCGACGAGCTAACCAAAGAGCTCAAACGAAAAATCAAAAGACCAGAGCCTGATGGAAAGTTCGTCGAAATACAGCTCGGTTCAGACCCCTCACAAAATGTCAAAATAGGGATCGACCTTCCAGAAAAGATCAAGATCGATTTAACCCAATGTCTTAAAGATTTCAAAGACATCTTCGCTTGGTCGGCAGAAGACATGCTTGGGATCCCACCAGAGGTTGCTTGCCATCGACTCGCAATAAACCCAGAAGCAAAATGGATCGCCCAAAGAAAGCGGGCTCAAAGCAAAGAGAAAGCCATTGTTGCCGCCATAGCAGTAGACGACCTCATCAGAGCCAACTTTATCTCTGAGGTTAAATACACAACTTGGTTATCAAACCCAGTCTTGGTGAAGAAAAGTAACGGAAAATGGCGTATGTGTGTCGACTACACCGATCTTAATAAAGCTTGCCCAAAGGATGCTTTTTCCGTCCCCAGCATCGATCGTTTGGTCGACAATGCTTCCGGTTTCCGGTTATTATCCTTCATGGACGCATTCTCCGGGTACAACCAGATCGCCATGTTTCCACCAGATCAAGTAAAAACTGCCTTCATCACCGACCGAGGTAACTTCGCGTACCGTGTCATGCCATTTGGGTTAAAAAACGTTGGAGCAACTTATCAAAGAATGATGAACAAAGTGTTCCAAAACCAGATCGGTAAGAGCGTAGAAGTCTACCTCGACGATATGATCGCCAAAAGCAGAAGTGATGACGAGCATATAAGCGATCTAAGAACGATTTTTTACGAGGTACGAAAAAATAGAATGAGGTTAAACCCAGAGAAATGCACATTCGGAGTTCGAGCAGGGAAAATCTTGGGTTTTTTCTTAACAGAAAGAGGAATCGAGGCGAACCCAGATAAATGTCGATCCGTCACAAAAAATGCGAACTCCGACGTCCAAGAGGGAAGTGCAAAAACTTAATGGGATGATAGCTGCTCTATCTCGTTTCATATCAAATGCAGCATTCAAATCTCTTCCACTTTTTAAAATCCTCAAAAAAGAAGAAAGAGATTTCGAATGGACGCCTGAACAAGATGAAGCTTTGAAACAACTCAAAAAATCGCTCTCCGAGCCTCCAATTTTAACTCGATTAAACGAGGGGGAAACCCTATACCTATATCTGGCGGTCTCGGAAGAAGCTTTAGCTGCCGTTCTGGTGCGCGAGCTAGTGACCGGACAAAGCCCGGTCTACTTCGCAAGCAAGGCTCTGCACGGAGCTGAGAGTCGTTATCAGAAGGTCAAAAAAATCGCCCTGGCTCTCATCGTCGCAGCTCGACGCTTCCGAGCCTATTTTGTCGCTCACCAGGTGGTCGTCCGAACTAACTACCCCATCAGACAAATACTCCATAGAACCGATCTTGCTGGGAGAATGATTAAATGGGCTGTGGAACTCTCAGAGTTCGGAATTAAATACGAAGCTCGAACAGCACTTAAAGCACAAGTTTTAGTGGACTTCATGGCCGAGATGACCCCTCCTAACATCGATCCCGATATGTGGATCCTATATGTTGATGGATCCTCGAACCCAAAAGGAAGTGGCGCTGGAATCATGCTAGAAAGCCCAACAGGGATCATCATTGAAGTTTCCCTAACGTTCAGTTTCCCAACATCGAACAACCAAGCGGAATACGAGGCTTGCATCGCCGGACTACGCCTGGCAATCGACCTCCAAGTTCGGCAAATAAAATTACATACCGACTCTCTCTTGGTGGTCTCCCAGATCGGAAACCAATACGA
This sequence comes from Astragalus membranaceus, assembly GCA_039519185.1. NCBI lineage: Eukaryota > Viridiplantae > Streptophyta > Magnoliopsida > Fabales > Fabaceae > Astragalus > Astragalus membranaceus. The sequence goes on along the minus strand of CM076846.1, from coordinate 142,795,241 downwards.
GACGAAAGAATCGACCTTGCAAAAATACTTACTTCAAGTACGGTCGCTATTGGCTAAATTCGAAGCAAGCGAGGTAATCCACGTGCCAAGAGCGGAAAATCAACGAGCTGACATCCTCGCCAAACTCGCAAGCACGAAAACCCCAGGAAACCAAAGGACGACCATCCAAGAAACACATCACGAACCCAGTGTCTCCCCAGAGCCTCTGTTCAACCCGACCATCTGCATGCTCGAAGGAACTGACAGCTGGATCACTCCAATTTTAGAATACATCGTCACGGGAGCTGAACCCCTAGATAAAAACGATGCTAAATATATTAGGAGAAGGGCCTCGGCTTTCTCAGTCATCGATGGAACGCTTTACAGAAGAAGTCTCTCCTCCCCGTTGATAAAATGCGTCGAGGGAGAGGAAGCAGCATATGTCCTATCAGAAATTCATGAAGGAATCTGCGGCCAGCACATGGGAGCTCGATCTTTAGCTCGAAAAGCTCTTCGAGCCGGATACTACTGGCCGACCATGATAGGCGACGCTAGCGATCATGTAAAGAAATGCAAAAAATGCCAAATTCACGCCAACGTTCACATAGCTCCCCCCACAGATCTCACGAGCTTATCCTCCATATGGCCCTTCGCATGGTGGGGAATGGACCTGCTCGGACCGTTCTCAAAAGCACCAGGACAAGTCAAATTTTTGATCGTCACCGTGGACTACTTCAGCAAATGGATAGAAGCGGAACCCTTGGCTACCATCACTGCAAAAAACTGCATAAAATTCTTCAAGAAAAATATTATGAGCAGGTTCGGGATTCCTGAGGTAGTAGTAACTGATAACGGGACTCAATTCACAGATACAGGTTTTCGAAAGCTAATGCTCGAGCTAAAAAATCAAACACCATTTTACTTCAGTAGAACACCCTCAAACCAACGGACAAGCAGAGGCGGCAAACAAAGTAATACTGAACGGGCTAAAGTGACGTCTGGACGATGCTAAAGGAAACTGGGTGGATGAATTGCCTTACGTCCTCTGGGGATACAGGACCACCCCCCAAAGCTCCACTAGAGAAACACCTTTTAGGCTCTCCTACGGAAGCGGGGCGGTCATTCCCGTCGAGATTGGCGAACTTAGTTGGAGAACGGCAAATCCTAAAACTCAAAACAATAACGACCAAGCTTTAAGAGAAGAACTCGACCTCATTGACGAAATCCGAGGTCGAGCTTCACTCCGAGAAGCAATCATCAAACAAAGATTAGCAACCAGATACAACGCCAAGGTCGTTCACAGAGATTTCAATCCAGGTGATCTGGTGCTCAGAAGAGCCGACGTCGGTCAGAAAAACTCTTCCCAAGGAAAGTTCGCCCCGAACTGGGAAGGCCCTTACCGAATTTTGTTTAAAACAGGTACGGGAGCTTTTCAATTGGAGACCCTCCAAAGAAAAAAGATCGAGAGAACTTGGAACGCTACAAAACTGAAAAGTTATTTTCTTTAGAAAGAAATCTTGTACTCCGACCTTATGTAAATACAAAGCGAGTTATTTATAAAGAAGAAGGAAACCTTTCAAAGTATTTTTTCAAAAAAACTCATCGACCACCCAAGGTCGAAACTCATCAATATTCTCACCAAGTTCCCACACATTCTTGATTTCATCAAACAGAATGTACGGGCCAAAAATTCCCTCTACAAGGAATCAACTGGGACCGATCTTAGATGATCTCCCCAAGCGACCACCCAAGGTCGCAAACTCTTTGAGAAAACAGTTAAATCCGAGCCGAGTCTCAGTAAACTATCTCAAAGAGACCAGGTCTTCGAGGATCGAAACGTCCTAAGAACGACCATCGGCCACAGCTGCCGATACCCCTATAGGGCGAGTTAAATCTGGGCCGAGTCCTGGTAAACTGTCCTATAGGCTCGAACCCGGTAAATCGAGTTCCTCATTTACCGACGTTCTGACGTCATACATGACATACAGAATTAAAAAAGCATTCATAAAGACTCAGACAAATTCCAAAAATAAACTCTACGGAAACGACATACATGACATGCAGAATTTAAAAAAAAGCATTTCATTAAGCTTGTAACGGTGTTCCAGAATTACAAAACACCTTCGACCTCAAAAAACGATCCTATCTTACATATCAAAAAATTCTGAATCTATACAAAAACCTACACGGTTATAAGCATATACCCAGAACTTCTGCAAAAAAAGAACACACTTAAAACCATCAAACGGCTGAGGTCGGAAAGATGACGGTCTTCTCCTCTGTTTGAGCATCGACCTTAACGATCTTACCCCCTTCGACCTCATGGTCAGCATCAATAATTGACCGATCCAGATAAGTAGAAGGACTGACCAAAGCAACCTGCTCGAGGGCGCACTCAAAGCCTTCCTTGTACAGCTCGATTGCAGAGTTTGCGGCTTCACGAGCCTCCTTCCTAGCTTCGTTTGCAACTTTCACAGCCTCTTTGGCATTTTTTCTACTCTGTTCAAGGGCTGCTTGGAGCTCTGCAATTCGAGCTTCAGGATCGACGCTGGTACTAGCCCCCGCCTCAGAGGCCTTTCTCAGATCGTCTTCTAAAGCGACGACTCGATGCTCCAAGCGTCTAATTTTCAGATTAGCCTCGGCCACCTGCTCCTCCAGCTCCCTCTCCTTCTCTTCAAGATCCCTCACGCGAGCCTCTTTCTCTTCAAGCTCCTTCACGCGAGCCTCTGCAAACTCGGCCCGACGTATGATCTCCCCTTGCCCTTCTCTCAAAGTTTGAAGCTCTAGCTTGGTTCGAGCCAACTCTTTTGATGTCAAAGACATGTCTTCCACAAGCTTCGCCCTTTTCGACTTCTCAACATCCAACAAAACTGCAAGCACGGAATAAAGAAAAATCAAGCTGAGGGAAAGGCCATAAGAACAAAAACAAACAAACATTAAAACACACACACCTTTAGCCCTTTTCTCATATTTCTCCTTCTCGATCTTGTGAACCTCGCCCAGGTTTGCCAAAATCTGAATTGACGCTCCTACAGGATCCTCCCGCCACTGAGCATAGTTTTGCTCCAGGAAACCCTCCTCCAAAGGAACGACCTTGTTTTTGTGTTTTGGCCTCCTCGAAGTTTTGCTCCTTTTCTCCGGTCTTGGCTCACTAACATCATCGATACGCACCCTCTTCGCCGAAGGCCCTGCACCAGTGTCATGAACGGCTGGAGGAAGGGAACCAGAGGTAAGATCGATCCGATCATGGGCAAGATCCTCCTGCGTGACGGTGTTGATCGGAGAAGCGGGAATAATCGTCTCAGCGGCGATCACAGGTTGGGGAGACATCGGAACCGGAGCAGTCTCTTCTTCAACATCGACAGGAATATCGACACTTTTCATCGCCAATGCTTTCATCGCTGGGAGCTTCCTTGGAGCCATGGTATCTGAAAAATAAAGAAAACTGGGTTATACAACTTACAATCAAAATTCACAAAATTCGACCCCAGAAAGACAAACTACCTAAAACGAGCTGCACTCTTCTCCGTTTTCCAACATGAACGATCTTGGCCGCATGGATACCCCGATACTTATGTTTTGAAAACGGAATATTCTCAGAAATAAATATCAGGATCCTCTTGGTAAGAAGATCGTCAGCGGTTAGTCGATCCTCACCCACAGAAAAAGAATGGGTAGATCGTTCAAAATGGCCTTGACTCCACCCAATAGGAAATTTTGTGGACACCAAAGTCTGACCATCCTCGCTAAGCTTTCCTACCATCTGAATCGCTTCATCGGTCACCGGCTCGACCCAATAATACAACTCCTTCCAGTTTCCCCTCAGCAAGTCCGCATAGGCCTTAAAAACCTTGGCCCCTCGCCTCGAGCGAAGACTAACATGCTCACGACCAGACTTATTCTCGCTACTATTCCGATTAATCTCAAACAAATGGAAAAATAACAACGGTGAGACCGGTCTATCCAGGTGGATGCACATTAGTTCGTAAGCCCGAACGAAAGCCCACGCATTTGGATGCAATTGGGATGGCGCAACGTCTAACCTCGCCAAAACTGTCTGCTCGAACCAGGTAAAAGGAGGCCGGATATTCATTTCGTTGATTAGCATGTGGTATAAGGTGAACTTAAGCTCCCCGGGCTACAAAGCCACGTGCTCTCCCTTCTTCATACCCTCAATCCTCCATACTCGCTTCGATCTCCCAGAAGCTTTCCTGCCAACCGTCTCCAAATTAAAACCATGCTGGTACAACGATTCGATCTCCAAAATATTTTTTGACACCCAATCGTATTGAGAAACCTCTCGTACCGGTATGTCGAGGTCCCCACAGCCAGTGCTCGAGTAACCTTCAATAAAAGCAGTAGAAGGTCGACTAGAGCCCGGTTGACTAGAAGGGCGAGATTCAGTTTGCTCTTCAGCATCGCCCCGATCGGACCCAACAGCAGGCTCAGAACTTGTCCTGAGATCGACCTCGGAACCCTCTATTTCCTCCAAATGAATTTCCTCATCGGACTCGGAAGTAATAGTCATCACGTCCACCATACGATCCTCCTCCATATCCTCAGGAGCACTCTCGTTTGGCTCATTAGCATCGCTCACAGGAGAAGAGCTTTCACCCTCAAAATTGTCTTCCGCCTTATCGCTCATAGGGGCAGAAGCAGAATGTTCCTGTACGTCAGGAGCGGCGACTTCAAGAGGATCGGTACGAACTTCAGGAATTTCACCGCCAGAAGCCATCACGTTCGTAAAATCCTTACAATACTGAGTAACGTCTCTCCGGGTTTGTTTTGTCCTCACCAGGACGAATCTGCAGAAATGGGGGACGAAATGTCAGGATTAAGATCGAAACAGGGTTCGCGAAACAAATCGGAACCTGACCTGACGACCCCCATTCTGAGATCGTAGAGGACTGGGGGAGGTCCAAGCACAACAAAAAGAATAGGAAAGAAACTAACCTCGAAACGAAGCTGCAAAGTCGATCTTGTCGGAAAAGAATGCAGTTGTTGATCTCCAGAAACCGATCTCAAAAGTTCTTCAAAAATACTCTCTAAACTCGTCTTTCTCGAAAAAGAAGCTCGGGAGCTCTCGAAGGTCGACAATCCAAAACAAATAAACGCCAAGCAACAAATGAAAGGGTGAGACCCTTTATTTATAGTGAGGCAGAATTAGTGGGCTTGGGCCGAGAAGTCGAAACGTCACGTCCAATCAAGGTCCATTAGGTTCGCACGCTAAAAATAAAACGTCACCATCATGCGCCACTGTTAAAACACGCCTTGTCAAAAACAGTAAATATGGCACTGATTCCCAAGCAGCACTGATTCCAAGAGACTGTTTGCCTCACTCAGAAGCTCGGTTGATTCCAAAAAACTTTCCGCCTCGTTCAGAAGCTCGATGTTTATTCGACGTCGACCAAAAACTCAAGCTCGACATTAGCTCAAGAGCAAGGAAATTTCTACTCAAAGAGCCAAAAACGCAAGCCTGCATCTGTGCATCACCTTATCAAGTCAGGATCGCTCCTCAGAGCGACCAGACTTGGGGGGCCACTGTTATGGTAAATAGAAATTCTGCTATTCACACCTCCTCCTGCAAGGCCCAAGTATCACAAGGCCCATTTACATGGAAACAGGGTCCAATCATCAATGGCCAAGATCACTCTGCAAGATCGGACGGCCCAAATCGACCATAGCAAACACCACTTCAAATCTATAAATACAGCATTCAAAGCTCATTAATGGGAAGACTTTTTCCAACACAATACTCATTAACTCAAATACTGACTTGAGCGTCGGAGTGTTATTGCAGGAACAACATCGGACACCTCAAGATCGACAACCTCGGACACCTCAAGATCGACAACCTCGGACACCTCAAGATCGACAACCTCGAACATCTCAAGACCTGGACATTAAAACAGAATCAAGGATAAAACACCTACTAACTGCATAAAAACGATCACCAAGGTCGAAAGCACAGTACAGAACACATTCCATATCACTTTTTAAAACATCATTCACCACAAGGCTGTCACAAATTTTTAAACAATGATTTCTCCTTCTCGCAATCATTTATTAGACTTTGGCTATGTCATTTATCTCATTAATGCAACTTATGATGTAAATTGACTAAGATAGAAATTACTAAACAAAAATATAACAGAAAAGATATAGACTTACATGAAAATATTATAGGGAAATATGTTTTATGAAGTGAATATTTGCATGAAAATATGCTTGAGTTTGTGTATCTTCCTTTTTACCGTAAAGGTTGGAACTTTTTTTTGACAAAATTATGGTTGAAAGTTGAAACCACTTTATTTTTTTTAACTTGGATTATAAACTAGGTTATAAATCGATTATTTCAATTTATTTTGAATATTACTTATATTATTAACATTATTATTGTTGTTGTTATTATTATTATTATTATTATTATTATTATTATTTTCTATTATATATATATATATATATATATATATATATATATATATATATATATATATATATATACACTCAGGTGAGGATCTTAGTTAATGTGAGAAATAAGATCATTTAACTATGACTATTAGTTTAAAATTATCAATTAAATTACAAAATGGTCTTCACCTTGAAAAATGCAATCCAATGCATCCAAAACAGATTCAAAGTGTAATCTCAAAAAAAAAAACAGATTCAACGTGAGTTGGCAAAAAAAAAGACTGATTAAACATGAGAGAAAAAATTTATTTAATATAAGATTGATTCAATATAAGATTGGTTCAATACAAGACTTGATTCAATATAAGACTGATTCAATATAAGACTTAAGCTTCACCTGATAAAAGCGCATCTAGTGCCTCCAAGACCTGTTCATCAGGAGATTATAATTAATAACTAACTTGGCATAGGTAGCCTATAAATTGTTTATTAACAAGTGAAATAAAATTCTGCACTTGCATATGAACCTCAAATTAACTACCATATCTTTCCTTCCATTTTTTCCTATCTCTTTCATTTTACTGATGCATGCCCTGGAGATTGAACACAACAGAAGGACTGAACATAGCAGAAGAGATAATCGGAAGGAATAAAATAATGATCGAAGCAACATCATGTTCAGAAAATTCACTGCTCGTGTCTCTACCAGTATATTTAAGAAATTCTATGAGACTTCTTAAACCCCATCCAATAAAATCTTTTTTCTTACTTTCCCCATTTCCTTTGATTGGTTTTAGCTTTTCCATGCACTTTTTCTTTTTACTCACTAATATAACTCCTGTTGTGTCATTCAAGTCATCATACTCAGAAACTGTAAAGTTACTCACATTTTCAGATTCTCCAGTATCATGTTCCGCCTCACCTATTTCACATTTATCAGAGTCATACTTGTTTTTGACATTTTTGATATGGAGTCACGGGCAGAACGTACATGCAGAGAATTCAGCCCTTCTTTTTTTTTTTTTTTGATAATTTCATAATATTCTAAAAATAAGCCTTCAATGTCTCTCACGGGAAAAACGTACGTGAGATTTGTATATCAAAATCAAGAGTGAGAATTACAGTTTCGCGATACATGGGTTATGTCGATAGCACTTGTGGCTCTTATTTGGGGAGGTATGTCACTACGCCGAGGACACATTGAACAGAACACAGAATGATTGAACACTGCAGAAGAGATAATCAGAAGGAATAATATTTTTAGAATTTAGTATTTGTTTAGACTTAAATTGATCTTGTTTAAATGTCATATTTTTGTTATTACTCCCATTAACATGTTATTCCCAATAAAGATCATACATTTCATTCGTAAAACTCAAACTTCTGGCCCTCTATTGTACTACGTTACCAATAGAAAAAATAACTGGGTCCAATCTATCAATTTAACTTGTTTGTTTCTGCGGCTACCATCAACCAAACTCACGTCTAGTGCCACTCTACAAGTTGTAAAGTTGAGAAAAACTCACATTTGACCGTGTGTGAACGCGATAACAAACATACACTAAATCATAATGAAGTTGAACGATACTAGTTAAGCAATAAAATCACATCAAAAATAAACAAAAACATTTTGATTTTTAAAGTTAACTATATATATATATATATATATATATATATATATATACACACTGTATAAATAATAGTTTGTTGTAAAACAAATAATTGTTTGTTGCCAAAAAAATAGTAAGTATTGGCTGACTTTGACAAAGAAGCATTTATGTATTTTTTTTTATTAAAATCAAAGAAGCATTTTTTTGGTAAGCAAAATTGTATAAAAGGAGCCTCATTAAAACCTCCCTGGGCCAAAACCCGATGGGAAAAAGACCTAATGAGGAAAAAGAGTACCCGAGGAAGAGTGAGGCAAAAAGCCAATTACAATGAATTCATACAGAAGGATTCCCCCCCCCCCCCCAATCCCCCCAATCAGAAATCTTAAAAGTTGAATTGTGACATTCTCTGCTAATGAACCAAGTCCATGATAAAGACATAACATGGTTTGGTTAACAACCACCTGAGTATTAAAAACTTGACCTTTGAAAAGAATATGGTTCTGATGTAACCATATACACCAAATGACCGCCATCCATATCAAATACTTCAATCTACACGCCTTCTTCGATACCAGGTGCAAACCATAAGCTCGAAAATGCTCTACACCTACTAGAGTATCTAAAATCGTCAAGCCCGACCAATTCTGAATAACAAGCCAAACTAACCTGGAACACCTGCACACAAAAATAGATGTGGAATCGACTCATCCTGCTCAAAACAAAAAGGCTAGCCACTACAAGAATAAGTGTTGTTTCCTACGAAACTTTCCGACGAACTCCAGTCCGTCACAATTTCCGACGGATTTCCGACCAAAATGCCATCGCAAACGGTTAAGAAGAATGGGCGCTAAAATTCCCGCTTACGTTTTCGACCAAATCGTTTTTCGTCGCTAATTTCCGACGGCTTTTTTCGTCGGAAAACGCTAAAAGTCCGTCGCAAACGTAAAAACCCAATTAAAATAGAGCCTCTTCCCTCGAACCCTCTCATTTTCCCAAACCTCACTCACTCTCCTCCTCTGAAATGCTATCGTTCTCTCCCTCCGCCCTCCACCGCCCTCCTCCGCCCTCCACCGCCCTCCTGCGTCCTCCTCCATCGCTAAGCTTGCTCCATGGCTAGAAGACAGCCTCTCGTTCTCCCTCTTCCCGTACCTTCCACTCTCCCTCTCCTTGCGCGACCACCATTTCGCCTCCACTGTTTCCCCGCCGTATCTCCGCGGCTTCTGCACCTCTTCTCCACTTGCAGGTAATTTCTATTACTTTCTATAATTTGTCCCAATTTTTTTAAACGAAACCCTAACCTTCTTCCCTTCCAATATGTTGCAGCTTCTGTTTCTCTCATAACTTGAACCTGTTACGATTCCTTGTTGCAGCCCACAGGTCAGTTTTAGGTGAGAAATTGATTTTACCCCAAAACCCTAAATCCCCAATGTTGAATCTTTTGAATCTCTGAAATTGGCTTCTACTGATTCTGTTAATGCATGCGAAATTAATATTAGAGATGATTTCTGCTAATTCCTATGAAATTGAATTTGTTGAATTTGTGAATTTGTTGAATAGCAATTCGTTGTAACTGCTGTAATTCTAAGATCAGTCCTTTGACGGATGTTTTCTCTCCAAATATGAAATCCCAATGTTTAAACCCTAGTTTGATTTCCATGGCTTAGAATCTGTGAGTTGATTGATCTGTCTCTTTTAGGAGTAAAATGAAAAGAAGTAGCAAATTTAAGGGGCACTCATAGTTAATAATCATTTTCAAGAGTGTTATTTCCAATGATATTGACCAGGCTAGAAGAGCACTAAAAGCTTTGAAAGGATTGGTAACGCTTCAGGCCCTTGTAAGAGGCCATGTAGTGAGAAAACAGGCTGCCATAACACTCCGTTGTATGCAAGCTTTGGTGAGAGTTCAGACCCGTGTTCGTGCAAGGCGTGTTCGCATAACATTGGAAAGTCAATTAGCACAGCAGAAACTTCAGCAACAGCTTGTGAATGAAGCTCAAGTTCGAGGAATAGAAGTGAGTAATACTGTTCTGGAAGTGATACTAGTCTTTATTGTGAAATATGTAATGTACATCCCTTTCATTATTATTTTCTTGCAATTTCATGACTTTGAGATAGTTGTTCGATTGTTAAGTTTGGGAAAAATGATCTAGCTTTTTCCTTCTTGCGACTCTACTTGCCACTTCGGTGTAGTTGTTCGATTGTTAACTTATTAATTATTAATAGTGAGTAATAACTGAGATTGATTGATTTTTAATTCATATATACAGGGAGGATGGTGTGATAGTGCGGGATCCGTTCAAGAAATTCAGGCCAAAATTTTGAAGAGACAAGAGGCTGCATCAAAACGTGAAAGAGCCAAGGCATATGCTCTAGCTCATCAGGTCCTAGAATATAAATTGATTGTCAAATTTTCGTCCAACAATTTTCCCTTAACTTGATAAGCAGCTATGAATTATAGTATCCATTTTCCTTTGGTATATTTTTTGGTTCACAAGCTTGATGTAAGAATGCAAGCTCAGATGATAGTCCAAAATTGGGTAAATTGAAGTCCATTTCTCAAACATTGGGTAATGATAGGCAAGAAAAAGAGAATCAATCTTGTACCACTGGAGCTGATAGATGAGTCCCTTAGTGACTCGGTTATTATGGCTGAAGCATTAAGATGTATACACATAGGTCTCCTGTGTGTGCAAGAGAGACCAGATGACAGACCAAGCATGTCATCTGTTGTCTTAATGTTGAACGGTGAAACATCATTGCCTAATCCAAGACAACCTGGGTTTTACCCACATGAAGATGTCTCCTCCTCAAGCAATTATGAATTGTCAAGAAATGAAATTTCCATTTCAATGTTACTCCCAAGATAGTCAAAATTTGTCTAGGTGAGTTGCAATGATTTGTCAAAAAAACAGACAAATGCTGAAAATATTATTTATATGTAAATATTCTAGAATCAGTTTTGTAAAGATGAGCAACTGCACAGTTGTACATTTGAATATTTGATATTCAGCATAGGTGATGTTCTGATGTTGGATGATTCTTGTTCATTTGGTTGAGGGGGTGAATTGATATATAATTTTTTTTTTTAATATTTCCGACGGATTTGCGACGAAAAGGTGTCAGAGTTTGCGACGACTTTGCCACGGATATTTGCGACGGATTTCCGACGACTTTGCGACGGAGACGTTTGCGACGAAAAATTCCGTCGGAAACGATTTGCGACGAGCGATTTTGCGACGGATTTTTGTCCGTCGGAAAGTTCGTCCGGAACGTCAATTTGCGACGAAAATTGCTGCGTTTGCGACGAAAATCGCCGTCGGAAATCGTCGATTTTCTTGTAGTGAGCACGCCCCATGAGGGTCATTGATAATGCCCTTAGAAATAAGATAATCACGAGTTGGTAGCTTCCCCAACAACAATCTCCAACCAAAAACTCCCACCTTAGTAGGAATAGATTGCTGCCACATATCATCAAACGCACCCTGAATATCACTACCCAACCTATCTTGCTGCATCAAATTCAACAAGAACACATAAAAGGATTTAACAGAAAAAGAATGAAGGTTTTCAAGCCTCCAGTGCCACCGATCTTGCTCTGAATTGATAACATGAAGCGGGTGTAAAGTGGCCAAAAGCAAATCTTGATCAACTCTCTCCTTTGCAGACAAATCACGACACCATTCCAAATTCCAACACCAGCTGTTATCAATCCAATGACCATGCTCCAAAATACTACCATGATTAAGCTTTTCCACATCAAAAAGACTAGGAAATAAATCCTTGAAAGTCTCATTGCTAGCCCACCTATGTCTCCAGAAGGAAATCAGATTCCCCTACCCCAACAAAGGCCTAATCGCAGATTCAAAGGCTCCCTGCCACGAAGGATTTCCATCTTCCAAAACTACTAGGTCTCACCACCATATAGAATCCTTAGTACCGACTCTAGGCAACATTTGTTGATCTAGGAAAAAACATCATTCATCACAAGGCCGTCACAAATTTTTACACAATGATTTCTCCTTCTCGCGATCATTTATTAGACTTTGACTATGTCATTTATCTCACTAATGCAATTTACTATGTATAGATATAACAAAAATAAGATAGAAATGATAGAAATTATAGGGAAATTACTAAACAAAAAAGATATAGATATATATGAAAATATTATAGGGAAATATGTTTTATGAAATGAATATTTGCATGAAAACATGTTTGAGTTTGAGTATCTTCCCTGTCACCGTAAAGGTTGGAACTTTTTTTTTGACAAAATTAAGGTTGAAACTTGAAACCCTACTTTATTTTTTATAACTTGGATTATAAACTAGGTTACACTACAAGAATTTCGGTGATTTCTGAGGGAAAAATCCCTCGGAAAAGCAGGAAAATCGGTCGCTAAATCACGTTTCCGATGGAATTTCCGACGGACAAAATTCCGTGGGATAAACGGTCCTCGCAAACGATTTCCGACGGAAAATTCCCTCGGAAACGTTTCCGTCGCAAATCCCTCGGAAACTCCCTCGGAAATATCCCTCGCAAATCCCTCAGAAATGTCCCTCGCAAATCCCTCGGAAATACCCATCGCAAATCCCTCGGAAATATCCCTCGCAAATTTCCAAGCAAATTCCGTCGGAAATTCCGTCGGTACGAATTGATAAATAATTTTTCAAAATCCTTCCATTACATGCAAACTCCATTCTATTTTGCAATACGACTTTCCTGCCAATTCAGACTCAGCAAATGTAACTAGCTTATAAGAGGTTTCCATCAGCAAATGTAACTCCCTTATACGTTTTATGCAGCTTAATTGTAAGGGAACGTTTTAAAAAGCATGAAATGCCAACTTAAGAAGCACTAATACAACAAGTTACCAATACACCACTATACATATAGTGAAAACCACAAATTTTAAAAGTTACAGGACACAATTCAATTGAACAACCAATATAAAATTAAGTCATATTCTATTTATAAACCAATACATAGGGAAGTATGGAAGCCAAAGTCATATTCTATTTATATAGACCAGGGAAGTAGAAAACTACACAAAGTGCACAACGCCATAGAATCTTTTGAAATGAAACAGCTACACAGCCAATGCTGGTTCAAATCAAAGAAAACAATCATGAAACTTATTGATGATTCAACTCAGTATACTTACTTATAATAGGAGAGAAACTAACAGAAAACTTCATTCCATAGTCATTCACAATCTTAAAAGTATTCCACTAAAGAATAACTAAAACAATATAGAAATGATCCAAGAATACAAAATAAATGTCAACATAATACCACTATGCACTCCCACTAAACATTTGCATTGCTTCATTCATCTCATCAACCAAAGCAATAGGCAGCAGGAAAAGACCCTTGCTTTCAAGTAGCTGATTGGCTGCTCCTGAATGTTCTTCAAGCAGTTTCCCAATTATCTCTTCAAGTGGTTCATTCAGCATCTGTTGGTCTATATAATGCCCGTAACCCTGCAAGTATACATAACAGACTCTGCAGTCAGCAAATTTGACACTGATACGAAAAACCATTTGCTTAGAGCACAATTAGGGTAAGCACACATGAATAATGAATTCACACTGATGTTATGCACAATGTATGTACTGAAATTAAATAAAGATATATGTGTACCTCGTGAAAAACAAGTGGTATAGCATTTGAGTCAGCTTGCAGTCTACTTCCACTTAGTTCCTGCAAGGAGCAATTTCCATGATTAACTTATTGAACTAATGCTTCTGAATCAGGAACAAATCATTGTGAATCCGGAATTAAATCAAGAATAAATCTTTGTGAATTAGGATTTAAAAGGTACCTTTACTTGAAGCTGCAAGTATTTGTCATAGTCAATGGCACGTGTTTGTTGACCTTTGTGTTTTGAGGAGCTGCTTCCTGGTTTGAGAAGCAAAGTTGTATTATTAAGTCGTGAAGCATTGTGTTTATCTCCAACTGATGGATCTGCTTTCCATTCAGCATTACTCTATCACAAAATTAATTAAGGTAACAACAGAAATCATTATTATCAATAATTTCAGAATAATAATGAAGAATCTTTAAAAATATGTTGAAGAATCTTTAACTAACCTCAGCATGATTTTCACTAGTTTCAGTTTCAACTTTAATTGCTTCCTCTCCTTCTTCATTAGGTTTCCAAAACCCACTAAATTATCTCAACCACCCTGTAAGACAAGTAAAATAAATCATTTTAAAAAGACTGAGACATCAAATAAGTGGAAAAAAACGAATAAATTATAAAATTAATCAAGGACAATCCATATGCAAAAGAACGACCATTCAAATGGAATAATTTACCTGACATTCTTTTCAACCTGCTCATTCATCAAGCCAGTAGCATGAAATTGCGGAGATTTGCCAATGTCCATCATTGCAAAACAAACAGGCTGCACATAGGAAGTGAAACTGTGAGGAATAAAAGGAGCAAAGTTATGATACAGAAAAATATGTGAATGTTTCAACGATATGCAAGAGAGAATCACTAATATAATGCTATGGAACAGAGTACATTTAAGTTATTTCAAGTGACAATCATTTAGCCAATCAAGCAAAAATAAAACACATGAATGCAAATACATGTATATACAAGCATATATTTATCAATAGCTAAAGCTAAAATGTCACTTTCGAACCCTAGGAGTAAAAGTTTAGGTATCAATCACATTGTTTCCCTTACATATAAACAAGGCTCAATCATGAATGGCACCTAAGTATCCCAAATTCCCAGCAAACTTACTCAAACTTCAAGAATACATTTGACATATCAAACGATGTCGAAAAATTACAAATGACCACTCATTAGAAAGCTTATGATGTCTAGTTTCTGACTATGCTTTTAAATCTTCTTTCTAGAGAGTCAAAAAGTTCAGTTTTCGCAAAGAATGCAACAGATCCAGAAATCAGGGCAGAAATGGTGTTCTGGGTTGGGATGCTCTTAAAGTGATCAATACAACTCCAAATGACCTAAAACTTATGTCTAAATGGTAGCCAATCTTGTCTAGTTTTCAAAGAAATGGGAATTATGCAAAAAGGAGTTCATTTGCAAACGATATGCTCAAAATACCGAACCTATGTCCAGTTTGTTTCCAGAATTCTTCCTGAGATTGTGATGCTCACATCTTGAGCTACACATATCCAAATGCGACCAAACCCAAGCCAAAATGTCAAGAATCAAGTCTAGTTTTCAGAAAGGTAACTTATAAAAATTTTGGATACCTAGATCATTCCCAGTCCCCCAAAAACCGTAGCTATACCCAGTTTTACTCCAGAATTCTACTCTAACTTGTGATGCTCATATCTTGAGCTACACAAGTCCAAATGCAACCAAACCAAAGCCAAAATGTCAGGCTTTAAGTCTAGTTTCTTAAAAAAAGAGGCCCCATAATTTTGGATTAACAGAACATTCCCAGTTTCAAAAAGACTGCACCTATGTCCAGAATGTCTACACAATGATTTTGCTAATAAAATGGCTCCAAATAGCACCAAGTTTCATACCAGCAAACACAACAACACAAACAGAATCAAACACATTTTTAGCAGTAAGTTTAAGCATAAATCGAAGAACTCACCTTATTTCGAAATTAAATTCGAAAACGGAATGGAAAACACGATCAAAGCAGGAACGCAACACAAACGGACCCCAAACCGCTCCAAAATGGTTCCCACGGCTTCTAGCTCTCTCCAAAACTCTCCAGTTCTGCCCCAAAATAAACTCACTTCAAATTTACTTACTTGCTCAAATGAACTCCAAATGCGCTCACACCCTGATGAGCTGCAAGTTAGAGTAAGCACCTTCACCGCAATGGTTTGAAGAGTGGCCTTTAGGATTCTAGCTATAGCTACCATATCACATATCTGTTGTAAAAGCAACAAATTTTTAGTTTCTAAAACAAGCATATGTTTATCAAAAAAGAAAATAATATAAGACAACACAAAATGAACAAGTGCTTTTGTTCATATTTAGGAATGGACGATATCATACAACAATTAATAATTTCCGAGTTCGCTAGCAAAGCCTTTTATTCAGCAACTAGTTACAGAGCAAAAATCAAGTTACAGAGTAAGTCATGCTTGTTTTGCTAGGCTAAAAATGAGTCCAACTTCAACACCAGAAAGAGTGTAAAGTTATAGACTAAAACAGTAGTGGTCATTGCCAAAATTGAGATTCTAGTATTCTCTTTAAATGAAATCCTTATTGTGGAAAATGAAACTTATTATATTACGCACAAGTCCACCATATCATAGAAGAAAACCTTACTCCTCATCCTGTCCCCCAATTCATGTCCCAGCCAACTAATATTTCAAACATTATATCAATGAAAATGGCAGAATTATGACATAAGCTTTGCAGTAATTGCAAATTGTAAGAAAACACATTCAAATCAAATGTGCTCAACACATTTAACATGTGTATTGTGTACATAGTCAATGCTGACTATTAGGAATATAATTAGGGATTATTAGGAGATTCATTTTATGATTATAAATACACCCATGTCTGGTCGGTCGACACCAAACCTTCAAAAACAGTCTTTAAACGAGTAAATGAGAGAATACCTAGTAGAAGCACAATATACAAGATTTCTTCTTTGTAGGACACCATTTACCCGAAGGCAATCAACCTGAAAGGTGGAAAATAAATATATATCCTTATTAAACTTAAATATGCAAAAAATTAAAAGATTGTAAAACAACCCATTTAAAAGAATCCGTGCGGTTCAGTAATGTTGTCCTTCCGGACACGGAGCAAACGAAACAAAAAGGCCAAAAAATGGACTAGAGATAAAGTCTCACAAACAGTGTTGTCAATGGTTATGCAGAAGCAGCATTTGAAGTATAAGTTACATTACAAGCTAATTAAAATATCTATCAAAGGAAGAAAAAATAAGCAATCAGCTGCAGTTGGAAACCATAGGCCAATCTCATTAAATCAATACCACACTGCAACTTATTTAATTGCAGCTTAGTTACACAGCAGGTTTGTATAAGATGCTTAGTATCATTCATTTTATATATCATGCATCCATAAAAGCCAACCTCGCATAAAAGCCAAAAATAAGATGCTTAGTAGTTTATGTCTTGTGCAAGAACACCATCAGGGGGTTATGACAGGCCTGGCCATTTAGTTGAATCTTCTTGAGCACTAAGATAAAAAAAAGAACCTATAACTTCTCATTATTGAATTATTGATGCTTCAAAACAGCAATTGTATGGTTACAAGGGTGTTATGACAAACATGACCATTTAGATAAATCTTCTTGGTCATTTGTTCAATGCCAAGTAAACAGAAGCCAAAAAACAGAGGACAACCACAATTTTCCAAAACCAACAGAAAGCATTAAATAAACCCATCATATAGCTCCACAGCAATCACAGCTAATGCATTCCTCACTAACTTTGACACTAACTCCAGTCACAGAACCTAAACAAGCTAAACATCTAAACCAATAACTAATATCAGATCTTCTTTTTAGATCTAGAAATAATAGTTATCAAATAAGATTTAAATCTCTATAAACAACAGGTGATGCCAAACCGCCAAGTTCATCAGATAGTTTCTGGGCTAACTTTAAACGCCCACTACATGAAAAGCTCAATTGAGTTACTAACAATGCTGAAGTCTAAGCTGCTAATAAAATTTAAGATTCTGGATGCAACTGTTGACATAGACGGACACTTACCGAAGTAAAGCATGTTCATGAAGCAGCTGCAGCTTCAGCGGTAAGATTTGTGATTTTGAGACAGAAATAAACTTTTCTTCTGTTATTTTAAGGGCGGAAAAGGCCTCTAGACACCGAATGGAAACAGAAGAACAATAAGGGGCTGACAAAAGCAAAAGAAGGAATTTGTGTTGTGTATGACTGGACTTTTACTCTATCTACATTCAGGAAGAAGAAAGAAAAAGACCACTCCATATTAACAGAAGGCAATTTGTGTAACTTAATAGTTACCAAGTTATTTATGAACAATTACTGTGGTGATTTATAAACCAAATTACTAAAAAAAATCACCATATAAAGAACAACGTAAAGCAAGCCTTGGACATTTAATCAACATTCAAGTGTGAGAGATCATAAAGTTCGGAATATTTATCAGAAGAGCAAAATATACTTCGGTTCTCTATTTCTTGCCAGCATATATGCCTTGATCATATCACCAAAAAAGAATAGAGTTAAACTTATTGCCACTATTTTTTCACAAAGGAGCATAGCTTGAAGTAATCAGTTCCAACTCCAAGATTATGTTCTGCTTTGTTAATAAATCAGACAAGTAGAACAACAAACCTCATATGGAGAATTCTGAGTTTTGTTTGCATCATTCTCATTGAATACCAGAATAACTTTAGTGCTAGCAGTGATTTCACAGTTTGAGACAGTTGCTTTCTAGATTATTTGTCTCTAAAATCGTTGTCCGTCATAAGAAGCTAAGCAGACGTCATGTCCAGCTGCAGGACAAGAAGAGAAAAGAGTTTAACACATCAAAGTCAAATATCCCAACATTAGGTGATAACTGAATGAAATTAACATGAATGGTAGAGCAAATTATAGTAAGAGCAAGCACAAGATTCTACATCAATGTAAGAGCAAGCATAACAATTACCTGGCTAAATAAATGATCATAAGTAGCCATAAGGCTGCTTTGTCCAACAGCAGCACAAGTCTTGCCATCAAGTTCAACCTGTGGCTGTTGAAGGTCAGCAAAGCTGTAACACATCAATGTTAGACACAGGTAGATTATTATTATCATTTCAATTCAACTATCTCCAAAAAATGAAAATTTAAAAGAAATCATATTCATATAATGAGAGCAACAAAAATAATGTGTTAGACTTAAATTACATCTTACCTGCTATGAATCAATTTCCTATATCTAAGCGTTTGGCGACCAAGACCAACAGCACCAGATGACACCAAAATAATCTCATGACCCAAAGAGTTCAGCTTCTTAATCTGCCATTAATTTTCAAAAGGGTCACACATTTTAAATACAAAATCACATTTAGAATTAAATGAACAATAACAGACCCAAAACATGCATATCGTTAGAACCAATCATCAACTCTAGAATCCCATTTAGAATTAAAAAACTAATAACAGAACCAATAAATCATGTATCAACAACCAGCAACAGGTTTGAAATTAGGGTTCACCTGACAGTGAGAACCTGAGAGGATTGAAGAAAACGAAAATGAAACTAGGGTTCACCTGAGAGTGAGAACCTGAGAGGATTGAATCAGAGAACGAAATCAGAGGATTGAAGAAAACGAAAACGAAATCAGAGGATTGAAGAAAACGAAAACGAAATTGGTGGATTGAATCAGAGGATTGAAGAGAGCGAAGTGAGAACCTTAGAGTGAGAGCAGCGTGAGTTCATCTTTCCGTGTTCGAAGCATGAGTGAGCGTGAGTGATATTTTCCCTGTTCATCTTTTCGTGTTCGAAGCATGAGAGTGGTGGTTGCCGGCGACGTGAAGGTGAGAGTGGTGGCTGATAGTGGAGAGGGTTTTCAGGGTTAGATGAGAAGTGAGAGTAAAACTGATAGAGGTCGATGAATCTATTCTTTTAATTTTAAGGGAGAAACGGTTCCGACGGATATTTATGCTTTTCCGACGGAAATGTCCCTCGGAAAGTAGCGAGTGATTTCAAATCCTTCGGAAAGTTAAGCGGGAAACGCCTTAAACACGTAGCGATGGAATTATCCGTCGGAAACGAAAGTATTAGCGACCGAAAAAAATCCCTCGGAAATATCTGGTAGGTAAATCAGTATATTCTTGTAGTGTTATAAATCCATTATTTAAATTTATTTTGAGTATTATTTATATTATTAACATTATTATTGTTACTATTATCATTTTATATTATATATATATACTCAGGTGAGAGAATTTAGTTTATGTGAGAAATAAGATCATTTAGCTATGCGAGAATTTAGTTTATGTGAAATAGGTGAGGCGGAACATGATACTTTGTTAATATAATTAATTAATAGTAAAAAGTATCAATATATAATATTAAAATATATTTTTTACTATTAAAGAATATTTTTTACTATTCAAAATATATTAAAATAGAAAACTTTAAAAATATAAAACTTTGTTAATATAATTAATTATTAGTAAAAAATATCAATATAATTCAAATAAAAATGTAGATAATTATTTATTGTTCAATATAATTATTAGTAAAAAATATCAATATATCAATATAGTGAGCTCAGAAGTTATAAGTGTGTGAAGAAAAGAATTTTGAAGCCAGATAATGTATATTTTGCATTTTTGTTTTCTGGCAACTTAGATTTGTTAGATGCATATTGAATATATCAATTGTATATACCATTTTAATTGATGAAAATGTATATAGGTGAATTTAGTAGCTATAAGTTCCTTCATGAACTTATAAGTTCCTCCAACTATCCGGTATCCATTAATAATACTTCCCAGTTAAACCACAATATAATCCACAAGTATGCAGACTGAAATTAGTAGGAGCAATTTTCTGATATAGTAGTATCCATTAACTTCAATATAAGTACCTTCGATTTACACTACAAGAAAAAAGGAATTTTACGTCACTTGGTTGGCGTCACGTGCCTACGACTGACGCTAAAGTAGGGATTTTGAGTTTCAAAACCAGAATTTACCGTTGGTCAATACCCACCACTAAATCCAGGCAACTGACGGCATCCATTGCGCGCCTATCGCCCTATCTAGTGTATTTTCACGCACGAAGTCTTCTAATCTTTCCAGGGAAATGCGCGCAAACTGCTTAGCTCCAAATCTCTCACACGCACGATCCCATCTTCCTCGCTGATTCTTTCCCCCAAATCTCAGATTCCCTCTGCGCGCAAACTGCCTCTGCAAACTCGCTCACCGCCGCTCCCCAGCTTGTGCCGTTGTGGTTTATTGCTCACCTCCGTTGTTCTTCACCATCGCGCGGTAACTCTCTCCCCCTCTCTGTATCTCTATCTCTTTCCCCCTCTCCATTTCATTCTTTTATAAATCTCTCAAACCCTAAAAGAAACTCAGATTCTTTCCAGCTTTGATTCGTCGCTCACCGCCGCTTAGAAACGGCTCGCTCACCGCCGTTCAGAAACGGCTCGCTCACCGCCGCTCAGAAACGGCTCGCTCACCGCCGCTCTTCCCAGCTTGTGCCTCTCCGTTGTGGTTTCTTGCTCTCCGCCGTTCTTCACCATTGGTAACTCTCTCCCCCTCTCCGTATCTCTATCTGTCAAAGCTCATTTTTTTATTGTTTTGATGAACACCCATTTCAGTTTTTTGGGTATTTGATGTATGCTGATGTTTGATTGTTTGAAAATTTTGGTTTTTGAATTCCTTCACAACCTTCAGTTTTGATCTTTCAGCTTTTCATCCAATGTTCTGTTGAAGTTTATTTTTTTATTGATTTGATGAACACCCATTTCAGTTTTTTGGTTATTTGATGTATGCTGATGTTTGATTGTTTGAAAATTTTGGTTTTTGATTAATGGGGTATGGTTCTTTTTGCTGATTTCTTTCTTCTTTTTTATTTTTTTATTAAAAAAAATGATTTTTTTATGTGTGGATAGATGTTCATGCTTATGGGGTGGTTGTGAAGTATATTTTTTCTTTTTTTGAGATTAGAACTTAAATATATGAGTATGTGTGCCAACCTGTGGGTGAAGATGAAAGTTATCATGTTTGGATATGACTTTAGATAAACCCTCATAAATTTGAAAAGATCTTGAACTCATATGGATTTCCTTCACTACTTCCAAAAGCTCTATAGATATATCTTGTCCACTGAAGGAGTTTCCTAACACTACCACAATCTGTTAAATGAAAATTTACCACAGTTAAGTTTGAGTGTCTTTATTTAGAGCAAAAAAAGGGAGAAGTTTTGAAATGTGAAAGCTAAACAACAACTAATGTATCTTTTACGGAAGTTGTGTGATATTCTATTTATATAAAGAAATATAAAATAGAGATTACATAGGTAATATACCTCATTGCGGAATGGTTCTGGGGTCCTGTAAATGTGACTATGCATTTGTTTCCTTTTCCATGTTTCCATTCCTGAGCATCAAAAAGACAGGCATAAGAATATATAACGCATGAGCATTGAACATATATTTATCTACATAATCACATTCATTCCTATCTCTTGCATATAATTAACAAGTTGAGGTTTCTCCTTTCTTGCACTTCTCTATTGTTGTGTGTGGAGCTACATTCTTTGTTCTTAATTGCACGGTTCTATCATTTCTTGTACTTTATTTCTCTATGGCCAATAGAATATGAACCAAATGCTATCTCCATCTTGTGGAATAAAGACTTTAAATTTGGATAAGATTTGAGCAGCTAGAGGTTCAAATTTGTTGGTTGTAGTTGCAATCTATTATGTTTGAATTAAGAAGGTACATTCGAAGATTTCAAATTCAAGGTATCGCACTTATCAGGCATATATTTGCTTTGCTTGGATTTTTTCGTGTGTAGGCTTGTTTGGAATCTCTATGTTTTTTACTGTGGTGTTCAATTTGTCCCATTGGATTTTAATTACTTTGACTTTGTGTTTCTGCATTTTATCCATTGTCTTTCTGGTGATACTAAACTTGTTTCAATGGTTACAATATTGATATTACTATTTCTCCTTTTCTTCGATAGAGGACCTCGTTCTCTGCGTGTCTAAGCAATGTTGTTCTTTATTTGGATAGTCCAGTAGTGTCAGACACCAAATTAGTCCCGGTTATTTGCGTATAAGATTAGCCTCACCTGAATTTGCATGCTGTTGGTCTTTCAGATTTTGCAGGTTTTTCAAAGATTATTTTTCTTATTCTCCTGACAATTTTTGAATTAGGACATTTTCTTTCTACCAATCTGCCCCATTACTATCTTTCCAGGGACAAAACTTTTTCGGAAAATTCTCATTTTTGAATTAGTCATTTTGAATGATACCATAAAGAAAAATGCATGCAGTATTGACTTAGAGGCTTTAGACATGTCTTTGTTTGGTTTCTCTTTCTAGATTTTCTGTTCTTGGAAATCTTGAAAATCTTGAAAATTTTGGTTTTTGAATTCCTTCACAACCTTCTATTTTGATCTTTCAGTTTTTCATCCAATGTTCTGTTGAAGTTTATTTTTTTTATTGATTTGATGAACACCCATTTCAGTTTTTTGGTTATTTGATGTATGCTGATGTTTGATTGTTTGAAAAATTTGGTTTTTGATTAATGGGGTATGGTTCTTTTTGCTGATTTCTTTCATCTTTTTTATTTTTTTATTAAAAAAATGATTTATTTTTATGTGTGGATAGATGTTCATGCTTATGGGGTGGTTGGAATCTATAAATAGGAAATCTTTGGTTAATTTAGCTGTCTTTTTGCACTTCTTGTAATCTGAGACCATAAGCCTAAATCTAAGGATGATTTGTATGGCTAAGGACACGGTATTCTTTCTTTTAGATATTTTAGGGAGAGAATTTGTGGTTTAGTCAAATTTTACTTATAGATTTTATGTTGATGGTTCAAAAATAAGCCATG
Organism: Astragalus membranaceus; assembly: GCA_039519185.1. Lineage (NCBI taxonomy): Eukaryota > Viridiplantae > Streptophyta > Magnoliopsida > Fabales > Fabaceae > Astragalus > Astragalus membranaceus. Next base: position 142,771,709 of record CM076846.1, on the reverse strand, counting down.
ATTTCATGCTTGATTTTCTTTTTCTCTCTTTCTTTCCTTTAGTTATTTGTGTAATTTTAAGTTATTAAGTTTGGCATCTGATTAATGCGTGATTATTCAATGAGAAACTAGAATTTGAAAACAGAGAGAAGGTGCGTGAATGAGGTAGGTGCGCGAATGGGGGGTTCTGATTTTGCAAATTAATGGGCATAATTTTAGGGATAATGATGATTATGGGGAAGATTGAAAGTGAGAAATAACTGTTCATTAAAATTAGTATTAATATTGATTGTCCTTTATATTATTACATGGACTTTTAAAGTGTTACTGTAGTTTGGCTTAGCCATTGTTAACCATCATATTTAGACTAGACCAGCTATAAGAGATGGGCAGGAAATATTGATTATATGCTCTGGAGATTTACAAAATTAAAAGAATTAACGACATCTTATTTGCGCCATTAACCTTTCTTTGGCAAACAAAAAGAGGTTAGAAAGAGAAGAGGGAGGAATTGACTATAAATTTAGAAATGAATACGTGATAAATTCTTAGTATTATTGCCATACCTCCCCTTCTTTATTTTGTTTCATTTCCCATGGTATTAAGTAACACTTGCTAATGCTTAATAGGCTGAATTTACTATATGAAGTAGAATTTTGGCCATTATTCTTAAATGAGTTACAGTAACGAAAAAGAAGAGAGGGTAAATTTCTTCCTCACTCTGATGCCCCAAAGTCAAAAAAACTGAAGAGTTAGTATGTGTATCAAATTCAGCACTGAAGGCTGAAGGTCACTTAAAAGTATTTGTTCTGATATATATTCCAGGAATTTAACACCTTAGTCCTTAATAGGTTCTTCTAATAAATTGCCAGTAAGGAATGCCATTATCCAGCTTTTATGCCGTAAGAATAAACATTTTGAGGTTTCAAGTCCTAAAGTTTGACATGAAGCTTGTGGGTTTCTTTGCTATAAATTCTGCATATTATCTTGTTGTTTAATAAAAGACCTTCAACCTTTATAGCAGTTAAATGCTCTAATTAGTAATCAAGTTAGCATTTTCCTTTATGTGTAATGTGTGTTATGATTTTGCTAGGTAAATCTATGATAATGTTGTCATTATCGCACCTGCCTGGATTGGCAGTCTGTTAACCGACTCTCACAATGTTGGAAAAATGCAATGCTTCTATCATGATTTAAAGATTTCTTAGTTGTATTTAGTTCAAGCCATCCAGTGGTTAGAAAGCACATACCGTATTTGAGACTAAAAAATTGTCTCCACTATTCAGGGATGATGTGCTAGAATTTCTTTGATAGTCATTGCAATTGAACATTCAGTACCTCCCCATTAGATAATAAAATTGCTACTATTTGAAGTGAAAGTATATATCAGTACCAATTCAGCAAGTATCTAGATAAAAAGAAGTTACACATACATGACAGAGCCCGATTAGCCATCATCTCTGGATTAAAAAAGAAAGATATGTTTCAGGTTTGATATATATGTTATGATATCTAGATGCTTTTGTGTTGATTGAAATTTGTTTATAATCTTCATTCATTTATTTTAATGAGCAGGTGAAGTGCAACAACTTAAAAATGAAATTGTTGAGTTGAGGAGTGAATCAAAGATAAAAGATGAAACCATGAAGATGATGGCATCAGTACTTGCTGGACTACTCACAAAGTCATCAGAGCCCGTACCTGTTCCACTTCTTAATTTTATTGTAATATGCTCTCACTTTTACATTATTTCGTTTAATTCTTTTATAAATTATTCTTTAATAAATTATTTTACATGACAAATTATTCTTTTGTTTCTATTGTAGCAACAACAAAGTGCTGGTGGTCACTCCTCATAATCAACTAACAACAATAGCCAGCATTGAAGTGACTTTTATGCTTAATGCTTATTTTGCAATGTATTACATACTTATTTTGATATGTAATATGTGAGAGCTACTTGTGCAATTGTTATTTTGTTAACAAGAGCTACTCTAGAAAGCTATTTGATAAATTTTTATCTTGTTATAGCAAGAGCTACTTTATAGAGCTATTGTTATTATTTTGTTAGGACTACTTTGATATTGTAAAACTTCTACTTATACTCATATGATACCAATGACATTGTTATGCTGTTATTATTCAAGAGCTACTTTGAGTTATTGTTAGGACTACTTTGAGTTATTGTCTTGAAAACAAGTTTTTTTATTAAAAAATAGCAGCTGTCAAAACCAAAATAGCATGGTGGCGGTTGAAACCCACCGCTAAAATAATTACTAAAAAACAATGCTTCTTGGCGGTTCAAATCGCCACTAAAGTAAAAAAAATGACTATCAACTTTTGGATTTACCGTCGGTTGGAACAGACGCAAAAATTGAAATAACGTCAGTCGACTTTCACATTTACTGTCGGTTGTCATTGACGCTAAAGAAGAAATAACGTCGGTCAACTTTCATGTTTACCGTCGGTTGTAACTAACGCTAAAGTAGAAATAACGTCAGTCCACTGTCACGTTTACCGTTGGTTGTAACTGACGCTAAAGTAGAAATAACGTCAGTCCGCTGTCACGTTTACCGTCGGTTGTAACTGACGCTAAAGTAGAAATAACGTCTGGCAACTTTCACATTTACCGTCGGTTGTAACTGACGCTAAATAGAAATTATGTTAGTCACCTTTCACATTTAGCGTCGGTTGCAACTGACGCGAATTTGACTTCCGGCGGTCGAAGAAACCGACGCTGTTCGGTCTAGTGGCGCCATATTTAGTGGCGGTTTTGAAACCGACGGAATTCAATTTAGCGTCGGTTGAAACCGACGCTAAACCCCATTTTCGACCGACGCTAATTCCCATTTTTCTTGTAGTGTTAAATAAAAACCAATTTAAAAGAACTACAAATATCATGACAGATTATGTTATAAGATTAGAAAAATAAGAAAATATGTCATGACAGATTATGAGATTAGAAACATGACGGCGACGACGATAAAAGGTAACAACAACGTTAAAAGACGGCAACAATAAGAGACAGCAACAACAATTAGAGACGGCAACGACAATAAGAGACGGCGACGAAAATGAGCAACAACGACAACAATAAGCCATACGACAACGAAACAAGACATATTTATACAAACAAATCCCAAATAGGTAGTTCAGTTCGCGAGCTAAGGGATATCGAAGGAGTGCACCAAAAGAGTGCAAGAAGGAGATCCCGAGTTCAAACCCCGGAAACTAACATTCCCCCACCCCCACTAACATTGCTTATAAAAAAAACAAACAAATAATCAAACATCACAAAATCACAAAATCAATTAACTAAAATCTCATAATCACAGCATAACAAAATCAATGTGCAAAATCTCACTAATGTTGTATTTATATCACAAAATCAAAGCAAAAAAGGAAGCCAAGACATTTACCTCAAAATAGCAAAAGATTAAAAGAGTAGCAGAGTCGCATGCAAGGAGTCGAAGACGTCACGCCGAGCAGCAGTGTACGTGACTGATTCACGGTGGGTTTCTCTCAGAGAGTTGAAGACGTCGCTGGTTTCACTAAACTGAAGAAAGAAACTCGATTTCAGAAATTTCACGCAAACAGTGGGTTTCATGAAACTGAGGAAAGAGAGAGGGGTTAGGGTTTCACGAGATTGAGGGAACCCAATTTCATCTTTAGAAATCTGAAGCAAGGTGGGGAAAGAATGAATCGAATAGGGAGATATTGAAGAGGGAACTCAATTTTTTTGAGAGTGTACGGCGCGAGACTGAATAGTGAGAAGAGGGAAAGATTGAAGAAAGGTAGCAAGAAGAGGGAAAGATTTTGGTAAAAGGGTTTTTTTTTACCAAGGTAAAAGGGTTTTTTGTTAATGGGTATAGGGATTTTTTGCAATCTAGGGAGGTTTTTTCTTTGCAAACAGCGGGGGTTTTAAACCTCCTCAAATTGAAACAAATTTTTTGACCCTGGCCACAGACAGTTCCTTTTTTAACGCTAAACTGGGGGGGTTTTTAAAACCTCCGCAAAAAAACTCCCGCAATCTGTTCCGTTTTTTGTAGTGTGGGTATCCTCTACGTGCACTGCTGCATGTCCAAGGCTAGATTCGAATCCATGACTTTGGTTAAGCTAGAAGAGACCCCTACCATCTCATCCAAGTACTCTTGGGTAATGTTTTATTATATATCCTATGCTTAGTATTTTTTTTTGGAGCTTATGTTTAATAGTGTTATTTTGCAAGGAATTGAATAGATTCACTATTGAGAAAAAGGGAAATGATTAGGAGAAGCATATATACGAGGGGGTGGTAAATTTAATATGTGATCGAAAATAAAGCCCAAAACTTGTCTTTTTTCTATCTAATAAAGCCCAAAATTATTTAAGTCAAAAATTGCGAGGGTTTGTCTTATGTATTTTTATTTGTATGCTAACTAGTATTTAACCCGTGCAATGCACGAGGAAAATTTGTTTTTGGTATTATAAAAAAATTGATATATGTAACATAAGTATTCAATAAAAAAAATTAGTCATACAGACGTAAAAAAGTATTCAAGTAAAATTTAATATTAAATTTAATGAGTCTTTTTTTTAGATAGGCAAAGTGGTTACTAATTAGTGTGTTAGTTGTTAGAGGGGAGGGGAGAGCAGAATTCGAATCCCGTACGCCTAAATTTAATGAGTTGGACAGACATTAGCATTTTTTTTTTTACCCAAGACATTAGCATGTTACAAAGTTACGAAATGGTCTTCACCTTAAAAAATTCAATCCAATGCATCCAAAAATGATTCAAAGTGAGTTAGTAAAAAAAAACTGATTCAACATGAGAGAAAAAAACTTATTTAAATTCACACCCTAGTTTTTGTACACTTGTTCTTTTTTACATCAGTTTTTGTACACTTGTTGTACAATAAACATGTTGCCAAAATATAAGCTTCACCGGATAAAACGCATCTAGTGCCTCCAAGACCGATTCACCGGGAGATTATTACAAATAATCATGACCAAGCTTCATAATGTTTCATGATGCATCTGTCCTAACTGACTTGGCATAGCTAGCCTATAAATTGTCTATTAACAAGTGAAATAAATTTTACATTTGTATTTGAACCTCGAACTAATTACCATATCTTGCCTTCCATTTTTCCCTATCACTTTCATTTTAGTACTAGTGCATGCCCTGGAGAATCTATCATTGGCCTAGTATCCGTAGACCAGTTTGCACATGTGGTCATTATTTTAAAAATAATATTATTTTATTTGATGTGTCCATTAAATGGAGAGGATCTCAATCCCCTTTCGAGTGCTAAGATGTGCACATATTTAATATGGCAGCTATGCTTGCCGCTATTAATGATATCACTACAGCAAAAAGTAGTTTAGGCAACAACAAAAAACTGTGGCCAGAAGTGACAAAACCGTGGCCAGAAGTGAAAAAACCGTGGCCTGAACTTTAGGCCACGGGTTTGCCACGGTTTTTTAGGCGCTGTCTAGGTGGCCGTCGCCTATTCCTTTAGTCCACGGTTTTGGCACATTAGGCCACGAATTATTAAAACCGTGGCTAGAGTTATTAAAACAGGCCACGGTTTATTAGTATAGTTTCCGGCCACGGTTTTGAATTGGCCACACATAAATAACCGTAGCCTATGGGTTTAAGCCACGGTTTTCAATTGGCCACACATAAATAACTGTGGCCTAAAGTCCAGTTTTTTTTTTCTCTTTCAAATATCAATAATTAGTCACCATGAAATAGAAGCAAGCCACAAAAATAGAAATTTTTAAGGCCTGTAGATACATTGTTAATGTTAATGTATATAGGTTAGCCTGTAGATCTTATAAAAAAATTCACCCAAAAGTCACAACAAAAATAGACACCAAAAACTTGAATTATAAGAGACCAATATTGAAACCAATTAGACAGATCATCTAAAAATAAACAACATACATGTATAAAATTATACATCATTTATGGATAAAGTCATCATCATTTGAAAGTACAAAGCATATTCATGCTTGAGGCCACGTATATTTGTTCATTAATTAAAATAAAATCTTCAAAATAATTTTCATGCTTGTAGCTACATTGTTCTTCAAAATGCAAAAAGTAGTCTTTTCCGCTTGCATCACATCTGATCACTCTTCAAAACCTTCAAGATCATCTTCAATATCTTCTTCAAAATCATTTCCTACCTATAAACATAAAACATTACAAAAGTTACATAACATTCAAGAACATTACAAACATTGTAAACACCTTCTACAATATCATACCTTTTCAAGAGGAGCATTAGTTGATGTAGAAGAACGTAGTACATAATTGTTATCAATATTGTGCGGTGCTTCACTATTGTCATTTTCAAAAGCACACTGTATTATGTTGTTGACAGCTTCTTCACTTAAATTTGGATTTTGTTGCATCAACACACTTTTTAAAAGAACATCATATGCTTGCATCTTCCTTTCCAAGGCTGTAATTTTACTAGAATATTGCTTCTTTACCGAAGCAATTTCTTCATTTTTCCTCATTATTGATGGAGTCATAGTTCTTCCATGGCAACGCACTCTACCGGACTTTTCTTTGCCAAGCAATAATTGGAATGCTTTTTTTGCATCTTCACTGGAAATTTCAATTGATTCTTCAAGAGTATCCTAATACAAAAGAATTGAAGCATTATTGACAGATATGCTACTTAATTTGCTTTGCAAGAGCAATCTACATGCATGTCACACACTTTTGCCAATCTACATGAATCTCTTGAATCTAAAGCATTATTCCCTTCTAGACTCATTATTCCCCCAGCAGAAACATTATTCCCCCAGCAGAAGCATTATTCCCTTATACCAATCTCAGCAACTCAGCAATCTCAGCAATTATACCAGCCTTAAATCAATCTAAATTATACCAGCCTTAAATCAATCTAAATTAATTGATGGATATTATCATAATCAGTTTATGGTGGTTAATGATTGTTTGCATAGATATAAGTTTATGGCTAAGTGGATGTTCTTTTTTGATGTGGATGAGTATATCTATGTTCCTCCAAAGAGTACTATTAAAAAAGTGCTTGATTCTCTATCAGATGGATATTATCATAATTAGTTTATGGTGGTTAATGATTGTTTGCCAATGAGTAGTAAGCTTTGCCTCTCTGCTGATTACGGCAAAACCTATATCTATGTTCCTTTCTTAATTTTATATATTTTTGCATTTAATTTATTATTGCCATTTTCTTTTCCTTGTTGTAATTCTATATAGTTATGCATATAAACCGTGTTGTATAGACTGATTTGAGTGTTTTATGAACTGAGTTGTTGTGTCGGTTATGGAATTGAATTCATTGGTTAAAATTTTGAGATTTGGAGTGGATCTGTTATGTGTGTGGGTGATTTTGAAGTTGTTCAATTGGGGGGATTTGGATTGTAGCTAAATTGAATTGTTAACGGTTGTGTGAGGTGGAATGGGCAATTACTGTGGTAGTTCATTTTAAAGAATAGAAAGTGTTGTCAATAGTTATTTCCTTGTTTTGTTTTGTTGCTTAAATAATATGCGGTGGATCTTGACTGGTTGAGTATTCCTCAGTTGCTTAAATAATATGTGGTGGATCTTGACTGGTTGAGTATTCCTCAGGACAGGTTGAGGTGGGGTGGGGTCTCTTTGAACTTTGTTCTAGGAACTAAATTGATTTCTTATTTATTAGCTGGACTGTTAGATTAACTATTAAAAATTGAGATTAACTATTACAATCTCAGCAACTAACCAGAAACTAAATCAGAAACTAAATTGTATTCTAATTGTTTTCTCTTACACTAACCAGCAACTAACCAGAAACTAAACCAGATTCCAATTGTTTTCTCTTACACCAACCAGAAACTAAATCCAGCCAATGAAACTAAATCAGAAACTAAATATTTGAAACTTACAATTGCATTTTGTGTTTGATCATCCACTTTTTTTCCTTTCTTGCCTTTGCGAGTATGGATAAACATTTCAGCTTGGGTAACTTCTTCTCCATCCTCCTTCTCTGCAAGCTACATAGATTGAAATCAGAATTAATTAAGAGACTATTTATTTACATATATAATATGATACATAAAAGCACATGATTACCACCATACCAATTTTGCACGAATTCTAGCAAAATTTACTGGTCCAACACGATGCATGTACTTTTGCTTAGCCCTATTTTCTGCATTTTTTTGGCTAATTTTCTGCATGGAAAAAGAAATTATATTCTGAAAATTAAATATAAATTTAAATTAATAAGCAATGCTATTATCTTACTTGAACGGTGTCATTTGACCAATATGCCACCAATTTTTTGAAATGAAACTCAGATATGTTCTTGGGACGGTGTTTTAACCTTTCCTTCATACTATTGTACTTCAAAAAGTGCTTTCTTTTTATCTCGCTTTTGTAGCTTCTCCAAGCATCATTTATGCGAGAAAACACAGCTTTCTGTCCTCTATCAGAAATAATGTACTTATCCTGGAAAAAAAAAATAGTCATCAACCTTTGACAATTATTTGATCATTTCAAACAAATACGAAACTTTAGATCTCATACATTGACATATTTCCATAAACGATCCTCGTGATCTTTGAGCAAAGCTTTAAAGTTTGTGTAGATCAAGGGACAAAACTCTGCATTCGTTGCTATAGATCCAAGGAAATAGCTCAAGTCTGATACAGTTTTGTCATTGGGTCCAATTGGTTCTTCATCCTCATCTAAAGTAACTTCTTGACGATCTTCGCTAGTTCTTGCATATATTTTTAAACACCTTGTTGGTCCCCTTGTTCTTTTCTTTCTTGTCCCTATTTTTACATTAAAGTTGTGTGAAGTAAGATAATAATAATCACTATCACTATCAAATGAAAAAAATTTAATTAACCATTACACATTTTCAAGAAACTGAACTTTACCTTCAATTTCATTGCCATTAATTTCAGAATTGCCACCTTTGTGCGAATTGCCACCTTTGTGCGAATTGCCACCATTTTGTCCCTGCAGCATCTCTGAGCTGAAACCATTTTTTTTTAAAAAATTATCCAGTTAACATCGGTTCTAAAATGACTAGATGTTAAAAATCAGACAGTTCATATCGGTTCTTTTGAAAACCGATGTTAAATATTAGTTTTCATATCGGTTTCTAATAAAACTGATGTTAAATACTAGTTTTCATATCGGGTTTTATTAAAACCGATGTTAAAAATTAGTTTTCATATCGGTTATTGAGTAAACCGATGTAAAATATACGCTAATATTTGATAAAAATTGACTTTCCATATCGGTTATTCCTCTAACCGATATAAAAAGAACTTTCCATATCGGTTAAGAACCCGATATGAAATGTCTCTATTTTCTATATCTCCTTTTTCGGCATCGGTTCAGGAACCGATATGGAATGTCAAATTTAACCGATATGAAATCCCTTTTTTCCATTAGTGCTTCTTCTTCTTTTTCTTCTTCCTCCTCTTCTTCTTCTTCTTCCTCCTCTTCTTCTTCCATAACATCATATTCTTCATCATCACTTTCATTCTCCAACTCCTCATTTACTTCTCCGTTTTCTTTAAGAAACTCATCAATTGTCGTTGATCGACACAACGGGATCCTTTTTGGCTTCTTGCCTACATTTTCCTGCCTTGCCCTTGACTCATCTTCTTCAACCACCCTTTTCTTAGGTTGCTCCTTTTCACTTGAAGTGTGATTTTCAGATATTACCCTTTTTTTGTTGATGCTTTTGCTTTGAAAGGTCATTTCCAACACTTTTTTTTGTAAGTTGTTGTATATCCCTTGATCCATCATCTTCAACCACCCTTTTCTTAGGCTGCTCCTTGTCCTTTGAAGTATGATTTTCAGATAGTGCCCTTTTTTTGGTTGATGCTTTTGCTTTGAAATGTCATTTCCAGCCATTGTTGTTTTTAGGAGTTGTTGTCTATCCCTTGATCCATCATCTTCAACCACTTCCTTCCTCATTGCTTGCCTCTTTGAATCTTGCATTTGTATAGGTACTTCAACCTGAGCCAAAATTTTGCTTTTTGGATCTTGGATTAGTTTGGATCCTTTGTCTCTAGCCATAGATGCTTCAGTTGTTATTCTCCTTTGAGTAGGAATCTTAAGGAGAGTATTACTTGCACTATCAGAAAAAAAATTTGTAGGTGCAAGCTCCCTAGTTGAATCCAAACTTCTTTGGCTTGCTTCTTTGGCTTGGGAATTGACTTGCTTAGTGTGTGGTAGCTTGCCGTTGCCTTCAATGTAGCCTTTCTTTTGCTTGCCTACTTCTTTAGCTTGGGAACTAACTTCTTTAGATTCAGTCATAGGTGCATTAGATCCTACAACATTTTTTAATACCTTTTCACGCTTGATTTGGAATAATCTGGACAGTTCATGGCTTGATCTATATTGACCTAGATCAATATTGGAAGTACTTCTTTGACCCCTCTCTTGAGAGTTCATATTTCTCTTGAAGTTTGCTTCCTTTTGCATTTGTTCTAAAAAATCCAAGCACACAATTTTGGTTAATTAGAATGATATTTTCAAATGACGAAGCATATTGTTCACAAATAGAGTAAAAGAGACATGTAAAGCACACAAATAGTTATATGTTACCTACACAATCCCAACATCAGTGATCATAATGAGGCTTACAACTAAAATAATACTTCCAACTCAAATACTTTTCAAATGAGGCTTACAACTCAAATAATACTAAACATTTCCAGCACAGAAGTACTTTTCAAAAAAATTACTAAACTTTTCAAATGAGGCTTACAAATCCAGGCTTACAAATTCAACTCAAATAATAAAGACAACCAAAAAAGTCTACTAAATGTTAGTTCTCATCTGAATAATCTTCATTTTCAGCTTCTTGCATAACATCTAAAGGATTCTCGATTATTGTTGCAGGCACATCTTCCCTAGCCCAACTGAGTTCACCGTCATTATCACCAAAAGAATCATTTTGGTAAGCTTCTTGAGCTGTTAAATTTGACTGGTCACCCATGCTAAATAAATCTCTGGGAACAGTTTTCATAGCATAATGCCTATTTGCATCAAGAGGATCTTGCACATAGAAACATTGATGGACTTGAGAAGGCAACACGAAAGGATCATTTTGGTAACTTTTTATTGAACTTTACACAAGTAAGCCCAAATTTGTCCTTTTCAACCTCAAACCAATCACACTTGAACAACACAAATTTGAAGTGACCATAATAGTCTAGCTCAATTATATCATTGATTGCTCCATAATAAGTGATGGCTGCTGTCGTAGGATTCCCATCCTTAGAGCTTGCAAAACTTGGAGTCAATGAAACCAAAGTGACACCGGAACTTTGGGTTTTCCTTCTTGCATCTCGTTTCTTAGTATGGAATCTATAACCATTGATAAGGTAACCTGAAAACCTTTTTGCAACATCACTTGGGCCTCTAGATAATTCCTTTAGCTGATCCGATACATCGTCTTCCAAGGCTCGAGTTCTAAACCATTCACTAAAATCTTGGCTTTGGGTTTTGGCCTTGATCCACTTTCTTTTTTTAGTGCGGCGATTAACAATATCATCATGCTCTCTACAAAGAAAACATTGTTATTTCTTAGATTAAATCTAAAATAAATTTTATATGAGTATGAGAACAATTAACTATTAAGGTACCTGATGTATATTTGAACATCATCACAGTTGAATAAGAGGTATCGATGAGCTAGGGCTTTTGTTGTGGAATCTAGAGAAAATGGTTCACCATTTTTCTTCCCCCCTAAAGGACGACCAATGTATGAAAAGTAATCGGCTAGATCTACTTCACATAAATCATTGTTGTCAAGATTCCGACTCCTTCTATTCAACCTTGTGTCGACATCTTTATGCAAATATCTTGAGCAAAGAGTCAAAGCCTCTTCAGCCAAATAACCCTCAGCAATAGAACCTTCTGGATGTGCTTTGTTACGGACATAACTCTTAAGTTTACACAAGTATCTTTCAATGGGATACATCCACCGAAATTGAACGGACCACCTAATCTCACTTCATTGGACAAATGAATAGGCAAGTGAACCATTATGTCAAAAAAACTAGGAGGAAAAATCATCTCCAATTGACAAAGTGTTTTTGCAATGTCTGCTTCTAAGAAATCCAAATCTTGCACTTGGATAACTTTCATACACAGAGAGCGAAAAAAGGATCCAAGATGAATTAGAGGCTCAGCCACCGCATTAGGCGTGGTGCTTCTTATTGCTACTTGTAATAAGTAATGTAGCATGAAATGTGCGTCGTGGCTCTTGTAGGTCGATATTTTCTTATCACCAACTTGCACACACCTAGAAATATTTGATGCAGTCCCATCTGGTAATTTAGCACCCTTAAAAACACTACAGAAAATAGACTTTTCATGTGAGTTCATCGAGAAACAAGCTTTTGCAAACTCTGCACGACCACCATCAATCTCCTTTGGATGAAGTTTCTTTCTAATTCCCGTATCTTGCAAATCATAACGAGCATTGAGATGATCTTTTGACTTCCCAGTCATATCCAAGAGAGTCACAATAATATTATCAAATATGTTTTTCTCAATGTGCATTACATCAAGATTATGACGCAATGTATTCTCAGCCCAATAAGGCAGCTCAAAAAAAATTGATCTCTTCTTCCATGAAACATCAACTTTTCGCTTTTTTTTCTTCTTTCCAAATTCATTCTTGAAAGATCTCAGGGTTTCTAGAATTTCTGTCCCTTTTAACAAAGGTGGTGCTGACCTAAGTTCATTCCTTCCATTAAAGGACCTTGTGTTAGCTCTCCAAGCATGACTCATTGGTAAAAAGACGCGGTGATCCATGTAACACATCTTGTGACTGTGTTTCAAGTAGGATGAATTAGTGTTATAATTACAACATGCACATGCCAACTTTCCTTTGGTGCTCCAACCTGACAACATAGCATACCCAGGGTAGTCACTTATAGTCCATAGGAGAGCTGCACGAAGTTTAAAGGTTTAATTTTTTGAGGCATCATATGTCTCTACTCCTAATTCCCATAACTCCTTTAACTCCTCAATTAGCGGTTGAAGGTACACATCAATATTGTTCCCCGGTGATGTTGGTCCAGGAATCAACAATGAAAACAATGTACTTTCAGATTTCATGGACAACCAAGGTGGATAGTTGTATACTACCATCATGACAGGCCACGTACTATGTGATATGCTCATTGTAACACCCCTTTTCTAATAACTTTACTTTTAAATAAAATCAGAGTTTTTTTTTTTTTTGAAAACAATTCAAGCGAGTGCTACATTTACTTCATAAATAACAAGATACATAACACCATGAGAAAAATGTTTAGTTCGCATCAACTAAAACCAATCACCATCAGCAGCGGAATAAATATGAGTTCTAAAATTTAAAACCAATACATCACCAATCAAATCTAACAGTTTAGGAAAAATAATGCATAAACATAGGACACCCCCCCTGGTGCTACGTATCAGAGCGTGACACTTCCTACCAGACGAAGGCATAAAGGAATCCTTCACTCGTTATTACCTGCACGTTGCCGACATAAGAAGCAACATAAAGGCAGTAGGGTGAGTCTCTTTTCATAATTAATAACATATGGGAATTACGCAATGCATAGGAAAAAGGAAACCAGGCACACCAATTCACAACAATGGAACAATCACATCAACATTCTATTTCCAAACAGCACTACACAATATATGATTATGCATGTAATGCAACCCAAACTCCACGGGTACATGCATGTCGGATCCGTCACCAAATACAAGTAGGCCGTAGCCTCTGCTCACCAAATAAAATTAGGCCGTAGCCTCTGCTCACCAATAATGCACATGCTTCATGAGGTGTTATGGAGAATGCATCACAACACACCACAAATCAATCAATTCACCATTTTAAATTCTAATCTCACCATAGTGCATTATTTAACTCACCAAATTAAAATTAGGCCGAAGCCTCTGCTCACCAATCTCACCTCATCATCACTCACCATTTCAGCTCACCACCCACACCAACACCAATTCAAATAGACCAACTCAGGTCATTGACACGACATAGGGAAAATGGATAAAAATAGCCATTTGGACACTTGAACACCTTCAGCCAGGAACACCAGTAAAAATAATTTATTTTTGCATAAAATTGAGACCATTGAATAGACACTGAAATTAGCTTCGAAACGCATTTTGAACCGTTAAATTTGGATAACCGAGTCAAAAGTTACATTAAAAACAAAAAGGAAAAATATTTAGACATCCTGGAAACTGGCGCATGGGCGCTTGGCGCCCAGGAACAACACGCGCAACAGCGCACAGGCGCTAGGCGCCCAGGGGAACAACACGCGCAACAGCGCACAGGCGCTAGGCGCCCAGGGGAACAACACGCGCAACAGCGCACAGGCGCTAGGCGCCCAGGGGAACAACACGCACAGGCGCTCAGCACAGCAACACGGCGCCCAGGCACTAGGCGCCTAAGGCCAACATGCAACAAAATTTATTTTCCTTCGAAATTGATTTTACACGAGCCAAATGCTCAGAACATGAAAACCAAATTAAAATTTCATCAAAAACTGAACATCATTTTTGGCGCCCATGCACTAGGCACCTAGTGAAAATATGCAACTCAACTCCTTTGTTTCCAAAAAATCATTTTTCATGAGCCATTTTACCTGAGTATAAAAACCTGAAAACAATTTTCGCAAAACTATCACCCGGACTTTGGGGCCCTTGGCGCCCATGACACAAGCAACAAGTGCCAAAACTGACAGCACAGGGACACAGAATGGCAACACAGGCAACAGGCACAGCAACACAGAATGGCAACACAGGCAACAGAATTTTTTGGAAACTGGCACAGCACACTGCTGGCACTTGGCGCCCATGACCATGGCGCAAAACAGAAAATTTCAGCAACATGCATATGGCGCCTAAGGCGCCTAGGGGCTTCCAAACAGAATTTTTCCCACTTTCAATTACCAATTAAAATTCACCAAAACGCCCAATTACATATATATTACTAAAGTGTCACCATGATTCTCAATTTCACCATATAATCACCAAATAATCATATATTCAAACATATGGTCTCCAATTCGCATTTAGCAACAATTCAACATCAATCATGCGATTTCCAACATAGCAATTCAATCATCAAGCATCACAATATTATGAATCAATCATTAACATCACAAATCATTCATAGAACTAACCTAGAACCCTAACCCTAAGCAATTCACAATTCGCATAATTATTAAGAACAAAAAGAGGACCCCCTAACCTTATGGAAGTCGAAATGCTAGCCAAGCTCCAAGGGAAGAATGCAAACCACCAACGAGCCTCCTCCTCTTCTCTATGAGTTTCGCCTTCTCCTCTTCTTCTCTTCTTTTCTTCGCAACTTTTCTCTTCCCACTCTCTCTTACGTTTCTTTTCTTTCTTTTTCTCACTTGAGTGAATTGCAACTAACTCCCTAGACCCCTAATGATTCGACTCCTATGCCAAGGAATGGGCCACGGGCCTAATTGTGGATCACGGGCCCTTGCTCGCACCACTTAATTAGTGACAACACCTCCTAATAAAATAAAATAAAATAATTAAACTTGAATTATTTAATTAAATTAAATAAATATTGTAAGCCTTAAATAACTTAATTAAATAAATAATTAAATTATTTTGGGGCGTTACAACTCTCCCCCACTTAGAATATTTCGTCCTCGAAATTACCTGAATCAAACAACTCCGGATATGCTTCCCGCATCTTGCTCTCCAGCTCCCAAGTCATACTCTCGCCAGCAGCTCCTAACCAAACCACTTTCACCAAAAGAATTTCTTTCCCTCTCAGAGTCTTCACTTCTCTATCTTCAATCCGCACAGGCATAGTCTCCACGGTGAGATTATCCCGCACCTCTACTTCATCCATCTGAATCACATGAGACGGGTCCGGAACATACTTTCGAAGTTGTGACACGTGAAACACGTCATGCAAGTTCGAAAGATTAGGTGGTAGAGCCACCCTATAGGCAACACTTCCCACCCTCTCCGTAATCTGATACGGACCAATGAAACGGGGAGTTAACTTCTTAGATTTCAAGGCACGCCCAACACCAGTCACCGGAGTGACTCTCAGAAACACATGATCACCGGCCTGAAACTCTAAATCCTTCCTTCTCTTATCATGATAGCTCTTTTGTCGACTCTGCGACGCTTTCATCTTCTCACGGATTAATTATACCTTCTCAGTTGTTTCTCGCACAATCTCAGGCCCCAACACTGCACTCTCCCCAGATTCATACCAACACAACGGAGTCCTACATCTCCGACCATACAATGCCTCAAACGGTGCCATACCAATACTAGAATGAAAACTGTTGTTATAGGTGAACTCTATCAACGAAAGATGAGAATCCCATGAACCTCCCTGCTCAAGAACGCATGCCCTCAACAAGTCCTCTAACGACTGAATAGTCCTCTCCGTCTGACCATCTGTCTGCGGATGATAAGCGGAGCTCAACCTCAACTTAGAACCCAAAGCTTCCTGCAAACTTTTCCAAAATTCAGATGTGAATCTTGGATCTCTATCAGATACAATACTAAGCGGAACGCCATGCAACTTCACAATAGTCTTGATGTAGATTTCTGCCAACCTTGGAACTGGATAGGTCATATTAATTGGCAAGAAATGAGCAGACTTAGACAACCTGTCCACAACCACCCATATAGCATCGAACCCTCTCACTGTATTTGGCAAACTAGTTACAAAATCCATGGAAATGCTATCCCATTTCCATTCCGGAATCTCCAATGGTTGCATCAATCCCGCAGGCTTCTGATGCTCAATCTTAGACTTCTGACAAGTCAGACACGAATACACAAACTGCGCCACATCCTTCTTCATACCAGGCCACCAGAACATTCTCTTCAAATCTTGGTACATTTTCGTAGCTCCTGGATGAATACTCAACTTGCTCCTATGGCTCTCCTCAAGAATCATTCTCTTCATCTCAGCATCGTCAGGAATGCAGATCCTATCTCTGAATCTCAATACACCTTGGGAATCTAACTTGAAATCTCCATCCACATCTTGATCATTCACAACTAACAGGTCTACCAACTTTACGTCTGACTTTTGTGCTTCTCGGACACTAACCAAAAATTCATTGCCGATCTTCAACATCCCCAATCTGACACTCTGCGGTGTCACTTCACAAACCAGACTCATGTCCCGAAACTGCTCAATCAACTCTAACTCTTTCACCATCATAGCCGACATATGCAAACTCTTCCGACTTAAAGCATCAGCCACGACATTAGCTTTGCCGGGGTGATAGTTCAAGCCGAAATCATAATCCTTCAGCAATTCTAGCCAACGTCTCTGCCTCATATTTAGCTCCTTCTGATCAAACAAGTATTTTAAACTCTTATGGTCGCTAAACACTTCAAATCTGGTACCATACAGATAGTGCCTCCAAATTTTCAGCACAAACACAATTGCAGCTAGCTCCAAATCATGAGTAGGGTAGTTCTTCTCATGGGTCCTCAACTGTCTGGACGCATAAGCTACTACCTTACCCTCTTGCATCAATACACCTCCCAAACCCATCTTGGAAGCATCACAATATACTACAAACGGTCGATCAGGAACAGGCAAAGTCAAAACGGGCGATGTAGTCAACCTCTTTTTCAACTCATTGAAGCTCTCCTCACAGCGAGCATCCCACACAAAAGCTCTTCCTTTACATGTCAATTGAGTCAACGGAAGTGCCAACCTCGAGAAACCTTCAATAAATCTCCTGTAATAACCAGCTAATCCCAAAAAGCTTCTAATCTCTGTAACTGACTTCGGGCTCTCCCATTGGGACACAGCATCAACCTTGGCTGGGTCCACAGCTATACCATTACCAGAGATAATATGACCAAGGAAACCTACTTCATTCAGCCAGAACTCACACTTAGACAATTTTGCATACAATTTCTTTTCTTTCAATACTTCCAGCACTAACCTCAAATGTTCTGCGTGCTCCTCTTCTGTCTTAGAATACACCAGAATGTCGTTAATAAACACAACTACAAACCGATCCAAGTAACTATGAAAAGTACGATTCATGTACTCCATAAACACACCCGGCGCATTGGTAACACCAAACGGCATAACAGAATACTCATAGTGCCCATATCTCGTTCTGAAAGCGGTTTTCTGAATGTCTTCATCCTTTACCTTGATCTGGTGATAACCCGACTTCAAATCGATTTTACTAAACACCTTAGCACCTACCAACTGGTCCATCAGATCATCAATTCTGGGAAGCGGATACCGGTTCTTTATTGTCACTTTGTTCAATTGCCTATAATCGACACAAAGTCTCATACTCCCGTCCTTCTTTTTCACTAACAATACCGGAGCACCCCACGGTGACACACTTGGCCTTACAAATTTCTTCTCAAGTAGATCTTCTAATTGCTTTTTCAATTCAGACAACTCTGAGGCTGACATTCGGTACGGTGCCATAGACACAGGCCTAGTACCAGGTATAAGATCAATGGCAAACTCAACCTCCCTCTCTGGCGGGACACTTGGAATTTCATCCGGGAACACTTCAGGGAACTCACACACTACTTGAACCCTGTCAATGATCGCCTGATTCTCAGCAGACAATGACGCCATCAAGGCAAACAGATGAACTCCTTCCCTCATTACCTTATGCAAATGACCAGCAGGCAACAACACTGATTCTTCCTCTTCGGGAGGAAAGAAACTCACAGATCTCCGGAAACAATTAATATGCACATGGTTAAATACTAACCAGTCCATACCAAGAATGACATCCAACCCTCCCAACGGCAAACAAATTAGATCAACAAGAAAGTCTCTGCCGAAGATTGACAGAGGGCACTTAGCACACACAAGAGAGGTAGTTACTGAACCCTTAGCTGGAGTGTCAATAACCATCTCCCTCATCATAGAAGATAAAACAAGGTCCAATTTCTCAGCACACAAAGCAGCAATAAATGAATGCGTAGCACCAGTATCAATAATAGCAATCAAAGGAATACCATTAATAAAACATGTACCTCTAATCTCATTAGTATCCTCTGATCCTGCGAGAGCAAACACTTTTCCATGGGACTTCTCTTTCTTCGGCTTAGTACACTTAGTACTAATATGACCTGATTCTCCGCAATTGTAGCACACCACATCCCTTTTTTCACATTTCGCAGCCACATGACCCTCTTTACCGCATTTGAAACATTTATTATCTGAGCAGTCAAAACTCTTGTGACCCGGCTTGCCACACCTGTAGCACACAACCTTCGCAGGGGCATCTCCCCCACTTGTTTTCTTATTATCAGCATACCTCTGCTTACCTTTACCAGCTGGAACCTCATATGGCTTACCCCGATTCTGAAATTTACCTCTCAGATCCCTCATGACCTTAGAATGAGCATTACTATCATCCTCATATATCCTGCAACTGTCGATCAAATCAGCGAATACCCGAATCTTCTGGTACCCTACAGCTTTCTTGATATCAGCCCTCAGTCCATTCTCAAACTTAATACACTTTGAGAACTCAGAATCAGCATCAGCATAATGGGGATAAAACTTAGCCAATTCAGTGAACTTGGCAGCATACTCTGTCACTGACATGCTTCCTTGCTTCAGCTCAAGGAATTCTATTTCTTTCTTACCTCTCACATCTTCAGGAAAATACTTCCGCAAGAACTCTCTACGGAAAACAGCCCAAGTTATCTCTTCATTAGCAGTTTCTAATCTCTGCCTCACCTCCATCCACCAATCATCAGCTTCCTCTGCCAGCATATGGGTACCATACCTGACCTTCTGCGCATCATCACAATCCATGACCCGAAATATCCTTTCAATCTCTTTCAGCCATGCCAGAGCACCATCTGGATTATACTTGCCCTTAAAGACAGGTGGGTTCTCTCTCTGGAACGTAGCCAAATTGCGCGTCCCATCATTAACAGCACCGGGTATATTACCCATCGCCCCGGCTATAGCCTGCAAGGCAGCAGCAAGTGCAGCATCGTCCCGTCTGGCCATTCTAGCACTGCAACAGAAAACAAAATTCAGAAACGAGTAACAAACTCAATGTTACTCAACACGACGACTCGACTACCGGCCGGACAGACCGAACTGCTCTGATACCACTAATGTAACACCCCTTTTCTAATAACTTTACTTTTAAATAAAATCAGAGTCTTTTTTTTTTTTTGAAAACAATTCAAGCGAGTGCTACATTTACTTCATAAATAACAAGATACATAACACCATGAGAAAAATGTTTAGTTCGCATCAACTAAAACCAATCACCATCAGCAGCGGAATAAATATGAGTTCTAAAATTTAAAACCAATACATCACCAATCAAATCTAACAGTTTAGGAAAAATAATGCATAAACATAGGACACCCCCCCCCCCCCTGGCGCTACGTATCAGAGCGTGACACTTCCTACCAGACGAAGGCATAAAGGAATCCTTCACTCGTTATTACCTGCACGTTGCCGACATAAGAAGCAACATAAAGGCAGTAGGGTGAGTCTCTTTTCATAATTAATAACATATGGGAATTACGCAATGCATAGGAAAAAGGAAACCAGGCACACCAATTCACAACAATGGAACAATCACATCAACATTCTATTTCCAAACAGCACTACACAATATATGATTATGCATGTAATGCAACCCAAACTCCACGGGTACATGCATGTCGGATCCGTCACCAAATACAAGTAGGCCGTAGCCTCTGCTCACCAAATAAAATTAGGCCGTAGCCTCTGCTCACCAATAATGCACATGCTTCATGAGGTGTTATGGAGAATGCATCACAACACACCACAAATCAATCAATTCACCATTTTAAATTCTAATCTCACCATAGTGCATTATTTAACTCACCAAATTAAAATTAGGCCGAAGCCTCTGCTCACCAATCTCACCTCATCATCACTCACCATTTCAGCTCACCACCCACACCAACACCAATTCAAATAGACCAACTCAGGTTATTGACACGACATAGGGAAAATGGATAAAAATAGCCATTTGGACACTTGAACACCTTCAGCCAGGAACACCAGTAAAAATAATGTATTTTTGCATAAAATTGAGACCATTGAATAGACACTGAAATTAGCTTCGAAACGCATTTTGAACCGTTAAATTTGGATAACCGAGTCAAAAGTTACATTAAAAACAAAAAGGAAAAATATTTAGACATCCTGGAAACTGGCGCATGGGCGCTTGGCGCCCAGGAACAACACGCGCAACAGCGCACAGGCGCTAGGCGCCCAGGGGAACAACACGCGCAACAGCGCACAGGCGCTAGGCGCCCAGGGGAACAACACGCGCAACAGCGCACAGGCGCTAGGCGCCCAGGGGAACAACACGCACAGGCGCTAGGCGCCCAGGGGAACAACACGCGCAACAGCGCACAGGCGCTAGGCGCCCAGGGGAACAACACGCGCAACAGCGCACAGGCGCTAGGCGCCCAGGGGAACAACACGCACAGGCGCTCAGCACAGCAACACAGCGCCCAGGCACTAGGCGCCTAAGGCCAACATGCAACAAAATTTATTTTCCTTCGAAATTGATTTTACACGAGCCAAATGCTCAGAACATGAAAACCAAATTAAAATTTCATCAAAAACTGAACATCATTTTTGGCGCCCATGCACTAGGCACCTAGTGAAAATATGCAACTCAACTCCTTTGTTGCCAAAAAATCATTTTTCATGAGCCATTTTACCTGAGTATAAAAACCTGAAAACAATTTTCGCAAAACTATCACCCGGACTTTGGGGCCCTTGGCGCCCATGACACAAGCAACAAGTGCCAAAACTGACAGCACAGGGACACAGAATGGCAACACAGGCAACAGGCACAGCAACACAGAATGGCAACACAGGCAACAGAATTTTTTGGAAACTGGCACAGCACACTGCTGGCACTTGGCGCCCATGACCATGGCGCAAAACAGAAAATTTCAGCAACATGCATATGGCGCCTAAGGCGTCTAGGGGCTTCCAAACAGAATTTTTCCCACTTTCAATTACCAATTAAAATTCACCAAAACGCCCAATTACATATATATTACTAAAGTGTCACCATGATTCTCAATTTCACCATATAATCACCAAATAATCATATATTCAAACATATGGTCTCCAATTCGCATTTAGCAACAATTCAACATCAATCATGCGATTTCCAACATAGCAATTCAATCATCAAGCATCACAATATTATGAATCAATCATTAACATCACAAATCATTCATAGAACTAACCTAGAACCCTAACCCTAAGCAATTCACAATTCGCATAATTATTAAGAACAAAAAGAGGACCCCCTAACCTTATGGAAGTCGAAATGCTAGCCAAGCTCCAAGGGAAGAATGCAAACCACCAACGAGCCTCCTCCTCTTCTCTATGAGTTTCGCCTTCTCCTCTTCTTCTCTTCTTTTCTTCGCAACTTTTCTCATCCCACTCTCTCTTACGTTTCTTTTCTTTCTTTTTCTCACTTGAGTGAATTGCAACTAACTCCCTAGACCCCTAATGATTCGACTCCTATGCCAAGGAATGGGCCACGGGCCTAATTGTGGATCACGGGCCCTTGCTCGCACCACTTAATTAGTGACAACACCTCCTAATAAAATAAAATAATTAAACTTGAATTATTTAATTAAATTAAATAAATATTGTAAGCCTTAAATAACTTAATTAAATAAATAATTAAATTATTTTGGGGCGTTACACTCATGGTCCAGAATGGATTGAAGCCATCACTTGCTAAGCCAAGTCTTACATTACGAGAATCTGAAGCAAACTCTGGATGAAGTCTATCAAAATCCTTCCATTCTTGGCCATCAGCGGGATGCCTCAGTTTCCCATCCTTAGAGCGTTCTTCTTCATGCCATCGCATTGACTCAGCTGTCTTTGAACACATAAATAGCCTTTGAAGTCAGGGAATCAAGGGAAAATGTCTCAAAATCTTTGCAGGCACTTTATGTTCATTTTTTGCTTCCTCAAACTCACCTTCTACTTGAGGGAACTCCTTCCATCGTGACAACTTACAAACACTACAAGAGGTGTCATTCTCATGTTCTTTCCAATATAGCATGCAACCATTTGGACATGCATGAATTTTTTTATAATCAAGGCCCAAATCACTAATCATGGCTTTTGTTTTGTTAAAAGATTCAGGGATGTTTAAATCCGGCATGGCTTCCTTTAATAATTCTAAAAGGGCGGTGAACGACGCGTTGCTCCACCCATGTAGACACTTCAACAAGTAAAGTCGAATAATGAACGATAGAGTAGAGAAGTCTTTGCATCCTGGGTATAGCTCTTGTTTAGCCTCCTTAATCAAGTTGTAGAACTTTCTAGCATCCTCATTGGGACCCTCATTGCCCCTTTCTGCTTCTGCCACATTTCTGAAGGTGTCGTACAATAAGCCACCAATGTCGTCATGTGAGCCCTCTTGATCATCCGTCACATTGTTCGTTCTCACAGGCGATGGTATATTCTCCCCATGGTTTACCCAAATGTTGTAGCCGTTTAGAAAACCATTGCCTACTAAATGATTGTATACCACTTTTCTTCTAAACCAATAATCATTTTTACACTTAGCACAAGGACATAAAATCTCGCGTCCTTGAGGCGTTCCTTTAGTATAGGCAAAATTTAAAAACGACTTAACACCCTTCTTATACCCTCTACTATATCTTGGCAGTTTAGTCCACTCTTTGTCCATGACATTAAATCTAATACATACATAAAAAGGTATACATCAAATCCTGCACAATAGGAATTATGATATAGATGCTATAACATAATGCAAAAATGCACTAAATCACACTTGTGCTAAACCATATAGCAATTTCTAATGGATAAAACTGATGTGGCTTTTTCAAAGTATAAAATATATATATAAAACCTTAGGATAAAATAATTCGCAAAAGTAGCATATTATACAACTATAACCAACCAAAATTTATAGTGTTGAAATAAGTCAAAACTAAGAAACCCACTTACAAAGTTGGAGAGCTTGGTTAGATTGAAATTAAATGGAGCTTCAACTAGGAAGAGCTCTAGATAATGCAGCAAAAAGAGGCCAGAATCCTTAATTTTGTTGATGTGGTACCTGTAAATGATCACAGATTTGAATTGGCCAGAAACCTTAATAATGCAGCAAAAAGAAATTGGACAGAAACACAAACAGAAGTGATTTAACAGAAACACAAACAGATTTTTAAACACAAACAGAAACACAACCTAGAGTGATTTAACAGATCTACTAAAACTGAAACTTCTCAATTCTCAAACCTAAACACAAACAGATTTAACTGATTTTTAAACACAACCTAGAGTGAATTAACATATCTACTAAAACTGAAACTTCTAAATTCTCAAACCTAAACACAAACAGATTTTTATTTAACTAAAACTGAAGCTTACCTAAAACTGATTTAACAGATTTTTATTAAACTAAAACTAAAACATACCTAAAACTGATTTAACAGATTTTTATTTAACTAAAACTAAAACTGAAACTTCTCAATTCCCACTCTCATTAATTTTTATAATACAAACAAATTGAAGTTTACCTTGAACAAAAACTTGCTGGATGAAGAAGAAGCAACTTCGGATGAGACACAAGTTTCGGACAAACGCACCAATGCCGTTCAGAGTCGAAATGCAACCAAACAGAGTCAGACTTGCTAATAGAAGTCGAACTTCCTAACAGAAATCGAACCATTTAATGTCAATCACCGAAAGAAAACAAAACCCTAAAAATTATAACACACAAATAAACCAAAATCGAACTTGCTAACAGAAATAATGGTTTATATGCAGACTATGAAGAAGTTAGGGTTTAGAGGAATTTTTTTTTGACTAAATCAAAGCTGGGAAAAATCAAAATAGAAGCTCTAAAGAAGAAGAAGAAGGGTCAAAAATAGAAAGCTGAGAACGGGAACAAACCTTTCAACAAAGAACCAGCAGAGACGACGACGAAGGTGCTTGGCTACGATTGGGGTTTCGTTTGGGTTTCTACAAGTAACTTCTGCGTTTGTTTGTGTTTGGCGGAGACGACGAAGGTGAGGCGGAGACGAAGGTGAGGCGAGGCGGAGACGGTGAGGCGAGGCGGAGACGAAGGTGAGGCGGAAGTGTGGTTCTGCGTGGGATTGGGAACTGAAATTTCTTGCGAAGGTTGTGCGTAAGGGTTCTGCGTGGGATTGGAGGGTTCTGCGTGGGATTGGAGGTGCGTGGAAGATGAGACGAATGAAGGCGTGGAAGGCTGTGCGTGGAAAGCTGTGCGTGGGATTGGAGCGCTTTCTCAAAAAACATGGCGCCTAATTTTTGGACATATTTAGTCCACGGTTGTGTTATATTTATTATTAGTCCACGGTTTTATAACCATGGTCTCTAAATAAAACCTTTTTAGTCCACGGTTTTAAGCGTTTTAGAATAAATTTTTAAAGCCAACGGTTGGACAAACGTGGTCTTAGGTATCCACGTTTGTTTAACCGTAGCCTACACAGGTTTAAAGTGTGGCCTAACGGTAAGTTAATGTAACCGTGGCCTAATATCCATCTCATTGTCCACACTTGTAAAAGCGTGGCCTATTCTTTGTTCAAGCCACAGTTTTTTAGCTGTGGCAACGATTGGCGTGGCCTAAAGTAAAAAATGCTGTAGTTATCGCCTTAATAGTCGCAAGTGTAGTTGCCATATTAAATCCTCCAGGATATCTGTATATTTGATGTCAATGGCTATGTTGATTACACTCTCGAGTGGAGTCTTTTTATGCTCAAATTTCATGTCAATAATGACCACATGTGCAGTCTGGAAAAAATCAAGAGTGAAGAATTGTTAGATTAGATGGTTAATGTGATTGTATTAAAAAAAGTGACTAACTCTTGAGATTTAGCTAAGAAAAATAATACGTTTTAGCTGACTTCTTTTTTAGTTGCACGTATTGGCCGACTTTGTCAAAGAAGCATTTATTTATTTTTTTATTAAAATCCAAAAAACATTTGTTGATCTAGGAAAAAACATAAAAATGAGTAACCTCGCTCAAGCAAAATGATCGATGTTTAGTAACAAAAAAAAAAGAATCACCGGTGTTCAGAAACAAAATAGACAAAATGCTTGCTCCTGGATTAGCGGTTTTGAAACCGGTAGAAGACATTGGCATCGTATCCCAGAGTTGAAGATCGCTTCCAGTATGCTAATTTGCTCTAGCTTTGGGTTCCATCTTGGCTTTTATATAGCTAGCCAACAAATTGTTTGTTAACAAGTGAAATAAAATTTTCCAGTTTTATCGAAACCTAAAATTACCTTTCATCATGACTAACTAAATAAACCGACTATAATAATCAACTATAGTAAAAGATATGGTGTACCGGGGTGTCTGAAAATTTCAACCTAGGCCCTTCACTACAAAAAAATGAGAATTAGCGACGGAACTTAGCGAAGGAAAAGGAATCCCTCGCAAAAAAAATATTAGAGAGGGAATTAGCGACGGACGGCGCCGTCGCTAAAGGGTAGGCGTTTTTTTAAAAAGAAACTGAATCCGTCGCTAAAGACCTTAAAATCCGCCGCTAAAAACATAAGACAGGGAATTAGCGACGGACAGAGCTGTCGCTAAAGGTCAGACGTTTTTTTTAAAAAAAAGTGTCCGTCGCTAAAAACCCTTAAATCTGTCGCTAAAAGGTCTGTTGTACCTTTCTGACTTGATGGGACAACACTGTCCGTCGCTAAAAGCCCTTAAATCTGTCGCTAAAGGTCAGTGTACCTTTCTGACTTGATGGGACAACACTGTCTGTCGCTAAAGGTCATAAAATCTGTCGCTAAAGGGTTTTTAATGGGTTTTTATTCCACCACATCACTCTCATTTCCATTTCACTTCATTTTTTCTCCCCAACTCTTCTCTCTCCCTCTCTATCCGAATCTCTTCACCACCACCACATACCTCCTACCACCCTCACTCTCTCTCTCACTCTCTCTTTCTCCCTTACTCTTCACCACTGCCTCCTCTCATCCTCGCCCTCTCTCTCACTCTCTCTTTCTCCCTTACTCTTCTCCTTCTCTCTACCCTAATACCCTTCACCACCACCACCACCACCACCACCACTACCACCACCACCACCACCACCACCACCACCACATAACTCGTTTCACTCTCTCTCTTTCTCTCTTTCTCCCTTACTCTTCTCCTTCTCTCTCTACCCTAATACCCTTCACCACCACCACCACCACATAGCTCGTCTCTCTCTCCCTCTCTCTCTCTCTCTCTCTCTCTCTCTCTCTCTCTCTCTCTCTCTCTCTCTTTCTCTCTTACTCTTCTCCTTCTCTCTCTACCCTAATACCCTTCACCGCCGCCACCACCACCACTACCACCACCACGACCACCACCACCACATAACTCGTTTCACTCTCTCTCTCTCTTTCTCCCTTACTCTTCTCCTTCTCTCTCTACCATAATACCCTTCACCACCACCACCACCACATAGCTCGTCTCTCTCTCTCTCCCTTACTCTTCTCCTTCTCTCTCTACCCTATATCCACCCTTCACCACCACTCTCACTCTCACTCTCACTCCTCTCTCTCTTTGAAAAGCTTGATAATAATAATAATAACTATATAAAAAAAGCAGGTTTAAAAAAATTTAAATAGTACTTAATACAAGCCATTCAGATTGGGGCACGTGGCTGTCAGACTTAGCGAGGGAAATTTGAATCCCTCGCTAATTAGCGAGGGAATTAGCGACGGAATATTCCCTCGCTAATTAGCGAGGGATTCAAATTTTGCTCACTAATCCTATTAACGAGGAGCAATTTAGCGAGGGAATCAGTCCCTCGCTAATTCCCTCGCTAATGGGCATTAGCGACGAATTTGGGGCATTTAGCGAGGGAAAAATCCCTCGCTAATGAGCAATTTTTTTGTAGTGCCTAAAGGCCGAGGAAGACCTTTGCAGACCGAGGAGAAGTGACCGAGGAGTGCAATTGACACTCGAGGAGATACAAATAGTACCAAAGGAGACCTTTTACTGCACGTGTCACCGTACAAACCATGCACAGACCAGGACACGTTAGTGTAGAAGACAAGCGAAGAGGTAGCAACCAACCATTGGCTCGTACCAAAGTAGTGGCCACAACACTACCTCGACGAAAGGCGTAGGACAACAATTCCCCATAGTATAGAACACCCTAGGACTCCTTTTATATTACAAATAGAGTATGCTATACTATCGTATTAAGGATCTTTGGTTCATGTATTTTAGGTGGTCTCCCTTAGTAAGACTATAACGTTAAGAGATGCACCACCCCCATTTTATATACCAGAACATTGGCGCCCATTGTGGGGTCGTCGATAAAAACTCATTTCCTGACGGTCTCACAAGCAGAGAGTTGAGTGCTTCCACAAGAGCCACGGTGGAAACATGACGTTTGAACCAAATTACCGATAGCAGTGTGGAAGAGTCAAGCGAGGAGGAGATGCAGCACATGATAAACTCTATTCGTGCGGAGGAACACAACGCAGAGCAACAACACAAGAATCAGGAGCAACTCCTCTGAACGCAGGCCATGGAGGCCCGTGAGCGTGAACTTCAAGAGCAAATAAAGGCTCTGCAAAGCTCCCAAACCCCCGCAAGAGCAAGAGCTCCCACGAATACTTCCAAGTTGTGACGGTCCCTCAAAGCTTTAGAGAGCCCGTCATAACGGCTTACAACAGCTCCGGCGACCCTCACGCTGCCTTCCAAACACAAAGGTTCATCAATGGCGGTGGCGACACCGTCAGCTCCATTGTGTTCGCTGGAACGTCGAAAGATGTAGCACTTTGTTGGTTCATCGGCCTACCCCCGAGATCCATCGCCAAATTTGAAGACTTAACTAGTAGATTTAATGCCCAGTTCTCGGCCAACTGAGGTAAACAAACCGTACTATCTGAATGGAAAAAATATTGAGAGCTTAAAGATGGCTGCGGAAAAGGGTTATAAAGAAGCTAGATACGTATACAGATGATCTTGTTGTGTTTTAAAGATGATGAGGGTAGAAAACAAGGACTTGATCATGAGCATATGCATTTTTTGAGGAAGTACAAATGTGTTATGAGTTATATAGGAAGAAGGTGCAACACTTCAAATGGGAAATGTGGAAAAATAATGAGATGTTGATGTGCAATCAAACTCTATTAAACCTTGTGCTCCATGGATGGGAGCAAATTAAGGTGAAAGGAAGAGACGAAGAGAGTTTCAAGAAAATAACTCTGAATTTCATTGCTTGCTTTCAACAGAATGATGCAATGGATTATATACAAGGTAAAAGGAACTAAAAAATAACCTAACTCTAACAGTGCTAACTTAATCTTAAATGTACAGTAACAGCCATAACTAAAATAATAAAAAGCAATTAGTAGCACTAACTTAGTCAGCTAACTCAAAACAGAATTAATTAGGAGAACTAATTAATCATGACTAGACTTAGTTCTAATACTTCCCCTCAAGTTAGGAGCATAAATGTCTAATGATCCTAATTTGGACAAAAAAGCATAAAATTTACAACGGGGAAGGGCTTTAGTGAATACATCAGTAAGCTGTTGATGGGTTGGAAGATGAATGAGCTTTAGCAAACCAGAGGTGACATACTGCCTGCTGAAATGACAGTCAATATCTATATGCTTGGACCTTTCTGCAAGCTGTATTGTAGACTTGTTATCACACATGACCAAAGCAGAAGGTACTGAGATTTGGAAAGGTTGCAAAAGTTGTTTGAGCCACGGCAACTCACTGTGAGGGAGGCTAAGGCTCTGTATTCTGCCTCAGCTGATGAACGAGCCACGATTGGTTGTTTTTTTTTTATTTCCAACTGACCAATGAGGAGCCTAAGTACACACAAAATCCAGTAGTTGATCTCCTAGTGACCTTACAATTACCGCAATCAGAATCAACATAGGAAGTAACCACAATGTTAGTAGTAGCATGAAGTAAAAGACCTTGTCCTAGGCTAGTTTTTAGATACCACATGAATTGACTCAACTTATTGATTGCAAAAATTATGTCAGCTCTTGAGATGCTAAGATACATTAGTCTGCCTATTAGCCTTCTGAATTGTGAAGGGTATATGTGAGTAAGTCACTTGTAGAGTCATCAAGTTGGATACCTGGGTCCATAGGAATTTTGGCAGGCTTGGAGTCTAAAAATCTTGTGTCTTCTAGTAGCTCCAAAGCAATATTTTCTTTGATTGAGTGGAATGCCTTCAGTTGATTGTGCTATTTCCAAACCCAAAAAGTACTTGAGAGGACCTAGGACTTCAATTTGAATCTCTCTTGTAGTTTAGAGGTGGTTTGATTAATGAGATGTTGATTTGGACTAGCAATGACTATGTCATCAACATAAACAAGGACAGGGTTGAGGGATGTGCCACTACCTTTGTAAACCAGGGAGTAATCAATAGTAAATTGTTTGAAGCCAAGATCAATTATGGCTATGGAGAAGGTAGTGAACCATTGTCTTGAGGCTTGTCTTAAGCCATATAAAGACTTGTGGAGTTTGCACACTTGATGCTCCCCCTTTGTTGGATACCCCAATGGTAGATCCATGTAGACCTCCTCAAACAAATCACCATTGAGGAATGCATTATTAATGTCCAACTGAGTCAAATGCCAGTGATTCTGTGCTGCTACTGCTAATAGAACCCGCACAGTGGTTAATTTTGCCACTGGTGAGAAGGTACCTGTGAAATCAACTCCCAGTTATTGAGTGTAACCCTTTGCCACTAATCGAGACTTGTGTCTCTCAATAGTCCCATATAAGTTGAATTATGTTTTGTAGATCCATCTACAACCTATGGTTTGTTTCCCTATAGGAAGAGGGACAATGGACCAAGTATTGTTACCTTCTAGTGCTTTAATTTCAGTAGCCATAGCTGCTCTCCATTCGGGAAATTTTACTGCTTGATGATAAAACTTAGGTTCATTGTGTGTGTTGAGGTTGAGAATATAAGATTGATAGGATTTGGATAAGTGGGCATAAGTGATTTGGTCTTGAATGGGATAGGTAGTTTGATGGATGTAATCATTTAGGTAAGGAGAAGAGGTACGAGTTCTGGTGGATATTCGAGGAGCCTGGGCATGTAGTGTATCTGGTGTAGTAACAACAACCTAGTAGAGTTTTCTGCTGTAGGTTCTGGTGTAGGGACAACAACCTGTTCAATGAAGTTGTTTGTTGGAGGTGAAGTGTCTGGTGGTGTAGTTGAAGAGACAGGTGGGTGTAGAGGCACTACAAGAAAAAAGCGTTTTTCTGATGGAAAAAATCCACCGGAAATGCACCAACTCCGCCGGAAAAGTGACGTTTTCGGTGGATTTTTTTTCGCCGGTAAAACGCTCGCAGGAAATGTTTTCCGGCGGAATTTCCGCCGGTAATGCACATTTCCGGCGGATTTTTTTAAAATTAAAAATAATTTTTTTTTGAAAAATCCGCCGAAAACGCGCATTACCGGCGGATTTTTTCCACCGGTAAAGGGCTTTTCCGGCAGATTTTTTAAAAAAATAAAAAATAATTTTTTTTTGAAAAATCCGCCAGAAATGCACATTACCGGCGGATTTTTAATTTTTTTTTAAAATTTATTCGAACTTTAAAATTTAATAAGAAGTAAGAAAAATGAAAATGAAGTAGAATATGAGAAAAATGATATAGAACAGAATGAGAAGGAATAAATGAATGAGAATGAAGAATTAGGAATGAATAAGAAGGAAAGAGAGTATAAGAAGGAATAATATTGGAGAGAATAAAAATGAACAAGTAAGAAGGAATAAGAATGAAGGAGAGTATGAGAAGTAATAATATAGGAGGGAATAAGAATAAAGAAGTAAGAAGGAATAAGAATGAAGGAGTGAGAATGAATGAGAAGGAAGAAGAAAGGAAATATAGAAGAGAGATATGTAGAGAAATTTATGGAGATTGGGGAGTATGAGAAAGAAGAAGAAAGATAAGATAGGGAAAGTGTAGAAAAGAATGAGAAGGAAATAAAGAGTGAAATGATGAGGAATGAGAAGAGTGTAGGAGAAAGTTTTATTTATAGCCATTTTAAAAAAAAAAATTGAAAAATCCGCCGAAAATGTGCATTACCTGCGGATTTTTCCGTCGGAAATTTGCTGCGGAAAAATCCGCCGGTAATGCAAATCTCCAGCGGATTTTTTTTTTAAAAAAAAATAAAAATAATTTTAAGAATCCGCCTGAAACGCGCATTACCGGCGGATTTTTCCGTCCGTAATTTCCGGCGGATTTTTTCGCCGGTAATGCACAATTTCCGGAAAACTCCGCAGGAAATTTACTGGCGGAAAAAATCCGCTGGAATTGCCAAATTTCCGCCGGAACCGTACCGGCGGAAAAATTCCGCCATAAAAAATCCGCCGGAAAATCGTGTTTTTTTTTGTAGTGAGGGCATGGGTTGTGAAGTGACTCAAGAATTGGAGTAGGTAAGACAATATCAGGGAAGGGGTCTGGAGAGACAGTGATGTCATTTGTGTGAAAAGGGAATTTGTTCTCAAAAAAATTATGCGCCTCTTGAGATGATGAATCTTTTGGTGGAAATGTCATAGACCTTATATCCTTTGTAACCAATGGGGTAACCCATAAATACTGCTGGGGTGGTTCTGGGAGAGAATTTGTTTTTGTGTGGGAGAGGAATGGCAGCATAACAGAGGCAACCAAACACTCTGAAATGTTCATAAGCGGGGTGTTTATTGTATAGGATTTCATAAGGTGATTTTTCTGTGAGAGCAAGGGCGGGAACTCTGTTTAATAAAAAAATTGCAGTGCTAAGGCATTCTCCCCAAAACTGGATGGCGGCTTTAGGTTGAAAGAGGAGAGATCTGGCCACATTTAGTAGGTGCTGGTGTTTTCTCTCGACTAGTGATTTTTGTTTAGGTCTGTAGGGGTAGCTAAATTGGTGTTGGGTACCATTTTCTTGTAAAATTCTGTCAGTTTGAACTCTGGTGCATTATCAGACCACAACTGCTTAATGGTTTTTCCAAAGGCAGTTTTGACAAGTTGAAAGGAGGATTTGATGATCTGAGGAGCCTCAGATTTGTGTTGCATCAAGTAAACCCAAGTAAAACGAGAACAATCATCAACAATAGTTAAAAAAAATCGTTTGTTATCATGTATGGGTTGAGGGTATGGCCCAAAGTGTCAATGTGAACGAGATCAAAAACATTTGCAGAATAATTGTTGTGAGAAACAAAAGAGACGCGCCTAAATTTGGACAGTACAAGCAAAATCATTCTCATTTAATACTTTGTCAGAGACGTGACCTAATCTTGAATGCCAAATAGCATGATCAAGAGTACTACTACAATGAACAGTACAAGCAAAATCATCAGAAATATTACAACTTTGTGATTTTTCATGAGTACATTTAGTAGAGAGTGTGTGTCCTGTATAGAAGATGAAGAGATTATGGTGGAGGTCACCTCTGCCAATCATCCTGAGGGACTGAGACTGAGTGTTCTAGAAAGTGACAATAGTGGTGGAAAAATAAACACCAATATGCAAATTAGGGATGAGTTGAGGCACAGATATTAGATTAACATGAAATGAAGGAGTGTACAAACACTAGTGCAAAATCAGGAAAAGAATTAGACATTTAAAGTCAGGCGCTCAGATGCCTGACTTTATATGTTGACGCGGTGGCAAACTTGTAATTAAAAGGCAAAACTCGCGAGTTTTAAAGTCAAGCGAATACACGCCTGACTTCTAAAGTGAGAAAATAGCAAAAAAATTAGACTTTAGAAGTCAGGCATGTATTCGCCTGACTACATAAGTAGACACGGTGGCAAACTTGTAATTAAGAGGTAAAGTTTTAAAGTCAAGCGAACAGAGGCCTGACTTCTAAAGTATTAAAATAGAAAGAAAAAAAATAATATCACGCCTTCTCACTCTCAGAAACGAAACTCTCCATTCTCACACTCACTCCTCTCGCGTTCTCACGCCTTCTCACTCTCAGAAACGAAACCCTAGCATCACCATTCTCACTCTCATCTCCATTCTCACTCTCAGAGCACTCTCCATTCTCACTCTCAGAGCACTCTCCATTCTCACTCTCAGAACAGTCTCCTCTCAACACGCATCGGATCTCACAGGATTCCCTTAGATCTGATGATTTTTGTTGTTTTTCTGTTCAGGTTATTAACGATCGGTTACGAATTCACAGTTGCAGAGATCGGATCTTGCGTTCTTGCTGCTCTGGTTCCTCTTCTTCTCTCTCCGGTCCTCTAGGGTTTGAGTGCTCTTGCTGCTCCGGCGGCGATGATGCGCTCAATCGCTCGTCCCTCTCCACCGATGACGATCCTTGATGACGATGATGCGAAGGAACCTTCGGTTTGAGCCCTGAGTCATCTTGCTGATCTGAGGTTAAGGCTGTTTGGTGCTTCGAAGATGAAGCTTTTGTGCCTTCTTCCTTCACTGTCACAGGTATAACCCTAAACTGATCTTCTGTATCTTGCTGTTTTCCTCTTTGAGTTCTTGTTAGGTTTTGCAGCAACAAACCCTAATACTGCGTTCTTGACACTTTTCAAGTACAGAAATATCAGGTTACAGTTACCTGTATCTGTTAATCATTTCTTTAGAGGAACCATAGGTCAAAAAATTAATCCAATTTTCTTTTCTTCACTTGCGATTTTTTCTTTTATTTCTCTTTGATTTACCCTTCTGCTCTCCAGATTTTTCTTTATGTTCCTTCCCCCCATTTTTCTTCATGTTCTTTTATAGAATGCTCAAATTCCTGCATCCTTTTTTTTTTTATTTCAGGACAATATACTTATTAGTAAATGGCAAGCCACATACAGAGATAACAGGCTTCCTTCCTATGGTTTGTTACTTGCTCCTCTTTCTTTTAGAAATTAAGAGCTTCCCATGTGGGAATCAAATTTGGAGTTTGGATTTTAAATTGTTACATATTCTTGCTTGGTGATTGATATATCATGGTGGTCAATTTAAATCCTGCTCAAGTGCAGGTGCTTGATTTTAAAAAGAAGGAAAGTAGTCAGCAGATACATTTTATGGGTACCTAAATCATGCTTATTGAGGGAGTTCCCTAATGTTTTCTTCTATTTTATAGTTTTTCCCTAAATGTAGGATGTCATGGGGATGCAGATTATGTTAAAGTAAGCTTTAAATTTGGTCTGAAATCTCTCAAAGAAAAATACCTCTACAGCTGATCAGCTCCTCTCAATCTGTATTGCTATAGGTTAAATGTTGCAAGTCGACTTCTAAGGTCACTGATATCAAGGATCTCTTGGGGAGTTTAATTATTGCTTTGATAAAGCCTTTGAAAAGTTCTATGACATGTATACTGCAACAAGGTAGTTATCTTCAAATTTTCAAATTATTTCCTCATAGTTAATTTACTTTCCAATGTGGTTATATAAAACTCATTTCTGCCTTGAATCATAAGACCCTTTTATTTTCTTTCATGTGAAATTTGAATGGTGTCATTATTTCCCTTTTATTTTCTTTCCTTCTTGAAGAGTATGTAAGGTCAGGGGTTTGAGTCATGGAATTGGCCTCTTCGCAATGCAAGATAAGGCTGCCTTTCCCGTCCGTCACAGTTTCAGTTTACTACTTAATAATAGGATAAGTTTTTGTTTAATACTTAATACGATAATGGGTTGAATGTGTTGCTCATTGTATTATCTTAACAATGACAATCATAAATGATAAACTATTATGGTTTAGAAAATCGTCTTATGTTTGGGAACATGAGAGAGTCATGTTTAGGGAGAAAAATGCTGGTTTCTCAATGTTGGACCTCATCACTTCACATACAAGGGTTTACAAATTTGTTTCAAATGGTGCTAGCCTTTTACTAACTTTCATATTTTGTATTATATAGGTTTCTATTGATAAAGGTGAGACAAATAGCAAATTAGATTTGTCATCACTCGACTGTGAGACAAATACAAGTTAGAGCTGGCATCTCGAGACCTCCAAGGAGCTCCATCCTCCAAGCATAATGGAAAGCATTCTACTGTTGGTGTTGATAACCTTTAATGAGATGTTTTCAACCAGTTTATCCAACCAATCATGTTAATTTGTGATATCTAGCAAAGCCTTTCATTCTGAAAATCATTTTCCGTTTTGTTTTCTATGTTGGATGGTTTGCCTGTCTATTTTTTTTAGGTTTAAGCATCGCAAACTAAGGTTTATTTTTGTTTTAAATTTAATTTATTTGGATGTTTCAACTAGTCTTAGTTTGTTGAATTTTTTAATCTGTTTTTTTAGAAATATACATGGAAGCAGCTTTCGATGATGATTGATGGGGGTTGTGTCTGAGTTGCATTTTTCTTCTTGTTTTTCAGTGAGGAGGAAGCTAAGAAGAAGATTTACAATGTTTCTTTTGAGAAGTACTTTGGATTTGGATGTGAGATTGATGAGATGGTACTCATACACATGTAAGTTGACATTTTGATTTTGGCATCTAATGGATTTTATAAGCACATATCCTCAACTCTTAACTATTGTGGTACTATGAGCTACTGTTTTTCTTCCTCACAGATTATTTGATGGAAATCATTTAAGTGGGAGTATACCTTCTACAATAGGACTAGTTCAGACAGTTGAGGTTCTGTAAGTAATTCCTTCCTTCATATTTCAAGTATTATTTTCATTCACTTAACTTAATTCCTTTTTCCTTATAATTCTATTATACTGAATATCCTCTTTGACGATTTTTTTTCTTTATTATTCAAAATTTATGACAGTCGGCTCGATAGAAATTTCCTGACAGGAGAGGTTCCTTCAAGTATCAACAACCTTACTAACATCAATGAATTGTAAGTATTTATATTGGAGAAATGGACATATAAAAGAGTATTATAATAACATTAATAGAGATTTATATAGTGTTGTTCTCTTTCAGGAATTTGGCACACAATAATTTAACAGGTCCTTTACCAGACTTAACTTCAATGGATACCCTCAACTATGTGTAAGTAATTAGCATGAGTTAATGCTTCTAATTTATTCACTTTAATATGATTTTATCATTCACATTACTCTGATAAATTTATAATATTGTGTAGGGATCTTAGTAACAACTCTTTTGATCCATCTGAAGCTCCAGTTTGGTTCTCAACTTTACCATCACTCACAACTCTGTAAGTGTATAAATTATAGAAAAGAGTTTCTTCTAGAGCCAGTTTATGGAATCTAACAAGGATTTTTTTTTACCAATGATGCGCTTTAAGTATTTTGGAGTTTGGATCTCTTGAAGGTCCTCTTCCATCAAAACTCTTCAGCATTCCTCAAATACAGCAAGTGTAAGTCCCTAACCTTTATGTCAAGATAAGTAGAGCTGGAGGTTAAATCATATATACAAACAATGAAATCAGTTACCATAATTTTAGTCTTTTAAATAATTATTCTCAGGAAACTAAGAAAAAATGCATTGAACAATACACTAGACATGGGTGACAGCATTTGCCCTCAGTTGCAGCTTGTAGATTTGCAAGACAACCGGATTTCCACAGTAAAACTCAGTTCACAATACAAAAATACCCTGATGTGAGACACTTTTTGCTTTTTGATCTGATATACTTCATATACTCTTTCATTTGTGTAACCTTTTTCTGATGTAGTGATTTCTACCTCATGCATGCTTTATGTTCACTGATGATTTCCTCAGTTGCAGCTGTATGTTCACTGATGATTTTTGTTGCTTTTCTGTTCAGGTTATTAACGATCTGAGACTGGACTGTGCGAGGAAATCTATTTGTTGCTTTTCTGTTCAGGTAATTAACGATCTGATGATTTTTGTTACCATTCGGTTCGGTATGTAGCTTTAGTAAAAGCTTAGCTGACTCAGCACAAATCTGCTATAAGAGACTTCAGTACATTATAAGTAATTACTCTAGTAATGATTCTTGAATTGCATGGGGTATTTGTATTTTCGTATACTGAGAGTTTACATCAGTTTATTTCTCTGCCTCTGCTATTTATATCAGTAGCAGATTTATAGTAAATAATGCAGAGTTTCAGGTTGTTCTGCTCTAGTTTTCTATGACCTTTGCATTGTACTGATTTGAAGTTAACATGTTGACAACATTTTCATTTTTACATACCTGAAGGTAGAAGGCGCTCTAAATCTGATGGAAGTGACTCAGTTGAAGAGAACATGTCTATAAGAAAGATTTGGCCCTTAAACAAGCTCTTGACCAGATCACTTCTACATTTGGAAAACGATCTATCATGTGGCTTGGTCGCTCTGACTCACCAAAAGATGTACCTGTTGTGTCTACTGGTTCATTTGCTCTTGATATTGCACTAGGAATTGGTGGACTTCCAAAGGTATCCTTAGATCCCTGTGTAAAGAAGTTTCTTGTTCATTTCTTTCCAGTGAACAAACTTTGAACCTTTCTCAATATATCTAATTGGTTTCTCCTTTGAACAATAAGGATAAGTTGAAGAAATTCAGAATGAAAATTATGACTTAAAGATGTTAGTGGGATCATTAAACCCCGTAGGATGACACTACTCTGTTATTTTTGTATTAAATTGTTGGTTTTTTTTCTCTAATCATTGTTGACTGTTGTGTGTTGCCAAAGCCATCATCCCTCTGCTAGCATTCTACTTTTTTCTTAATGTATAGCACCACTCAATGATAAATATTTTTCAAACACAAGATACAGATTATTTGTGCAGTAGATTCAGATTATTTCTGTGCAATTGAGATCAGTTTTGAGGTAACAAGATACAACTTTTACTACTCAATTAAACACAAGACCATGTGAGTGCAATTTTGGGATTTTGACAAGTTTTGAGTGGCACTGAGTGTAGACAGTAGACAGTAACAGAGCCGTATTCTATTGAATTATGATAGTAGTCATAAGGTGCCTTGGTCAAAAAACTTCAGCTATGGGGAAGCAAGGTCTTTCCTAGACATGAACTTCATAAATGGAAACCAGTGGCTAAGACTATAGCATTGCACTGCATCAATCATATAACATCATTTATCTAATTGTCTCCTTGTTTATTATCCTATATTGATCAACAAAATGACAATAAAAACTATGTTAGGCTTTTAAGTGATGCTTTTTATTAACATATAACAAAAGTTCTGCAGCTAGTAAAACACTTTATTATTAGGGACTGTAAATGTGAGTTATCCAGCTAGTTCTCATCTCTACACTTTATTATTTGTAGCATAATTTAATTTTCTAACTCCCCTTACGATGTTCTATAGGTTTTGTGGAGACAAGGAGAGGTTGCTGTGGTACAGGGACTGTAGAGGCAACATCCTTGTTGTGCAATACAAAATCACCAGGAACTTGTTCTAATACAAGGTATGTGTTTTGGGACAGTGTTCATCCTTCACAAGCTGCTAACCAAATTCTAGCTGATGCATTAATTGTTCTTGGTTTCATCTCTACTAGATTGCAGATATATGTCTTACATTGGCACCACAAAATGTACATGGCTGGGAAGAATGACAGGGTAGAAGATTGTTGGGATGGCTGCAAACTATGAGAGGGTATTCTGTTAACCGTATATTTCTGTTAACCAAATTCTATCTGTTAATGTCTGTTACATGTTGCTGTATTCATATATTCTTTGATATAGCCATGGTTCTTCACTAGAAATATTGTTGAGGTTTTCTTTAGTTATATGATTGTACATTTTTTGCTTCTAAATTTAGTGGTATAGGTTGATGACACAAAATTCTTCTAATTTTGTTGTTGGTGTAATTTTGAGGAAGTGTAATTTGGTGGTAATGACTGTACAGGATTTGGTGGTAATGATTGTACATGATTCTCTTTGTTGCTATCAAGATTTATTGCCTTTACTTCTTAACTTTATATATAATGAGGATGATAGCAGTGGTGGCTAATGTTGCAGATGTGATCATAGCAAATTGAGCCCAACCCTTTGTTTATCATCTTTTTGTTCATTTCCAATCCTTCTCAGTTAGACAGCAAGAAGCCTGAAGCTTTGCGAAAGCTTGACTGCTCTTTTATTATTTGTAACCTTTAATTTGTTTCACTATGATAATGTTTGTAATTATGATAAATGGAGCTCATGTGTCTCTGTATTCATTCATGGATTTTCATGTGTCTCTGTATTCATTCATGATAAATGTATTCATTCATGTGTCTCTGTTGTAATGATTGTTGCACAACCATTGGCTTTATGTAATTCTTATCCTAAAACTTGAAATCTGACTCCATGGCCCAATGGATAAGGCGCTGGTCTACGGGACCAGAGATCTGGGTTCGATCCCCAGTGGAGTCGCTTCTTTTTAACAAAAAATTTGTATAACCAGGGTGTATAGATTAAACCAAAATTTAAAAAAAAAAACTTTTAAGGTCAGGCGCAATAATGCTTGACCTTAAATCATACATACGAAGTCAAGCAATAATAAAAGCTTGACCTTAAATCATACATACGAAGTCAAGCAAGAATAAAAGTTTGACTTTAAATCATACTTACGAAGTCAGGCAATAATTAATGTTTGACTTCGTAAGTATGATTTAAAGTCAAGCATTTATTTTTGCTTGACTTTGTAAGTATGATTTAAAGTCAAGCAATAATAAAAGCTTGACCTTAAATCATACATACGAAGTCAGGCAAGAATAAATGCTTGACTTTAAATCATACTTACGAAGTCAGGCAAGAATAAATGTTTGACTTTAAAACATACTTACGAAGTCAGGCGCAATAAATGCTTGACTTTAAATCATACTTACGAAGTCAGGCTATCGCTTGACTTTAAAACTCCAGACATACAAAGTCGACTTAATAAAAGTCAAGCGCCCGCCTGACTTTAAATCCCCTTTTCGCCTGACTTTAAATCCCTTTTCTGCACTAGTGAAAACATTATGTAAGATGATGTGCTTATTGAGTTTCACAGAACCAGTGCCCAATACTTGAACACGAGTGAGATTAGGAAGTAAAACATATTTGTTTGTTAATGGTTTAAAATTGTAAAGAAACTCAAGAAAGCATGTTATATGTGCAGTGGCACCAGAATCTACAATCCATGCATTAGGAGCTTGAAGAGGAGCAATTAAGGTTGAGAAAGACATACCTATGGTCTCAAGACCTGAAGAATCATTCTGATCTTGCTTTGAATTAGCAGAAAGCTGTGCCATTTGAGATTGCAACATGGTGAGGACTTGTTGGCATTACTGCGAGGACCATGGGGTGGATTCTTCCAGGCTGGCAGAATCCAAGATGTTGTTGACAGAGGTTGTGACAACAACAGTGTTTGAATGATATACGAAACTCGTTTGAAAAACATGTAGATTTTAAGAAAATGTCTTCTAAGTGCTGCAAAATTTCACAAAAAATCAACAACAACTTTTTATCATGAAGCTTTGGACAATATGGCATAGGAGGAATGACAAGATTTGGGACAATGCACTCTAACTGATGCTTTGCACTCTAACCAGTTTTTGTGAACGGGCAAGCACGCACTCTAACTGACCACCACACACGCGCGAGCCGCCGCCGCCGTCCGGCCAGATACGACGAACGTTATCTGCTGGAGCTGTTGCGAATTGCCCTCCTGGGGGCGTCGTGGTTGATAGTCTGCTTGCACCATCGAGGTATAATTTCAAAAACACTGAAACAACACATTGTCTAGCAAGAGCATCAAGGTATTAATGCTAGTCCCAAAGTTTTCAATTATTGTCCCAAAATGTATTAGGTTCCATCATTAGAATGAAATGAACTAAGAGGTTTTGTTTGTCAAGAAAAAAAGCAACAACGATAATCATAATAACGCTTCAATATGTTGCTCGTCTCAACTATTAGGGATTCATGTGTGGTATTATTTATGGTAACTTTAATTAGATAGAGATGCAAATATTAAGTCTTTCCAATATTTACCGTGTCTGTTTGTTTAAAATTTTAGGCAGACCAAAATCACCAAGGAGTAAAAGTAAGACTAATATAATTGAAAGTCAATATCCTGTTTGGGTGACAAAGTTGCGGTTGATAAAATTGATTCTTAAGTGAGAAAAGTTGATTCTAATGGAAGTAAAAGACTTCCTAACTTTTTCCGTTGAATAAAAAATGAGATCCACACAAGTCTTTATATTTACACATCAAGCGTAATTCTACTATTATCATTCAAACGAAGTCAATTCTTATAATCTCACTTTTCAAATATCATTATGTAACACAAATACATCTTTTTAGAATCAATTTTTCTAAAATAAATTTTTCAAATTCATGTCCATTGGAATTTAAACCATAGGGATCTATTTTTTTTTTTATGAACGTGAAACATAAAAGGCACAAACAAATAAACAGAAACTAAATTCTAATCCTCTCAATCCCCATGACATCTGCTAAGAGAGAAGAGGAAACTGTTGCAGGCCGGGCAACGTTGCCAACTGCAGACACCAGAGACCAAGGTTGAGACATGCTTCGCTAACCAATCCGTACAAGCATTCCCTTCCATAAGAGAATGAACAAAGGAGAAGTTCTGATAAATCCATATCACATACTTGTTTTGAATGTTAAAAACAGTGTTTTGCATGAAGATTTTAATGAAAATCAGTAAAGTTTGAGCAGATTTTGTGAATTTGTAAATCTAGTTTTCATGCAGTGGTTATGCCAGTTTTTCTTGTGTTTATGTGCATAGGAACTAGATCGAGTTGTAGAACAAGTTGTGCAGGCTAGATGTGAAGTTTGGAGTGAATTAAGGCAGGCTACACTGCAGCAAAATTCTGGCAGCACCTAACGGTCGCATTTTGCACTAAACTTCCACCAGTGGAAGTTGCCTTTAAAAACTGTCTGTTTTTCTATCAGCAGAGTTGTGCAGCAGAGTAAAGGACGGGACCCACAGTGGTTTTCTTTATTCTGAAATGGATAAACCACATTTTTAGAGGGTCTTTGTTGTCTTTTTACAAGAGAAAGTTGCCCTAATTGTTGGGCTATATTAAGGCATTAGAAAATCTGAATTTTTTTCACTCTTAGAAACCCTAAAACTCAAAAGCATTCTCTCCATTTCATCTCTATTGAAGATTCAAGGCTTGGGAACAAGATTTGGAGCTTCAAATGAGTTCATCTTCTCCATTTAGTTGTAATTTCTATTTTCCCTCATCTTACACTATGTCTAGCTAAACCCCATTTTGTTAGGGATGAATGAATAGTGAGGAAACACTATTGTAGCTGGTTTAGATTCATCTTAATGTCATATTCTCTCTTTTATTTGTGTGTTGAATCTCTGTTCTTAAT
Organism: Astragalus membranaceus; assembly: GCA_039519185.1. Lineage (NCBI taxonomy): Eukaryota > Viridiplantae > Streptophyta > Magnoliopsida > Fabales > Fabaceae > Astragalus > Astragalus membranaceus. Next base: position 142,728,478 of record CM076846.1, on the reverse strand, counting down.
GCTTTTTATGATTTGATCACTCATGGAATGATTTATGGTTCATTTATGGAATGAGAGTTTTATACTTGAATGCTTCTTGGCTTAGGAATAATCTTTGAGTTGTTGTATCTTGCAATACCCTTGATTCTAGTGCTTGTTGTTAAATATAATCACCTAAGGAATTAGGGTTTTAATTATCAATAAATGATTAGTTGTCTAAGGAATTAGGGATTAGTTAATGTTGTGGGTTTGATAGCAAAGTTAAAAAAGTAATTTTTCCAATACACATCAGTTGCAATAGTGTGGAATCAATAAGAGTTCGTCCCTAACATCTTTTACCATGTCATCTTTTCAAAGCGTTCTTCGATTTCTATTATCAAAATTACAAAAACATTTATTTTTCTTTGCTTTAAAAGTACTCGTTACTTTACTATATTACTCAAACTCTATTTCATTTGTGTTCATTTAGATGTTAACGCTTATTGGTATTTCCATCCTAGAGTTCGACACTTGGTCTTACCGTTTTATTATTACTTGCGACGATTTGGTACACTTGCCAATTCCGCCGGTTCCAATACAAATTCATGGAAAAATCTGATAAAGTGGATGATCGTAGCATGAGGGTGAGTAAAGAGGACTCATTCTTCAATGATTGTAGCATGAGGGTGAGAAAAAGATGATGTATAAAATTTTTGTTTACTTTCTTCAATTTAATATAAATAATTAAATTTGTAAGAAAATTTATTCGATGATGAAAGTAACATAAATAAAAAAAGAGTAGGAAAAAAATTGAATAAAACAATAAAAGGTTTGTATTTTTATCAGTAACAATAAATGATATATTCTGTCAAAAAAACAATAAATGGTATATAAATTCAAAACTGGAAAAATAAATCTTACTATATTAGTAGTAATTAAATTAAATTAAATAAATTGAAGATATTTTACCAAAAAAATAATAAATTGAAAATATTTTTCTGAAAATTTGCTTCCGTCGTCGCGCTCTTCAGTCTTCACACCTTCCCGAAAACAAACACAGAAACCTATAATCTCAGCCATCCATCTTTTATCCACGTCATCGATCCTCGTCGTTTTTAATCCAACGGTTCTCTTCAGAAAAAGACAAAAATGCCTCGAACCACAAAGGTTGAGCCCACCTGAACCCATAGCAGAACCGGACCGTGAACCCGTTCGCCCCATAGAGAGGTTTATCATCTATTGCCGCCTGCCTGCCCTAACCAGTAGGCGAAAGAGAGAGAAATTATAAAGCGAAAGTTAGTGAGAGAAACCAAAAATCTTCAAAAACCAGCGTCTTCGAAATTCCACACTGCAAACAAAAAATTGAGTTCCAAGTTCATTTTCAAAATCCCTCCTTTCCCTTGCACAATCGTTAATTTCAATCGTTCATAATCAATCCTCCAGCCAAAAAAAATAACGAATAAACATCTTAGGGTTCGGTTCTAAGTTCGAATTTTCCTTCAAAGCTGTACTTTTAGACACGAATTTTTCTGCTTGTTAGTTTCCTTGTGCTAGATTAACGGTGAAATTAAAGCGCGTGGTGTTTCGTTGTGCGGTTTTGTATTATATATAGGTTTTCATATTTGATGGATGAGATCTGGGAGAGGGCTGTGGAAACGGCGTTAGAAGGCGAGAAGGACCACGCCTCAACTCGGACGCTAACTCTAGACGGCGCCGTTAAGTGCGTCCAAGGACGTTTACCTCCTCCGAGTCTTTTAGAAAGGTTCCAAAACCTTCAACACCTATCTATTGCAAACGTCGGCGTTTCATCGCTTGAGCAGTTCCCGAGGCTACGGAATCTTCAGAAGCTAAACCTCTCCGATAACCGTATCGCCGGAGGACTCGAGTTTCTTGTTCAAGCAGGGCTTGATTCGCTGCGTGACCTCGATCTTTCAAACAATCGGATTCAGTATATCGAGGATCTCGCGCCTCTTGCTCAGTTGAAGCTTGTTTCGTTAGATCTATATGAGTGTCCTGTTACGAGGGTTAAGGATTATCGATCTAGGGTTTTTGGTTTGATTAAGTCGTTGAAGTACTTGGATAAGATGGATGCGGAAGAGAACGAGAGGCCTGAGTCAGATGATGAGGAAGAAGAGGAGGAAGATGATGAAGAAGAGGATGATCCTGGGAGTGGAGAGGTCGATGGAGAAGAGGATCGACGATTTGCGAAGAGTAACGGACACAGAGAAGGTGTTGATGGAGTTGTTGATGCTGATGAGGAAGAGGAGAGTGATGCGGATGAGGAAGAGACGGAGACATCCAGGGGGAGGGTTGATGAGTTGAACCATCAGGAGAATGGGTTTCATGTTGCGCCTGTTGTGGGTGATGATGTTGAGGAGGACGAGGATGATGATGATTCTGGTGAGGAAATTGATGAGGAGGAGGGTGATGATGATGATGTGGTTGAGGTTCATGAGATTGAAGACAGTGATGATGATGAAGAGGATGGGGTTGAGTATGATGAGGATGATGACGACGAAGATGTTTTTGAGGATGAGGAAGAGGTGGATAATGATGAAGGGGATTTTGTGGAACCTGAGAGTACAGGACGGTTGGTGTCGAACACTGAAGGTGAGATTGATGGTCATGAGCAGGGGGAGGAAGATGGAGATGAAGATGACAATGGAGAGACTGGTGAAGATGACTTGGGAGTAGAGGAAGATGAAGGCGAGTTTGAAGATGAGGATGAAGTGAGATAAACCTTCTTATAATTTCCTGTTTTTATTTCTTGCATGCATGGCTATTTCATTATTGTTTATGTCATTTGGCTAATTTTTTCTGTTTGGTATGTTGTTTTCGTGTTATCAGATTCCTGAAGGGAAGGGGATGGTTTTTGGTTATCTGATACTTTCACTGAGTTAATTCTATTGAGTTATGCCTGCTAATGGGATCTGAACTTTGTCTAATTTATTTAATTTTCTTTGCCCTGTGTGATTTGAAATCTTGAATTAGTGTCTTGCCTGTTCTGCACGTTAAAATTTAGTTAAATTCTTCTTAGCAACCCTTTATTCATGCTGTGTTGGTGGTATTATATGTTCTGCATGCAACACTAATTGCTAGTCACTGCCTTAGCTGATGATATATGATTGCTGATATCATTACTGTGTACGCTGTTGTTTTGATACCATGTAATTGTCCCTTCCATGATTTTTTTCCATTGTTCTTAAGTATTTTTTCATTGGTGGACTTAAAATGAAAAAAAATGCTTTGCAGATTGGGGAAATGGTATAGCAGTCATAATTGCTATAGCAGTTTTAAACACGGTTAACCTTGGTTGCTGTTTTGACTGGTAGAAAGTTTTGTAGTTTGTGTTTCTGTTAAAAAATTTCCTTGACAAACATGTTTCTGTAAATATTTGATATTTAATTTGTGAAATTAATTATTAATTATATTTCTGTAAACTTTTGACTTAATCTTTTCCATCATCCCGTAATTGACAATCCTGATTTGTTCAAATCTGGAGCTGTGTGATTCTTTTGTTCATCTTTTTTGTGCATTCAGATACTGTTGTTTTTAGCTTTTTCCTGAGTTTGTAGTGGTTAAGGAGGGGGACATTGTAGCAATATGTGTGTTGTCTTTAAGTTACCCTGTTTTTAGGGTTAGAGTTTTGATGTGCAAGGTTGGGGTTTGTATTGTTTGCTTGGTTGGTCTATATCCTGAATCCTGCTTCTGTTGTTAACATATACTGAGTCTTGACCTGGATTAAAGCATGGATTTGTTTGAGTAATTTACTGGTAAAATGAGGGATTTTAAGTTCTTAATGTATTCCTGACTTCCTGTACAATTACCTTCCGCAGTTTAATTTGGCCGTATATATAACTAGTGTATTTGTGATTGGAAATACTTATAACTGTATGCTATTTTCAGCCATTTTTCATCATTCTAGATTTATTGTTTAATTTCAGTTTTTTAATCATATTACTGAATTTTTGTGGGAATCACAGGAAGAAGACTATGGTGCTGGATATCTTGTTCAGCCAGTTGGACAGTCTGAGGCTCTCAATGCTGGGGGTGCTGACATGGATGGTGAGGAAAATGATGATGGTGAAGAGGAGGAAGAAGTTGATGATGATGAAGACGATGATGTTCAGGTGTTGCCTTCTGCCTCTTCACACCACAAGAGGAAGAGAGATGATGAGGATGTTGATGAAGATGATGATGAGGAGGACGATGAAGATGAAGATGTCGCAGCATTCAAAAAGTCATCCAAGAAGCATCACTGACTGAACTATTATAAATTAATGCATGTTCTTGTTCTGTTGATAGCTTCCAACAGGGAAAAACCTCAGTTTAAGATATAGAACGATGGTTAGTGTTTAGGACTTTAATAGCTCTTGGATGGAGAGGACATATTAGGAACAGGAATTGTATGTTGGGTGGAAATGTGTTTAGTTCAAAAAGTCGTTGGTGTTTTTCCCTCTTGCCTTTCACTAATAGCCGTTGCTCTATTAAATATTCAAATGGCAGTTATCAGTGGTTTACCGCTCGTGTGCTCAATGCAAGGTGTGTTGGTTTGTAAAGGAACTGGCGGGTGCCCGAAGGGAAGCAAAGGGTGGGAACAATTTAAAATTTTCCCCCAAATTTTAGTTTATTGGAACACTTTTTTTGGTGGCAGAAAAAGGAAAAGCTTGTAAAACACACATGTAGATGTAGATAGTTTTGTTATGAAATTGATTCCTATCATTAATCAACTTGGGTGCCTGTTGTATTGACGTGGCCAAGTCATAAATTATTGCCATTGTTATTACGTGGATTTATTCCAGTTTCTATCTTATATTTAATGAGCTTGATCCCTTCACAGTAGTCAACTTCCAGGTAATGCGCCAATGGGGGCCCTCGATATTTGTATCTAATTGTTTTACTCTACTAACAAATTGACGGAATTTGTATGTTTTTATCTCAATATTCAATAAGCATCAAATACCGCACATTCTTCTCCCTGTTGTAGTAAGCTAATTTATATCTGAATTTTACATCTCAACTTAAGCTGGGTCTTCGATCTTTAATTGACGGTGGTCAGCGTTGATTTCAAGCCCGTTGCCTTGCTTTTTTTCTCACCTTCTTTGGAACCAAACAAATCAGAGTCCAAATTTACTCTTTTTTTTTTGACAAGAATCTAAATTCAAAGTTAGTTGTGCAATCGTAAAAAAGTTGCGTGAGACACCCGCAATAACTTCTTTCTTTCGTTTTTTTTATAACCCAATCAACTTCATTCTACCCACATTATTGTAATCCCGAAAATACTCATGACATAATTAACAAAAATTGACTTTTTGAAGATTCTCTGGTGGGGGACCACTTTATCTGGTAATCGGATTTACCTAAATGCAAGGTAAATTCGATAAGCTTTAAATACGTAATAAATACACACGCATAAGTCAAATCGGATGTATCAAACTGACAGATAAATCCGATTTGACCATTTATTTCAGTATAGAAAGCGAAATTTTGTCCTGAAGGATATAGCTAAATCTGATGTGCAATTGGATTTATGTGCCCCAAACATGAATCCGATTATGTCTTTTAATGAATCGGATTTACCTGGATGGGGGTATATCCGATTTTGAAAAATACAAAGCGGATTTACGTTTGGGGTACGTAAATCCGATTTTTTTTTTAAATTAATTTGTGTATAACTGTTGTTCTATTTTGAAACAGATATTGACCCGCATAGAGTCGCTGGTTGTTCCTTTCGTGGTAGACACTACAGAGGCATTCTGGACGGAGAGAGTATATTTTTCATACTAATTTTTTTAATCAAAGTTTGGTAGATATTTAATTAAGTACGTAACATTTTTCTATTTTTTTTCTATTTTGTAGATATTTTCTACACGCGAGGATGTAGAAGAGTGGGCTAAAGCGGTTGGGAGACGTATTGGAGTTGTGGTTATCATTGTAAGATCTGACAAAGCTGGAGTTAAAAGGGGTTCTAGAGATAAGATTATTTTTTGTTGCGAGAAGCAAGGGAAGTGGTCTAATGATTCTAGAGTTTTCGGGTCTAAGAAAAGAAGCTGTCCGTTTACATTGAGAGCTACTTGTACAATACGTCATGGGGGTTGGCGTGTGAATGTTAGGTGTGGTCTTCTTACACATGAGTTGCTTACTACCCCCGTCGGGTCGACAGCTTTTGGTCGTTTAACTAAGCCGCAGAAAGCTATTGTTAATTTAACACATTGATCTGAATGTTGCCCCGAAAGATTGTCTCACTGCTTTGAAGAATCATTATCCGGACGTCACTTCTCTTCCTCAAATATATAGGCAGCGTTACGCCTATAGGTCTTCTAAGAGGGGTCCTAGAACGGACATTCAGGAGCTTTTGAGATTGATTGAGTCGCAAAATTATTTATGTTGGAGCAGAAAATTGAGGGTTCCGATGTGGTCAGTGACATCATGTGGGCGCTTCCCACTTCTATTAAGTTATTCCGGTTGTTTCCAAAGGTTCTTATTCTTGACACCACCTACAATACCAACAAATACAATCTACCTCTATTGGAGATTGTAGGAGTCACTTCAACGGAGTTAACTTTCTCGGTTGCTTTTGCCTATATTTCACACGAGCTTGGAATTCATTTTACTTGGGCATTGCAGCAACTGAAAGAATTATTTGACTTGCACGGGCTTCAGCCTCAGGTATTATTGACTGACAGAGATCTTGGTCTTATGTCCAGTATTCTTGATGTCTTTCATTCGGCTACAAATTTGTTATATATGTTCTTGGCAGGTGACTAAAAATGTGAAAGCGAAGATTAAAGAGTTGGTGCACGTGGATAGGCAAAAGGACGTCCTCTCTCTTTGGCATAACATTATTGATTCACTTGACGAGTCAGAGTACTCAGCTCACTTGAAGATTTTTGAGAACTCCTGCGTTGATTTGCCCGCTCTTATTAAGTATGTGCATGACACATGGTTGACAAAGCATACGGAAAGATTTATCTTGGCATGGACAAACCAGATCCCACTCTTCGGGAATCAGACCACCAATAGGTACTTTGACACGTGTTTAGTATTTTTATCGCAGTAGCGGTTGGTCTCGATCTTGGTGAGGATAGTTGGCCTATAATTAGGCAAGATTTAATCAAAGAAACAAAGGAGAGGGTGCAACTATATACTTACATGTTTGGAAAGGACAGACTTGCAGTGCTTAGAAAAGCGTTATCGAATGAATACCCCGGTTTTCAGAAGGAGGATAAGTGGTTGAGTTTGCCTGAGATGGGGTACTTTATAGCTACTAAGTTTAATGTGGCCCTAGTTCAATTGTCTTTTGATATGAGTTTTACTTGTCTTCCTTTGAGAGGTAGTCATTCTTCTTCTAAGTAAAATCATATCTATTCTGAACGTCGGGGATATCCATTGGATGCATATTTCGATCTCGCTTGTCTGTCCGTTGCCTCCAATTGCTTTGATGTGGTCTCATAATCGATCAGATGAATCTACTTCATGGTTGGATCCTTATACCGACCGTTTTGCCCTTTGGCAGTCTACCGCTTTGAAGATGCCCCGTCTCCCTCCCATTGATGCGCCCACCATTGTAGACAGAACCCATGATTCCGACGATTTAGATTGACATTTCTTGTATTTATTATGTACCCACATTTTTGTAATTATTTATCCATATATATATATATATATATATATATATATATATATATATATATATATATATCCAACAAATTAAATGTGTAAAAAAAACAAATTAAATGTTTTAATTTTTTTTACAAGTCGGATTTACACTGGTAAAGGGTAAATCCGCTTTTGAATTTAACAAAGCGGATGTACCCCCACAACAGGTAAATCCGACTTGATAAAGAGACAAAGCGGATCTACCTGTTATAGGGGTACATCCGCTTTGTTAAATTCAAAAGCGGATTTACCCTTCTATCAGTATATCCGATGCGATTTTTTTAAATTTAATCGGATCTAGGTAAATCCGCCTTTGATTAATCTCAAATCGGATTTACCTATTTATAAGGTAAATCTGATTGAGTCAAAATTATGGGGGGTATTTTGGGATTTTCATATTTGATGGGGGGTATATTGTGATGTGGTGGGAGTATAGAAAAAGACCCTCTTTCTTTTGGTCAAAGTCACCTTCATTTCAAACGCACACGGCAAACATAAAAATGAGCTGGGCCAGAAACAACCCAGACGCCAAACAGAGGCCCACAATTCTCCAAAACAAACACTCTAATTCACGAGGACTACAGTCCAAAAAAAAGGGACATGCTTTTCCCAATCCCTCTCCTACTCACCACACACCGACTTACTGATGACAACCTACGATAGATGCCCTTGACATAAATAAAATCAAGCCGGTGGTGGAAAAAATGGGAGCTGTTGAAAAATTGATTTTTATTATTCACTCGATCCTAATTTCTATATATGTTCTTTATTCGGATCATATCACTTACCCTATGACTTTACCAAAATAACCTTACATTCTACAACATTTCCCCCTTATCCTTCATCCCTCTTCTTCTCCGACTCCAACACACTCCCCTCAAACACCCCAAACCTCCCATCTCTCTATTCCGAACCCTATCCTCCTCACCTTCATCACTAACCTTTTACTCAACTTCTCAACATTGCCAACCATAATAAGGTATCATCCATACCAACCCTTTTTCATTTTCGTCCCTGAAATTTTATGCATTTGTCTTTTTTTTCTTCTATGAAATCACGCTCCGTTCGGCACCTAGCAACCGAACCGGCCAGTCATGTTGTACTGTACCAATTAAATTGAATTTGGGTGTCTCACATTGTTTATTGACACGATAGTGTTGTGCCGGATTGGTTCGGTTAAGGGGAACCGTACCCACTCAGCAAGCAGCTGCCGTACCTAGTAGCATTAGAATGTCCAGTAACTGTTATTTTTCCTTCTGTTTGCAGTTTTTTCTATAGACTTAGGACTATAAAATGGAAGAAAATGGTGCGACTTCAGGAGTAGATGACATCTCAAACGACGCATTGGTTGTAGACTTTACTAGTTCATTCACACCTGATAAGGTACAGACTAAGTCTCGATTTTTTAGGTAGTAACCGATTGTTACTTTCCTAAGTTAGTAACTAGCATTTTTTTTTCCAGTTATTTACTAATCGTGAAGAGTTGTTGGCATGGGTACGTACGGTTGGCAAGTCCCTTGGGATGCTGATTGTGATATCTAGATCCGACACCAGACAAAGATTAGGGAATAATTCTACATGTTGACGAGTGAAAAAGCTGAAAAGTACAGGTTCAATGTTATAGAGGGAACAAATACTAGAAAATTCTACTGTCGGTTCAAATTGAAAGGTAAATTTATTAAGACACACAAGAATGGACACGATAATTGGATGACTGTACCAGATATAGGGTATCTGATCACTAACAAATACAAGGTCGTACTGACTTGCTGGGCTGTTAACGGGTCTTTCACAATTTTCCCATTTCATATTGGACCATTCAGAAGTGTCCGTACGTTCAACATCTGCTATACAGACAGACACTTTGTACAGGTATATCGACTTCTATTTAGAATTCATTTTTATATTGTGAAACGTTAGTTAACATTATTATGCTTTTTGTGTTTGAAAGGTACTTCTGAAGAATGGAAGTCCAATGCCCCCGTCCGATGCTGTATGGAATGTTAACAGGGCATCCATAGCAAAGGGCTGGGACACACAATTTACGGGTCGCATGCTGTAACACCCCGCTATTTTTATTTGTTAAAAACACCCAAGTGCACATCAATCACACATAAGAGATAATATTTCCTGCTCAGACACTGAATACCACTATAAATTTTTTGCTGAAATATAACATAACCGTCTTATTCACAAATAAGACCATACGGTACTCAGACCATAAACTGTCAGCAACTGTGGTAGTCAGAGTCATACAAGAAAGCGGAATAAGAGATAAACATAACACTAATGCCATAGTGTTGTGATACATGGACAACAGAAGGAAAATAAACTTAAACATAAAGCTAAGTCATCATCCATCTCCCGGGGCCACCTACTCGTGCCTTTGAGGTTTCTTCTGTCCCTGTTTATCAGTAAAACAACAACATTTAAACAGTGAGATACAATTTCAGTGAGTTCTACCGAGACCCCCTACTAGCACTCTCGGTTCAATTATATGACCATTTAAACGCGACACCGACTGCGCGAACGCTAAGCTGCGGTGTATCACATTCTTTAATTTTTAATATAATGCCGACTGCGCGAACGCTAAGCTGCGATGAACCGCACTGTACAACACCGACTGCGCGAACGCTAAGCTGCGGTGTATCGCACAACAAACAATTTAACATAACACCGACTGCGCGACGCTAAGCTGCGGTGAACCCCATAACCAATAGTGTTTCCTAACGGCACGGAGCCTAGGGTAAGGGTTCATGACTACCCCGCCTAGTATGTCAACATGGGTCGTCACCCAAACTCGATATATAATGTATATATCTAAAAATCATATGAACTCATAGTCCATTTGCATTATTCTTTACCACGTAGGACTCATAGTCCGCTTTGTTATCAATAAAACATATCCGCACACGTATGCTATTATTCGATTTTTCGAAAGAATTTCAACTTCAAAAGTATTTTATAAAACCTTTTTGAAACATACCCAAAATCATGGCATTATAAGCCTAATATCATTATAGAGGGGTTAGGAAAGGATTAGGAGAAGATTGAAATCGAAACGGAATCATTTAGGGCACTTTGAAAAATTTGGACAAAACCATGCGCACGGATCGTGCCCCTGGGACGCACGGATCGTGCCCCTGGGACGCAAGGATCGTGCTCCCTGTTAAGCATTTTGGAAATCTGAAACCGAACCAGGCGCACGGATCGTGCCCCTGGGACGCACGGATCGTGTTCTTTTGACAGCATTGCAAAAATAGCCATTTTCATGAAAATTCGCTTTCCATTTAATCCGAAACTCGCTCCGATCGATTCCTAACTCGAAAACAGATCATACCAGGCAATATTCCAGTCCAATCAACATCAAACATTCAAGCAATTCAATCAAAAACCCAACAATTACGAATTTCATCAAAACACGATATATTTCAAAATAACGTTTTCGACTCAAAATCCTTCGAAACCAAGTCACACAAAATGCATTTCAAAACGGAATAAACCTAAACGTGAGTAAAACTCACCCTTGAAGCGAGAGCCGATATCGAACCGAATTTGCCGAGACTTGAAAACTCTCGAACGGAACCCTATTTCACCAAACCGCTCCAAACTTCGATTCGAACTTCACAATGCGATCAATCCGCTCCTAGCTTTGATCCTAAACATAACCCAATCATCGACACAACCTATCAATCCTTGATTTCAACAAATTTCCAACAAAACCCTCTAAATTTCGTAGGTCACAAAAAAGGGGAAAAATTGGATGAATTCTTACCTAGCTCTTGGGTTATGATGAGAGAGAGGAGATGATGAAGATGATGAATTATGGAGGGGTGAGTTCACCTCTTCTTCCTTTCTCTTCTCCTTTCTTCTTCTTTCTTTCCTTCTCTTCTTTCTTTTCTCTTCTTTCTTTCCTTCTCTTCTGTTCGCGTTTCCTTTCTTTTCTTTTTTTCTTTCTTTCTTTAACACACACACACACACACATATTTAGTTAATAAATAAGTGGTAACGTGGTCCAATTACCATATTGATCTTAATCCCTTATTTCGATTCCAAAACTTCCTTGACCCGTATTATCCGGTTAACGATCCAATGACAACTAATAAATAATTTTAGCACTCAATAAAATTTCTAGTCAAGTACTAAATTATTCTAATTGGGTTAACATCCAAATAATTCGCCTAATTATTTTGAGGATGTTACATTCTCCCCCACTTAAAAGAATTTTGTCCTCAAAATTAAACACAACGTACCTCAAGAAAACAAATACGGATACTGAGTTCGCATATCGTCCTCCAACTCCCAAGTAGCTTCCTCGACGGAAAAACCATCCCAAACCACCTTGACAATGGGAATTGACTTCATCCGTAGCGTCCTCTCGCCACGTTCCATGATGTAATTTGGATGAGGTTGGAAAGACAAGTCCGGTCGAAGGTCAATCGTTTCAAAATCTAACGGTTGACTTGGATCAGGAATGTACTTCCGCAACTGAGACACATGGAATACATCATGCAGATTTGACAATGGCGGAGGCAAAGCAATACGGTATGCAAGAGGCCCAACTCGCTCGATAATTTGGAAGGGTCCAATATACCGATGGCTGAGTTTCTTCACCCGTAATGCCCTACCTGTGCCAATTGTTGGTGACAATCTCAAAAACACATGATCACCCGACTCAAACTCTAACGACCTTCTCCTTTTGTCGGCATAACTCTTTTGCCTTCTCTGAGCAGCTTTCATTCTTTCCCTGATCTGACGGATCTTTTCAGTAGTGTCATGAATCATCTCGGGTCCTAACAATCGGTTCTCACCGACTTCCCACCAACACAATGGAGTTCTACATTTCCTACCGTACAAAGCTTCAAAAGGTGCCATTCCGATACTGGAATGATAGCTGTTGTTGTAAGAGAATTCCACTAATGGAAGATGATCCTCCCATTTCTTTCCGTTATCGAGTACTGAAGCCCGAAGCATATCTTCTAAAGTTTGGATAGTTCTCTCCGTCTGACCATCTGTCGGTGGGTGATAAGTGGTACTCAGAAGTACTTTAGTTCCCAATGCTTCATTCAAAGCCTTCCAAAATCTAGAAGTGAACTTCGGATCTCGATCCGACACAATACTGGTAGGAACCCCATGCAACTTCACTACGTTCTTCAAATACACCTCAGCCAACTTGGATACTTTACTGCTTGAACGAACTGGAATAAAATGAGCTGATTTGGTTAACCGATCCACAATTACCCAAATGGAGTCGTTACCGGCTTGAGACCTTGGCAACGCCATTACAAAATCCATAGAAATGTCTTCCCACTTCCACACTGGCACGTCTAGTGGCCGTAACAGACCAACAGGCTTCTGATGTTCTATTTTTACTCTTTGGCAAGTTAAACATTGAGATACGAATTCGGCAATCTCCAACTTCATTCCATGCCACCAATACATCTGCTTTAAATCTCTATACATCTTGGTGGATCCAGGATGTACAGAAAATAAACTTCGGTGTGCTTCCTCAAGCACTTGCTTTTTAATATCTTCATTATCGGGCACACAGATCCTACCGTTGAAACAAATAACTCCATCACTATCTTCGGTAAAGTCTGGCAACACTTTTTGTGATTGTAGCTTCACATCAATTTCCTGTGCTAAGCGAATAGAATTCCTTAATGAACTAGAGATCTTCATATGGCTCAACATTAACCGGTTCTTCCTTGATCTTGTGTTCAAATTCAAGTCTCTAAAGGACTCCAACAATTTCATTTCATGCATCATAAACTCTGCTATGTGAATGGATTTCCTACTTAGTGCATCGGCTACAACATTAGCCTTTCCCGGATGATACTTCAATTCGAAGTCATAATCCTTCAGAAATTCCACCCACCTTCTCTGCCTGTTATTCAACTCCTTCTGATCAAACAAATATTTCAAACTTTTATGATCACTAAAGACTTCGAAACGAGATCCATACAGGTAATGTCTCCAAATCTTCAATGCATATACAATGGCTGCCAACTCCAAATCATGAGTCGGATAATTCTCTTCATGAGTCTTCAACTGTCTGGAGGCATAAGCCACAACTTGTTGGTTCTGCATGAGAACACATCCCAAACCCTTCCCAGAAGCATCGCTGAAAATTTGAAAATCCAAGGACGGATCTGGAAGAATTAGGATTGGAGCAGAAGTCAACCTAACTTTCAATTCTTGAAAACATTCCTCACAATCGGCATCCCATGTAAACGGTTGGCCCTTACGAGTTAACCGAGTAAGTGGAAGAACCAATTGTGAGAATCCTTGAATAAATCTCCTGTAGTAACCGGCTAGACCCAAGAAACTTCTTATTTCAGTGACAGATGTTGGTCGTTCCCAGTTCAACACCGCTTCCACCTTACTGGGATCCACCGCAACTCCCGATTGGGAAATCACGTGTCCCAAAAACTTCACTTCCGACATCCAGAAGTCACACTTCGACGGCTTGGCATACAATTTCTTTTCTCGGAGTACGTTTAGAACAATGCGGAGATGTTGAACATGGTCCTCAATGGTCTTAGAGTACACCAAGATATCATCAATAAAAACTACTACAAACTGATCGAGGTACGTGTGAAAGACTCGGTTCATGTAATCCATGAATACAGCTGGAGCATTAGTCAAACCGAAGGGCATCACTACGAACTCGTAATGTCCATACCTAGTACGGAAAGCTGTCTTCGGAATATCTAAGGCTCTTACCTTTATTTGATGATAGCCCGACCTCAGATCAATTTTTGAAAATACCACTGCACCTCGAAGTTGGTCAAGCAAATCTTCTATCCTTGGCAAGGGATATTTATTCTTGATCGTCACTTTATTCAGTTGTCGATAATCTATGCACAATCTCATGCTACCATCCCTCTTTTTTACTAGCAACACCGGAGCACCCCATGGAGAAGCACTCGGTCGGATAAACCTTTTCGATATTAATTCTTCAAGTTGAGACTTCAGTTCCTTCAATTCTAAAGGAGACATCCTATAAGGAGCAATAGATATCGATCCTGTACCAGGAATCAATTCTATTGAGAATTCTATCTCTCGGTCAGGAGGTAAGGATGAAATTTCTTCTGGAAAGACATCTAGAAATTCATTTACCACTTGCACAGATGACAAATCTAAACCCGTTTCAGTAGATGCAGACAACAAAATAAGAATAGCTTCCGCACCTTGGAATAATGACTGGCTTGCTTCGGTGTAAGAGATCGTTGCTTCAGAATCTGCCTGTGTCAATCCTACGGATTCGGAGGCGAAGCAAATGGTTCGATCGGCACAGTTGATTGTCACATGATTTTCAGCCATCCAATTCATACCCAGAACAATATCCATACTTCTCATAGGCAAGCAAATAAATTTCACAACAAAATGTCTGTCCCCTATGAAAAGTATGCAATTTTCACACAATGATTGGGTCTGGACACGACCCTTGGCAGCAGTTAAAATAGTTATCGGTTCGGATAGCTCAGACAATGCTAGTCCCAACCGATCCACACACGCTTGTGATATAAAACAGTGAGTTGCACCAGAATCATATAAAATATTGACTGAGTTATTAAAAAGAGATCCCGTACCCCTCAGAAGATTATCAGTAGGTGTGATGGTTCGAGCATCCAATGTGTTGATTCGTCCCTGACTAGGAGCATTAGGTGCTCTTTGGAAATTCCTCTTGGCTGGGCACTCATTTGAATAGTGACCCACTGATAACCTTATTTTATATAGGTTATTTATGCTCCTAATACTTAAGTCAAGCTTATTTCTCAAGTAATTCTAGTGCTTAAATATGTGAATATATGGATATTAGAATAAATATAGGTTATAAGTTAATTCCTTAAACCTTGGGCATAGTTAATGCCTTTGTGAATATGTTTGATGTTTTGCTTTAGCGCTGCAGCGGTTTGCTATCTAGGAGACGCTACAACGTTATATGACGGCTGACCATTGAGATATTTGTATGGCCACTTGAGGACATGATGAGTCACCACCCTTATCTCTTCCTCTCAGGTGGATTTGTTGACTTTCAAGTGGATGCTAAATTACACTTGGCGCCTCCTAAATGGAACCCATGTGATAGTTGTTGTATTCCATCATTAGCACTTTTTGTAAAGTACTTTAAGGATAATATCTAAGTCTAATAATCATCATGTAATATTATTATTCTATTAAGACTTAGACATAGATTAGATTAAATTAAGATTGCTTTACAAAGAGGTAAGAGACGTAGACAAGTGGTGGTAGCTTAAAGAGAGAAGAACTACGCACAAGACATAGTAGCTATTCTCCATTGATACACTTTTGTTAAGCTTTTATTTTTAGCATAAGTTTTCTAGTCTTCATTCAAGGTTTTGCTCACGCCTCAACTTCATCTCTTGTATGTCACTTGGGATCATTGGAGTGCATCTTTTGCAACCACTCTTCTCTTGTCTTCATACGATAATACATACTCTCTAGTTGTATTATGTTGATGGAACTTGTGATGAGCTAACTTTGTTGTAGTTGGATTGTTCTTGGTATGTAATGAACCTTGAGTAACTTTTGTATAATATTATGATGTTTGCGTTTTATTCCTTGTGTCATAATACTTTCAATCTTGGTTTGGGAATGATCAACTAAAACAAGGTAACTTTGTGGGTACAGACATGGTTCACAAAGAGAACTCAAGGAATGATATGAATGAAAACCCTTTAAAGACATTTAAAGGAAGCACTACTTAACTCTAGACACAAGGGAGTAATAGTTCATAAGGCAAATGTTGTAGGAGCTTAATATACAGGGGTAAAACTTATTTAGAGCCTAGACATAGGAGTCTTGTAACATAGCCCTGACGAAAGTGACTGAAAGGCACGCCACCAAGGCGCTACAGCGTCTAAGGATTCTGAAGCGCTACAGCGCTTAGCGCTACAGCGCTTAGCGCTACAGCGTCTAATATTATCTGAACATTACTCTTGGGGACTTACATAACTATTGAGCTATCCAACTCACCTTTAATTACTGCAAACTTAATACTGTTTTATCACAACTTATAATGTTTACAACTCTTCACCTTTACTTGTTACTTAATTCTTTTCACTAAGCTTCTAATCACTTAAACTTCATAGATTAATTCCAATCCATGTGGGAACGAACTTTACTTATCAATATATTACTTGTTGCGATTGTGTATACTTGCACATCACCTTTTCGCACAACAAGTTTTTGGCGCCGTTGCCGGGGATTGCATTTAATTTTCATTGTTTAAGTTTTTAGTAAACTTAGTGCCTATTTTACACTGGTGTGTTGTTTCTTGTTGCTGCAGCAGTAAGCGCTACAGCGTATGCCCAGGTCTCAACCACCAGAATTTGAACCATACTCAGAACCAGAGAGAAGGTTCAGGAAGCTAAGACATCTTCACAGGCTCAGACCCACCATGTCAGAACATAGCCATAGGACCAATTCTGGTAGAGCTCACACTCTACATGGCAGATCTAGCTCTGGTAGAGGAGGGACTGAACCAGGTGGAAGGGGTAGAGGTAGACATCAGCAGCCACCCACTCCAACCTTACTTGACCAAGAGGACTGGTACAGACATCAATTCATAAATGAAGGACCTGCTCAAATGGTAAATGACAGAGATAGACCAATGAGGGACTATGCTGTGTTTGATCCACAAACCATGGAGACAAGCATAGCAAGACCTACTCTCAACACAGCCCAGTTTGAATTCAAACCTATGATGTTCCAAATGTTGCAAACAGTGGGACAGTTTGGTGGTGCTCCTCAAGAGGACCCATATTTACACTTAAAGCAATTTTTGGAAGTCTGCAGTAACTTCATCATTCCAGGGGTAAGTGATGATGCATTCAGATTAAAACTTTTTCCTTATTCCTTGAAGGATAGAGCAAAGGCCTGGTTAACTTCTCTTGAGCCTAACTCTATCCATACTTGGAATGAAATGGCTGAGAAATTTTTAGCAAAATACTTTCCTCCAAGTAAGAATGCAAGAATGAGGAATGAGGTTACTGCATTCAGACAAAGAGATGCTGATACACTGTTTGAGGCATGGGAGAGATGGAAGGAGCTGTTGAGAAAGTGCCCTCATCATGGTATACCTGTGATTATCCAAATGGAAACCTTCTACAATGGACTAGATCCAACAACCAAACAAATGCTAGATGCTTCTTCAGGGGGTGTGTTGTTGAAAACCTCCTATAATGAGGCATGTGAACTGATTGATGATATTGCCACAAATAGCTATCAATGGCCTACAGAAAGGTTGGCTCAGCAAAAGAAGGTAGCTGGTGTGCATGAAGTAAGTGAAGTTTC
This sequence comes from Astragalus membranaceus, assembly GCA_039519185.1. NCBI lineage: Eukaryota > Viridiplantae > Streptophyta > Magnoliopsida > Fabales > Fabaceae > Astragalus > Astragalus membranaceus. The sequence goes on along the minus strand of CM076846.1, from coordinate 142,710,538 downwards.
TGCTTTATCTGCACAGGTTGCCTCTCTTACTAACATGATAAAATCTATGAGCACACCAAACGCTGTAGCGGTTACCGCTGCAGCGGTACATGAACCTACAGTAGCTGTTATTGAGCAAGCCTCTCCAGGGTCAGTAAGCTGTGTATACTGTGGATGAGAGCATTTGTATGAAGAATGTCCTGGTAATCCTGTCTCTGTGAACTTTGAGGGTTTCAATAAAAACAATAATCCCTATTCAAATACATATAATCCTGGTTGGAAGAACCACCCCAATTTCAGATGGGGAGCCAACAATGCAACAACACCTAATTATAGTGCTCCAGCAAATCCACCAGGATTCCCTGCTCAGAATTACCAAAGACAGAATGCCCCTGTGATAGATAATTCATTAGAAGGATTGATGAAAGGTTTCATGAGTGATTGCAAGACAGCCCTGAAAACTCATGAGGCTTCCATTAAAAATCTAGAAGTACAGATGGGGCAGATGGCTAATGTCCTTTCCCAAAGAATTAGTGGATCATTACCATCCACTACAGAAGCTTCAACTTCAGGTACTGCAGGGAAGGAGCATGTAAAAACTATAACCTTAAGGAGTGGGAGAGATTTGATAGGATCATCAACTGTTTCAGATGATGAAAAAAACAAAAATTCTGAAAAACAAAAAGAACCTACAACAAGCGCTATAGCGCCTGAACCTACCACTGCAGCGCCTGTTGTTGAAAAAACATCTCCATCACCCAAAATTATCCCAACATACCCAGATCCTCCATATCCTCAAAGACTTCGAAAGGCTCATGAAGACAATCAATTTAACAAATTCCTAGAAGTCCTTAAACAATTGCACATTAATGTTCCTTTGGTGGAGGCTCTCCAACAAATGCCTAACTATGCAAAGTTTATGAAGGATATGCTTACTAAGAGGAGGAGACTAGGGGAGTTTGAAACAGTGGCAATGACTGGGGAATGCAGCATGTTGATGCAAAACAAGCTCCCACCCAAATCAAAGGATCCTGGCAGTTTTACTATATACCATGCTCAATTGGAAATTTTTACTCTGGCCGTGCCCTGTGTGATTTGGGAGCCAGCATAAATCTCATGCCTAAGTCCATATACACTCAGCTAGGAGTGGGAACAACCAGACCTACCTCACTTACACTGCAGCTAGCTGATAGAACTCTTGCATATCCAGAAGGAATCTTAGAAGATGTTCTAATAAAGGTAGACAAATTTGTATTTCCTGTTGATTTTGTAATCTTGGACTTTGATGCAGATAAAGAAGTACCCATCATATTGGGAAGACCATTCTTGGCCACTGGAAGAACCTTGATAGATGTGCAAAGAGGAGAATTGATCATGAGGGTCAATGACCAAGAAGTCAAGTTCAACATTCTCAATGCTATGAAATTCCCAGGTCCCAACATTGAAGAGTGCTCCTTTGTGTCTGTTATTGACAAAGTAGTTCAAGATCACTTCCAGAAAAGCGCAGATCACCTGAGGCAATTACTGGACAGCAGTGAAAATACAGCATCTAATACAGAAGCTACAGGAGAGGAGGAACATACAGCCAAAGAAATTTGGACTAAGAAATATGAGTCTTTGGAGCAGGAGAATTCAGACATGAGAAAGGATCTCCCCTCCACTGAACAACCACCAACTCTGGAACTTAAAGATTTGCCTTCACACCTCAAATATGCTTATCTAGGTAACAATAGTACTTTGCCTGTTATAATTGCTGCTGACCTTTCTGAAAAGCAGGAACAGGATCTGATTCAGACGCTACAGCGGCATAAAAAGGCAATTGGTTGGCAAATGTCAGACATAAAAGGTATCAGTCCAACCATTTGTATGCACAGAATAGTGTTAGAAGAAGACTCTAAAAATTACATTGAAGGGCAGAGGAGGTTGAATCCAATTATGAAAGAGGTGGTGAAGAAGGAAATCATCAAGTGGTTGGATGCAGGTATTGTATACCCCATTTCTGACAGTGCATGGGTTAGTCCTGTGCAGTGTGTGCCAAAGAAGGGAGGGGTAACAGTAATAACAAATGAGATGAATGAGCTGCTTCCAACCAGAAAAATAACAGGCTGGAGAATATGCATGGATTACAGGAGGTTGAATAAGGCAACAAGAAAGGACCATTTTCCATTGCCTTTCATTGACCAGATGCTGGACAGGCTAGCAGGTAAAGAATTTTATTGCTTTCTTGATGGTTATTCAGGTTATAACCAGATTGCAATATTACCTGAAGATCAGCAGAAGACTACATTCACTTGTCCATATGGCACCTTTGCTTTTAGAAGGATGCCATTTGGCCTGTGTAATGCACCTGCCACCTTTCAAAGGTGTATGATGGCAATTTTCTCTGATTACATTGAAAGATCCATGGAAGTCTTCATGGATGATTTCTCTGTGTTTGGAGAAACATTCCATCTATGCCTATCCAACTTGGAAGAAATCTTGATTAGATGCGAAGAAACTAACCTTGTGCTGAACTGGGAGAAATGCCATTTTATGGTGCAAGAAGGTATAGTTTTGGGGCATAAGATATCCAAAAAAGGATTGGAAGTGGACAAGGCTAAAATAGAGGTCATTGAGAAGCTATCTCCTCCAACGAACATCAAAGGTATTAGAAGCTTTTTGGGACATGCTGGGTTCTATAGGAGATTCATAAAAGATTTTTCAAAAATCTCCAAACCTTTGTGCCAACTATTACAGCATGATAACCCCTTTATATTTGATGAGCCATGCATATTAGCCTTTGATAAATTAAAGAAAGCTTTAATAACAGCACCAGTTATTATAGCTCCTGACTGGAGTAAGCCTTTTGAGCTCATGTGTGATGTTAGTGACTTTGCCATTGGAGCTGTCCTTGGGCAAAGGTATGATAAAATTTTTCACTCTATATATTATGCTAGCAAAACACTTGTAGAAGCTCAATTGAATTACACAGTCACTGAAAAAGAACTATTAGCCGTGGTCTTTGCATTTGATAAATTTAGATCATATTTGGTTGGCACCAAGGTAATTGTCTTCGCAGACCATTCAGCCATTAAATATTTGATAACAAAAAAAGATGCAAAGCCTAGGCTAATTAGGTGGGTTCTCCTACTCCAAGAATTTGATTTAGAAATAAGGGATAAAAAGGGAGTGGAGAACCAAGTTGCTGATCATCTTTCTAGATTGGAGAGAGACATTGCAGGTACAGCAGGTGGGGAGATCAAGGAATACTTTCCAGATGAGCAGCTGTTGGCAATGACTGTTGACTCATCAACCGCTGTAGCGGCCAGTGTAACAACACTTGACGCTGCAGCGGCTGAACCTGCAACACCTTGGTATGCTGACATAGTGAACTTTCTGGTTAGCAAGGTGGTACCTCCTGAGATGACTTATCAGCAAAGGAGAAGGTTCTTCCACACAATGAAACAATATTATTGGGATGAACCTTTTCTATACAAGAAGTGCCAAGACCAGTTAATGAGGAGATGTCTAGCAGAGGAAGAACAAATTCAAGTGCTACAGCACTGCCATTCTGCACCATGTGGTGGGCATTTTGGTGGTGTTAGAACTGCTGCAAAGGTATTGCAATCTGGCTACTTTTGGCCTTCACTTTTCAAAGATGCTCAAGACTTTGTTAAAAAATGTAATAGGTGCCAAAGAACAGGGAATATTTCAAACAAACATGAAATGCCTTTAACAAACATTCTAGAGGTTGAACTCTTTGATGTTTGGGGAATGAATTTCATGGGACCTTTTCCCCCTTCTCATGGAAACCTATACATTTTAGTAGCTGTAGACTATGTTTCAAAATGGGTAGAAGCTGTTGCTTTACCCAACAATGATGCAAGGTCTGTGAGCAAATTTTTATTGAAAAACATTTTCACTCGTTTTGGAACTCCTAGAGCCATCATAAGTAATGAGGGATCTCATTTTTGTAATAAATTAATTGAGACCCTATTGGCTAAATATGGAGTCAAACATAAAATAGCAACTGCTTATCATCCACAAACTAGTGGTCAAACTGAATTGTCAAATAGAGAAATAAAAAGGATGTTGGAAAAAATGGTAGGGCCTTCAAGGAAAGAATGGTCAATACATCTAGATGATGCTTTATGGGCCTACAGAACAGCTTATAAAACACCTTTGGGGATGTCTCCCTATAGGTTGGTTTATGGGAAGTCCTGTCACCTACCAATTGAACTTCAGCACAAGGCCCATTGGGCTCTAAAAAAACTCAACTTTGACTACAAGAAAGCAGGAGATGCTAGATTGCTGCAACTGAATGAATTGGAAGAACTTAGGCATTTTGCCTATGAGAATGCAGCAATCTATAAAGAAAAAACCAAAGTATGGCATGATCAAAAACTGATAAAAAGAGATCTCACTGAAGGAGGACAGGTATTGCTTTACAACTCCAGGTTAAGATTGTTTCCTGGAAAGTTAAAATCTAGGTGGTCAGGCCCTTTTCAATTGATAAAAATATATAGCCATGGGGCTGTGGACCTCTATGATGTAACAACCAATACCACCTTCAAAGTGAATGCCCAAAGGGTTAAACAATATTTTGGTGAAAATGTGGTAAGGGACAAAACCACAATTGAGCTTAAAGATCTCTAATTTGAAAGAGAAAGTCTGGCTGCAGACTTTAAAAGCAAGCGCTCTTGGGAAGCACCCCAAGGATTCTAACAAAATTTTTATGTTTATTTTCTATGCAGGAAATTAGGATAAACGCTGTAGCGGTTGCTTATAACAACGGCGCTGTAGCGCTTGTCTTAAATCAGGGCTGGGTGAGGTCAAAAAAAAAAAATAATAAAAAGATCTTGCTCAGGGTGAGCTGGCACTGTACCCCCATCCCTAGCCTGACCAGCACGTGCACCTACTCACCTGCAATTGTCAAATCAACAGTTTCATCTTCTCTCTCCCACTTCACTCACAAAACCGTAACTTTAATATCCACAACTCCCCACGCTACCATTTTCTTTTCTCTTTCTCTTTCCTTAATCTCTGAAACTGCTAGCAACCATTACACTCACCACTCATAACTTCCATTCCTTCTTCTTCCTTCGTCCCAACACACACCAACATTTCCCAAAACACCCAGAAACAAATACGTAAGCTCTTAACCAACCATGACCAAAAAGCAAGCCGCACTCAAACGATCTGGTAAGGGAGCCACTAGGAAACCAGAACCCTCAAATCCTACCAAAAACACCATGGCTAAGGCAAATCAAGATCCTCAGAGGTTTTGGAAGATGGATTTCATAGCTGAAAGAGGATTCAAAACAGAAAGTGCTCCTGATTCGTTTTCAACCGCTGTCACAGCGTTGGGATGGGAGAGCTTCATTAAGCATCGCAAAGATTACATGACGTCCTTGGTACGGGAGTTCTATTCTGGCATTGAAGAGCCTAAGGAGGGAAAACCTCAAACCCATTCACTGGTGAGAGGAGAAACTGTAAACTTCAACTCCAGAACAATCAATGATATCTTCCATCTGGGCTATCATGGAAAAGCGCTGGAAACTAAAGTTCTGAACTGGGGAGACGAAGAAATGGAAGCTGTTCAAAGAAGGATTTGTGTGGAAGGAGCAACTTGGGACAAATTTGGAGCTGAATACAAAATTAAAAAAGCCTATCTATGTGAAGAAGCAAATCTGTGGTGTAGTTTTATCAAACACTCCCTGCTGCCTACATCTCACACAACATTTGTGGAGAAAGAAAGACTCATTGTCATTGATGCTATAATGGCAGGAGAAAAGATAGACGTGGGCAGATTGATAGCAAGAGAGATAGAGAAGTGCAGAGTTAAAAAGGGATGTAACTTATATTTTCCTTGTTTAATTTCTGAGTTGTGTCTGGAGGCTGATGTAGAAGTAGAAATGAAAGAAGAAAGAAGATCCCCTCTTGGGGCATTTCCTTGCATTTTCAAAGTTAAGCAGAAACCTGCCGCTGCAGCGTCTTCTGACTCTCAAGCGCTACAGCGCTTAGAGCTGAAGCAGCAGGTCCTCTGCAAATTTGTGAAAGAAAAATTTGACTGGGAAAAAGCATTGTATGCTCAAATATCCAAAGGAAAAACATCAATTCCCCCTCCTCAATTCCCTGATTGGCTGCTGGAAGAAGAGCCAATTAAAAAGCAAGAGAAAAAGGGAGTTAGGGCAGAAAAGAAAAAGGTTGTGGCTAGTCCATCAAAGAAAGCAAAGGCTAGTCCAGCAAAGAAAACAAAGCCTAGCCCAGCCAAGAAAGTGCAAAAAGCTGTAGTAGAGGAGGAAAGCCTGGATTCTGATGACATTGAAAACATTAGTGAGGAAGATGAAGAAGAAACTATTGCAGTTATGAAAGAGATAGAAAAGCAGGATGATGAAGAATCATCAGGAGAGGAGAGTGATACTGAAGAAGAATCTGAGAGTGAAGAAGAGGAGCAACCTGAAGAAATACAATGTGATCCAACCCCAAGCCCAAAGAAACCAAAAACCCCCCCTTCCAAACCAACCCCTACTGCCAAAACAACCAATCCACCATCAACCCCCACCACCATCCCTTCTGCAGTACCTAGTGACCCATTACCTGAGGTAAATCTGACAAAAGAGGAATCTGAAAAAGAGGTTGCTGAGGAGCTGGTGAATATGCAGGATGAAACAGAGCTAGTGCTGGAAGAACAGGAGGATGAAGAGGAGCAAGAGCAAACAGAAGAGGAAGAAGCAGTGCAGGAATCAGACGCTGCAGCGGCAGCAGTTCAGGAAGCAAGCGCTACAGCGCCACCAACCGCTGTAGCGGCTGACAAGACTGCTCCACCTCAGCCAAAGAAGAAGAAGGCAGCAAAAGGAGCCCCAGCCCCTTCAAGAGCCAGTAAGAGGCTCAAGAAGGCCTAATAAGGCAAGATTTGTTGGCTTCTTATGCCGGTTATGTACTTTGTACTTTATTTTGTTGTTGTTCTAAGGCCTCTCCCTTTCTTGTCAAGCAAGCAGTGAGGACACTGCTGAATTTAATTTCTGGGGGAGGACCTTATGGTTAACAGTGTTTTTAAATGAAGTACAATGATGTTTTTTTTAATATTTTAGTATAATTATGCCATGTTTTGCATGTGTTGCATGTTTTTGAATATTTTGTATGCTTAAATAGAAAGTAAGATTAGCTGCATGTTTTAAATTTCTTAGTAAGCAAAAGCTGATTCATATAGCTAAATATAAATAAAATTTTTTTGAGTAAGGCAGGATTGTGTAAACAATGAAATGATTTTATTGCTGCTTTTACACAAAATCCAAGCTTAGTGAAGAAACTAGTTAGTTAGGAGTAATCTAAGGATAAAGTTAAGTTTTGGATAGCCAAAGGGTTAGTCAAGTTTTCATTAAAAATTAAGAGTTGTTTTAAAAGCTAAGTTTGGGGGTGCATCGGTTATGTTAAGGCTAGGAACAAAAGATGATAAATTGGTCTTTGCAAAATGAAAAATAAAAAATGAATGTGGTCTTGAAAAAAGTTGCAAAATATCTTAAATAAATTGCTGAGCTGTTCCAAAAAGCATAAAAAGAAAATGCAAATAAGGAGCTCAGTAATGAAGATAGCATCTAGTTTTAATCATCAAAAGCTAACGCTACAGCATCTACGGACTTTGAAGCGCTACAGCGTTTGATCACCAGACCAAAAGTTTATGCACTGGCCAATATTCTAAAAATGCCTAATTAAAGCCCTTTGTTGTGCTTTGAAGCCCCTCAGATCTTGTGTGAAACTGTTATTCCACTTTTCTTTTTGAAAACATTCTTTGCCTAACCCAAAAGAAATCCATTCTTCCCAAACCTTAGAGAAATTCTGAAATTAACTAGGGACTAAGTTAAGCTTTGATATCACACACTCACAACTGAGCAGTAATGATTCTATTTGAATTGTGGACCACTATGGTGTGTGAAAATGATAAGAATTAGCTTATGAATAAATCCTGTTTAATTTAAAAGCTGCAGCTAGTTATATGAGCATTTTGTCTTGTTCAAGTGTCATTACTTGGGGACAAGCAATGGTTTAAGTTTGGGGGTGTGATAACCTTATTTTATATAGGTTATTTATGCTCTTAATACTTAAGTCAAGCTTATTTCTCAAGTAATTCTATTGCTTAAATATGTGAATATATGGATATTAGAATAAATATAGGTTATAAGTTAATTCCTTAAACTTTGGGCATAGTTAATGCCTTTGTGAATATGTTTGATGTTTTGCTTTAGCGCTGCAGCGGTTTGCTATCTAGGAGACGCTACAGCGTTATATGACGGCTGACCATTGAGATATTTGTATGGCCACTTGAGGACATGATGAGTCACCACCCTTATCTCTTCCTCTCAGGTGGATTTGTTGACTTTCAAGTGGATGCTAAATTACACTTGGCGCCTCCTAAATGGAACCCATGTGATAGTTGTTGTATTCCATCATTAGCACTTTTTGTAAAGTACTTTAAGGATAATATCTAAGTCTAATAATCATCATGTAATATTATTATTCTATTAAGACTTAGACATAGATTAGATTAAATTAAGATTGCTTTACAAAGAGGTAAGAGACGTAGACAAGTGGTGGTAGCTTAAAGAGAGAAGAACTACGCACAAGACATAGTAGCTATTCTCCATTGATACACTTTTGTTAAGCTTTTATTTTTAGCATAAGTTTTCTAGTCTTCATTCAAGGTTTTGCTCACGCCTCAACTTCATCTCTTGTATGTCACTTGGGATAATTGGAGTGCATCTTTTGCAACCACTCTTCTCTTGTCTTCATACGGTAATACATACTCTCTAGTTGTATTATGTTGATGGAACTTGTGATGAGCTAACTTTGTTGTAGTTGGATTGTTCTTGGTATGTAATGAAACTTGAGTAACTTTTGTATAATATTATGATGTTTGTGTTTTATTCCTTGTGTCATAATACTTTCAATCTTGGTTTGGGAATGATCAACTAAAACAAGGTAACTTTGTGGGTACAGACATGGTTCACAAAGAGAACTCAATGAATGATATGAATGAAAACCCTTTAAAGACATTTAAAGGAAGCACTACTTAACTCTAGACACAGGGGAGTAATAGTTCATAAGGCAAATGTTGTAGGAGCTTAATATACAGGGGTAAAACTTATTTAGAGCCTAGACATAAGAGTCTTGTAACATAGCCCTGACGAAAGTAACTGAAAGGCACGCCACCAAGGCGCTACAGCGTCTAAGGATTCTGAAGCGCTACAGCGCTTAACGCTACAGCGTCTAATATTATCTGAACATTACTCTTGGGGACTTACATAACTATTGAGCTATCCAACTCACCTTTAATTACTGCAAACTTAATACTGTTTTATCACAACTTATAATGTTTACAACTCTTCACCTTTACTTGTTACTTAATTCTTTTCACTAAGCTTCTAATCACTTAAACTTCATAGATTAATTCCAATCCCTGTGGGAACGAACTTTACTTATCAATATATTACTTGTTGCGATTGTGTATACTTGCACATCACCTTTTCGCACAACACCCACTTCATTACAATTGTATCACCGGTTCGGTCCTCGCCCGCAATCCCCACTGTGATACTTTCCACACTTTGTACAATTTTTGTTCTTTGGTGGATCAGACGTTTGCACCTGCTTCCCTTTATAATTACTTCCTTTGAAAGGCCTGTACGGAGTAGAAGACTCAGCAACCTTCTTTCCCTTCCAATAGTCCTTCCTTTCAGCATACATTTTCCTTAAATCCTCCTCAGCAACATATGCTTGTTGCACTAAGGCAGGATAATTAGCCAGAGTGTAAGAACTGAGTCCTTGACTTATATCAGCTCGGAGACCTTCTTTGAACATTTGCATCTTCCACATATCATTTGGGGCATACCTCCCCAACTCATAGAACTGAGACAGTCTTTCAAATCTCGCAGCATATTCCCCAACTGACAAATCACCCTGTTTGAGATTCACAAACTCTGCTTGCTTGCTTAGTTTCTTCACTGAAGGAAAATATTGCTTCAAAAACAATTCCTTGAAGTTGTCCCAAGTGAGGGGAGCTCCTTGAAGTTCCATCATTTGCCTTGCATTACACCACTAGGTGTGGGCATCTTCATTGAGCACATTTGCCGCACACATAACCTTCTCTTCTTCCCCGCATTGCAAGGTTTGAAAAATTTTCTCCATTGGTCCCTCTAAATCAGACTCTTCATCATCTCCGTCTTCATCATCTTCGTCATACAGCTCTTCATTAGTTGGAGGTTGTTGATACTTCATTATTTTCATCAATTTTTTTATCATCTTGTTATTTTGCTCACACGTGTTCTTGGTATTTGTCATTTCAACTCGAAGTTTATCTCTTTCGGTTCTCACTTCTTCCAACGGATTTCTGAGTTCATTAAGCTCTTGTCTTTGCACCCACTCAGATGATGAAGAACCTGAACCGTAATAGTAAGGTCTCAACACTTCGGTCGAATGTAGTCCATAGCCATACATCGTGTTTTTATTTACTCCAAATATACCACGCCATACATCCATCTGACTTGGTGGATTAGCTCCTTGCAAAGATGCATCTTGGGTATGTTTTTCCCATTTGCGTGTAAATATCTCCTGTTGATAGGGATATAAGACCAATTAATATTCAAGACACTCAAATAAATTAAAACCAACATAAGAAACATAATAGAAATAAAAATTGACAGGTCATTACATGTGTATGTTCTGATATTCTATCCACCCAAGTGTTATCCTTACGATGTTGGTGTGTGCGATGAAACAAATCTATAGGCTCTGGAGGGGTTCCATTCAACTTCGTCTAAGAACATTAAAGAAGTTACAAATTAAAGACATGTTAGCATCAAGAATTAGAAGCCTCAAAACTTCACAAAATATCAAGATACAAATTAAACAAATTTTCAGGTGCATCCAACATTAATGCAGCACACTATACAACAAATGCTTCCAGAACTAGTATAACTAAAGTGTTCCAATTAACAACAGGAAGTAAATACAGAATATTTCAATGCAGTATGTGTCTAAAAAAGTTTCCACCCTCTAGTAAGCTACAACTGAACATTTACTCAGATTTATTATACTTTACTGGGAATTTAGCAATTCAATTTAAATTTTATACTGGCCCGAACTAGACAGATACATTTTCTGGTCTACCTAATATTTCAATGCAAGAGTGTGAGGAAGGAAAGCATTTGTACCCACTAAAGAAAAAGAGCTTAACAATAATAGGTGGCATTACTTGAGTCTTAAGATTTTAACAAATGAATTTCAAGCTTATTTCTATGTCAGACTCAGTAAAACAGATTCAACGAAAACAAACTAATTAGCTCTATTCAGACATGAGAAAGGGAAGCTTTACCATATTAGCTCTATGTTGAGATGTGGTGATTGAGCCACAAGTGTGAAGCGACACTCCTAAACCTCCACAATCAGATGCATCAAGTCACAGCACATCCAGACCTCCTGATCGGTTGGTGAAATGGCACTCCACAGATGAGACTTGGTGAAATGCCTCATTTTTTATGGTCTTCATATCAACTGCAGCTGTATAATTGTTGGTATTGGCTAATGAGACGTTGTTAGTTCCAACCTCAACAACTGCATGCCCTCCATTTGCTAAAGGCACGTTTTTGACACTATTTTGTAAAATCTTCTGCTTTTCAACCTGTAACACTCGAAATAGTTAACAAAAGCACAGTGAAAAACAGAGTATGGTAGTCCCAACGTAACAAGCAATTTAATACAAAACAATCTCTAGGGTTTTACATTGTCACAAGCAATCTCGGGGCAGAATTATTAAAATAAACAAAAAAAAATGCTACAACCATAAAATGGAAAAACTAGGAAAAAAGCAAGATGATAAATGTTGACCTAAAAGGTAAGACTACCATTTACCTTCAGTCACTAAGGAATTTCATTAACACTGCAGTAAGTTTGCTATAATAGATAAGTACGATCACTGGTTGACAAACATTATTTTCACATATTATACTTTTAGGGGAAATTGCACTCACCTACCATGAGGTATGCTTAAATAGCACAAATGCCCTTTCTATTTTTACAATGAAAACTCACCACCCTTGTTTGTCGGGAAAATTGCACACATCTCCCATCACTTCTGTTTATATGACACATAATAGAGGGAAGATGTGTGTAATTGAGGGGAGATTAATGTCTTTTAAAAATAAAGGGAGTGTATGCGTTATACAAGCATACCTCAGGGGAGGTGAGTCAATTTTCTCTAAATTTTATTGAGTGCTGATATTTGGTACAAAGGAATTTTGAAGAAACGAAAGAAAACCATGTACTTAATAACAAATCATCGTGGATACTAGTGATAAAAATTAAAGTTAAAATTGTTGCAACCTGTTTCTTGTCTTTCTTATTTCTCAATTTTATTATAAGTGAAGAGAAAACAAAAGAGAATGTTTCAATGTCCTCCTTAAATAAAGAAGCCAAAGAAAAACATATAACTAAAATAAAAGATTTAAGTTTAGGAAGTCTCACTTCATGCACCAAAACCTGCTTCAGGGTTAAAGAAAGCACGTAATGGTTCGAAGTATACTCCTACAAAATGTAGAAAACAGAACAGATATTAATAACTGGTTGACATTTCCATGATAGAAGTCATGAACAATGATCCAAAGCCCAAACCTTAAAGTTTATAAAGTCATTGATAGGGGGAACAAGAGACAGAGCCAAGTCATTTACTACTTCATACTTTGGGGTACTAGGTAGCGTATCTGATTTTATTGCCTTATATGTGATAGCATATGAGACCATTGTGCTAACTAATTGAGCAAGACCATTCTTCTCCATGTCTGAAAGTATTTGTAAGGCCACCTAAAGAAAAAGAAAAATAAATCAGAAAAGAGAAAAGCCAAAAAGTGTAAATAGCGCTGAGCTAAGCTAATGTAAGCCACGAAATTTCAGCTTGCTAAGGTCAAAATTGTCATCAGACCACAAGTCATTGACAACCAAAGTCATGTCAAGAAATAGCTCAAAATGAAGCTAAAGCTCCTATAATATGATAAGGAACTCATCAACAAAAACAAAGGTAATAATCTACATGAGCGAACTACAGAGGTCAACATATTTTTCTCACTCTCCTATGTGATGAAAACAGAATCAATGAAAGAGACTCATAGCTATGGGCAATCTTCATAAATAAAAAATAAAAAACTGAATAGCTATGATCAATCTTCATAAATAAAACTGAAAAATTTCTTTAGGGGCTGTTGCAGATCTGTGAAATTCGGTAGTGGGGGTTTCTAGGTTGTACGGAAATTGAATCAAACTTGTCTAGACTTTTGTTCAAATCAGTTATTAATGATGTCTTCCAAGAATAATAGGAGTCGATTTGGATAAATTTCCCAAGAAGCACCTTATGAAGAATGAAATATTACAAGAATATCACAACAACTCCGAGTTTTTTTTAAATAATAACTTCTCCAATAAGTTGAAATTACCTTCTGCAACTTAATTTTTTCAAAAGCTCTCTCACTGACTTTTTCATTAACCATCTATAAGCTTGCAAAACTTTTCATACGTGGAGAACCATAAATTTATGTTACTTTTGAGAAGCTCCAATAAGCTAAGAGCTAATCCAAACCAAGCGTGCGTTTGGAGAGATTAGAAAGAAAATATATCTGAATGACAAGAATGGTCTAGGTTTCAACACTAGATTCTCAGGCATCACGCCCAAGAGATCCATCACACTTTGTAACAACCAGTTCTCTAAAAATACCTCTGTTTGAAAAGCTGCATACATTGTTAAAATCTGACTATTAGTCAAAACTTGAGGACCATAAGCTAAATTCAATAGCATGCCGCTAAGGAACAAAAGAGGCAATTTTTATCATAATACATCTTATTGCAAAACATGGATTTGTTCCTGCAAGTTTTGCAACTCATATATATATATATATATATATATATATATATATATATATAATTATATATATAAACAAGAAATATATAGTGGTATATACCATGTTTGATGGGTATAGGGAAAGAAGAGTGGACCAATATCATCGGAGAGTTAGTCCAAACAAGTTAAGTAGGAAAAAGCAGATCAATTGATTCCAGGATTCATTATTCAAACCATATATCAAGAAAACAAAACAGTATATTTCTGATGCATAAATTAAACAATTAGGGCTTTGAATATAAACTTTGGAACCAAACCTGTGAATGGGGGAAATCAAAGATTGAATAGATTCTGAAATTAGGGTTTGGGTTCACAAATTGAATAGAATCTGAAAAAGGGGAAATTACATATTCAACAGAAACAAAAATTAATTCAGAGAAATTGCAAAAAATCAACATTAAGAATTTAGGGTTTTTGGGAAAATCAAATTCTCACCTTAAAGCTACCAATAATGGTAGAGGCGGCAAACTGAAGAAGGGAAGAGGCACCGAACGAAGCTTCACTAGTCTAAAAGGTCTCGGAGTTACGAACGGCAAACGGCGAACGACAAACGGCGAACGGCAAACGGCGAACGACAAATGACGAACGGCGAACGTCAAACGGCGAACGGAAGCTTCACTAGTGGTCTCGGAGTCACGAAGAGAGAGCACATAGAGAAGAGGGTTGCGACTTCATGGTTGTTGTGGTGGGAGAAAGACGAAAGGAACGAAATGGGTCGTGTGGTGTGGGAGAAAGAGGAATTGGGAACGAAATGTTACTGTATGCGTGAATGTTACTGGGAGAAAGAGGGTCACGAGGCAAATCAAACATATAAAGCGAGGCCAGTGTCTCCAACATGCTTTTGGCGCTAATCCTTCACCCTCCTCTCTCAACATTGCGTGCGAAATCTCTCTTGCCGCCAATCCTCAGTTTCTCTTTCATCTATCTCCCCACGTGCTTTCTTTCTTCTGCCCAACACTGCATGTCAAACACGTTGCGAAATTTTGCAAGAGACACAAAGAGGGAGCCGCGGGAGCTGAGAGTGAAAACAATAGAGAATGAGCTGAGATTGAAAACAAGATAAGAGGGCGAGAAGCAAATGGGTGTGACGATTGTGGGTATAGTGTGGGTCACACTTACTCTCTCATGTGATTTCTTCCAGGTATCCTCTTCCTTTCACTGTTTGCGATTTCGTGGCTACTCTCCCCCTCTCTCTTGCGATTTAGTGGCTAATACACCATTGTTGTGTGGTTGTAGCTAATAGGATTTGTGATTTTTTTGTTTACAGGGTTTAGGGTTTGTAGTCTTCTACTTTTTTTATTCTTGCCCTCCATTTCTTATGCGATTGTTGTTGTTGTATTGATTTTCTGTTTCTAGGATTTTGATTGTTGATTGTTGATTTTCTGTTTGACCATAATTTTGGAGTTTTTTTTATAGATTTGTTGAGAAGAAAAATCGCAGCTCGGCATATTATGTCTTTCACTATTCTTCTACCTCCTTCCATGTCTTTCTACGGGTATGTAAGAAAGTTTTCTCTGTTTTGGGGATGGGTTTTGTTGAAGGGTTTTGATATGGGGCCACAAAAATGTGCTTTTTATGTTAGTTGATTTCTATGATTTGCAAGATGAAAAAAGTAAGATTGAAAAGACCTGTGATTCTTTGTGTTTATAGAAGAAAATAGATTTGATAACAGATAGATTGAAACAGATTTAGTAACGTTGGTTTGTCTCTCTTTTTCTTCTTTTGCATTTTTTTAACATCTCCTTTAATTCTATTCTATTTTCTATTTGCTTAATTATGACATGTATTGGATCTCCTTGGGCTTGAGTTGGGGTGTAGTGTGGACATTGAAGTGGAATATATTTCTTGCTTTTCTGACAGCTTGCACCTCATCAATCTAGATATATTCTCCTGCTACTGTCTTCTATACGTAAGGTTTTGTCACAAATTAGAGCTTTATCGTCTGATATATAAAACATATTATATGTGAGTGATGGTGGGGGGAGGTCCGGCGGAGTAGGTTGAGAGAGGGAGTCTCGATGATGGTGGGGGAGGTCCGGCGGAGAAGGCGGAAGGAGAAGCGGATGAGGCCTGGTTTTCGTCCAACTCTTGAAACTATCACCCTCCGCCTGATACTGTTCACCCTATTGTCTCTACCGCCGCGGCATACAACCATATCTCCTCTCCTTCTTTGTCGGCGATCTCTGCAAGACGACAACATGCAGCTCACATGTCGCCCTTTAATTGATAGATCTGCATTGAATCTTACTCGTGTATATGTTTCTTCATTGTTATGTGAGATTAGCCTCCCACAGATCAACCCCCTCTGTTTAATTTTTTATCATTTAGTTTTGTAGATCTCCCTCGATCTTTCGTGTCTCTGTTCCCTGATAGCTTGACAACGACAACAGCAGAGATCGGTGACAACGACAACAGGGATCGCGGTTGAGCTTTACCGCGGCGGTGGCGGAGCAAACGACGACAACAGCAAGAAAGCGTATTTGGGAAAGTGACCCGGTTTCAAGCGTATTTGGGAAAGTGACCCGGTTTCTGGGAGCGAGACCCGGTTCCTAGCAGCGTGAAAGGTGGATAGTTGGTTTGGATTCCAATCGAGGTATTTTGTTACCTGCATTTACCTTATTCAATTCCCTGTTTCTTACATGTAAAATACTATTTTCTTTTTTCTTTGACAAATTTTTAAACTTATTGACATGCAAATATGGTGGATAGAATTCTGCAAAATTTGCTTTGGAAAGTGGTACAAGAGAGTGAACTTATCTTTCTCATTTGAGGGAAGTCAGAACTAAAGAGGTATGATGCTGAAACAAAGGGAAAACGTGATTTTTTGTTCTTATATGACGTTGAAATGAAAGGAAAAGAGTGATCAATTATAGTCGCCTTTTTTATTTAGTTCTCTGCATCTATTTCACTCCCATGTTGTGGATAAAGCATTGTTAGAGATAAAAAATGATTCACATGCATCCACCTGAAATCTTTTAGGAGGTGCTCTTGAACTGTGCGTTCTGTTTTTAGGTTTCTTTCAAAAACTCTATCAATACATATTATGGAATTTATATTTTCCCTATTATTCAGGATGTTGACATTGTTCATTGTTCTTTTTTGTTCATTCTATTCATACATGCATTATCCAAATACATGTGTAGAAGTGAATTAATGGATCATAAACCGGTTGTTATTGCAGCTGCTGCCACATTCGTGGCACTGGATCAACAATTGACCATAGAGGCAGAGAGTTTGAGTTTGGTTTATGTTAATTTTTTGTGTGTATCTATTGAACTCTCATGTATATATTTATGACGATACTTACATCTAGGATTGAAAAGACTCACGTTCAGCACAATACAAATGATAATTGTTTTTTAATTTCTTCTAGGACTGATGCGTTCCTTCCATCTACAAAATGATAATTGGCAAGCTTGAATTGGTAGGGTGGCTGGAAACAAGGATCTATATGTTCACTCAATTCTCACCCACGCATCAGAAGATACTTGCACTGATTCAAAACCTCTGCTCTCTCTCTCTCTCTCTCTCTCTCTCTCTCTCTCTCTCTCAGTTCCATGGCTGGTGTTGGATCCTGATGGTACTAAATGTGAGTTTTATTAAGATGAATTGAAGATTTTTTTACTTAATTATGTTGTTTTGTAGGCATATATATATATATATATATATATGAATCTTTATGCTTAGATATATGATTTTGAAAAATGGGTAAAATCTTTTTGATGCTAACGAGATTCTTGAATTATTTGTGCATCTATTGTTTGGTTGATCCTTTGCAGTAAGTAAGAGGGTCTCAACTCTACTTGCTCTGCAGATTACTTGAAAGCATGGGATGCTAAACATTGATATAGTAAGTTATTCTCCTTCCCTTCCTACTGTCATCTTTATGGTGTATATGGTAGGTTCTTCTCCTTCCCTTCCAACCTATCATTTTTTATTTATGAACTTACAGTTTTTTTGTTAGTTTTATATGATCAGGTACCATGCAAGCTGCTATCTTTCAGCTTGGAGTCATGAATTAAAATAATCTGCCATTTTTTGTTTGAAATTGAACATTATCATGAGGTGGATTGGTGTGATCTTATATGATCATTGCATTTGATGAGGATCGGGGATGAACAATGTGGTGTCCTTCTAATTGATTGCCCTTATATTGCAGATAAGGTATTTTACTGGATTTTGTATTTAACTTCAATTAAGATGTGCTTAGCATGGCATTGTTATTTTTATGATTTGTTTTTTGTCTTAAGACATTTGACTGCTTCTAATCCACATGTGACTTTAGAGTTGTAGGCACATCCAATCTGCAGTAATAAGTCATGGTGATGGAGTGTCTTAAATGTGGCTCTGTACAACTGTGTTCATATTGCATGGCTTTGCCTCTAATATTTTTCTTTGCTAAATAGGCCTTTGAGTGGAGTTCCTTTTTCTGCTTTTGTAGTTTGAAGTATAGCAAATGAGAATGATCATAAGAGGATGTGATACACAACTATCTAAGATATTCAAATTTGACATCAACTTTGCTTCTAAAATTCTATTACAAGCCACTTCCATTGCCTAGCAAGGGCAAGAAATGGAGCAGTTGAAGGGGTCCATGCCTTATAGCATATGTTTGATAAAAATGTAATTTTGTTGCTGGAAATTTCAAAGTTGAGTTTTTGTGTGTTCTTTTTTTTCCCAGATTGAATAAAGATCAATTTTTGATCTATATATGTGGAATGCTCAAGTGAATACTGCTCAGCACTACAAAGTGTATCGTGTCACTGTGTAGGGCCTGTTACAGTATTTTTTTGGGGGGGGGGGGAGGGGTTTGTTTATATATTACCTGTTGTTATATCTTTCCTTCTCAATTAATTTTGGTTTTACTACTAATTACTCAATTTCTTTACAGTTTTCCTCAGTAAATACCAAATGTTTTTGGTATTTATATCAGGAGAAAATGTTACTTTTATAGTTATCATAACTTCTTAATAGTCTTCAATGTTACTTTTATATATTACCTGGTGAGTTTGTTAGACTTACTGGTATATTGCTTACTTTTATTCAAAATTGGTCTTGACATCCTTTTTTTTATGGGAAGCATTATCACATTCTCATTGTTTGTGATGTTTATGCTTTTCATTATGTTCAGTTGCTCCCAAAGTTGTCAATGGCTTCTCTATATTGCAGTGATTTTAATCTATGTGTATTGATTCTTACCCCTTTTTGATGTGTTTCATTTTGCAGCCCAACTTATCAAGCAATTCGGTAAATATGGTGATGTCAAATTATTTAAGATATTCTCATTGTTTGTGATGTTTCTGCTTTTCATTATGTTCAGTTGCTCCCAAAGTTGTCCATGGCTTCTCTATATTGCAGTGATTTTAATCTATGTGTATTGATTCTTACCCCTTTTTGATGTGTTTCATTTTGCAGCCCAACTTATCAAGCAATTCGGCGGCAGGGAAATTCAACAAGTTACTAAATAAGCAATTCAACTTTTTTATGCTTTTGGTTGCTTAAGTCTCCACTTCAGGCCCTTACATAAATTTATGACTTGGATATATAAGTAAGCTTAACCATTAACAAATCAACAAGTTACTAAATGAAAATGTAGTGACCAAGCTATTAGTCATATTGTCATTCTACTGATTTTGTTACTGTGTCATTCTTTTATTACTCACACCAAACTAAAGAGTTGGAAACATTGAACTTAACTCTTTCATTAGATTTTGAAATCAAGCTTTAAATAATTTATTTTCAACAAATTTGCAGATGTGTTTTGCTTAAATTAGTTTTTCCAATATATCACTTGAGCATTTTCACAAGGGAGCAGGTTCAAGAATTGTCTTTGCTTCAAATGTATGGGGCTTCAAATGTACAAGAATTGTCTTTGTTTTATATCAATATGTTCAGTTTGGTGCTTTCATTATATGCTATTGTGTCTCTACGGCATTATATCCACTATCTGAGTAATTACTAATTAGTGATTAAAAAAAGATGTTTAATGAATGTTTTTATGTTTTTAACTTTGCAGATGTTACTATTTTACAAAGTTGGCAAGGAATCAAAGATGAATGTTATTGAGATTAATATGGATTTGTTGTTCAAGAGCCAGAGGTGATAGATCCTTAAGGAGCTGCTGCTGTTGATTCTGATATATGTTATCTTATGTATAGTGCTAATTTGTTCCCATTGCATCTCACATGTGGTGTAGAAATTTAAGATAAATTAAGCTTAGAGATGGTTGATAGGGTAAGTCATGATCTATGGGTATATGAATGTCAGTTTATCACTACTCTCTCTCTATGATAGGGTAAGTCATGATCGATAGTGTAAGTCATGATCTAATGAGTCATTGTCAAGTATATTCATTTTCAATATTTTGTGGCTCAGGATGTGATGATAGATTTTAAGTGCATTGAAATTGGGTTTGTAAGTCAATATTCGCTTAGTGTCTTATTAGTTATTAGGAGTATAGTTGCACTTAACTCAGTTAATTAATTTGTTCAGATAACCACCTTAGTTAATTAACTGTTAGTTGTATAGTTAACTGTTAGCTAGACTATAGTTATTTGACATAAGCTGAGATAGGTGTTGTACTGAACAGAACTTCATTTTGACTGCACTTGAATATACAAAACGCCTTCTATTTCTTCTCTCTCTGTTTGGATACCAAGATTTGTAACTTTATAATTCCATTGTATATGTTCTTTTTCATATGTATTTCTGCACAGCTTTTTCTTGCATTAGTGTTAGTAGGGCCTGGAACATGTGTGACTAAAAAAGTATCATCACAAACGGAAGAGGTATTTACATCAACTAAAGTTAGTCGACCCCGTGCATCGCACGGGTGCTAAGACTAGTCAAACATTATAAGCGGAACTAGTCTTTCAGCCAGTTTTGGCGCCAATGATTCAGCTTTGAGCGCCAGCAACTACAAGGGTATTTTTGTAAATTAGATACTAACAATTGTTGCATGTCATACATGTTTTGTTTTCTTACTGCTACACTGACTTCTTCTTTTTGCTTTTCTTCCATGTGTTTCTTTATTCCTTATTCTCCTTATGTCAGACATGCAAAGCTCCTAATTTGCTATCAATTTGTCAGTCACATTAATATGCAAATCGCTTCACTTCACTCTGAGCGAGAGAAATATGAGAAAGTCGTGGAGGGAGAGAGAAAGAAGAAGAAGCCGAAATGGGGGATGCGGAGGAGTGCTGAGCAGCGGAGGGAGAAGTGGAAGGGAAAGTGGCGGCGCAATGGCTTTGCGGCGGTGTCAGCAAACCTCCAACACCTAAAGCAACCACCGTCTACGCGCTGAGCAGATGGAAGATGAAAGGGAAGAGGACGGGTATCTTCTCTCCCTCCCTGTCTACAACCACTATCACCCTTCCCTCCACTACTCACTCCTTACTAATCTAGAAACAAAAGATGAATTTGGGATTGACATCCCTAGAACCGTAACACCAACACATCACGAGAGACAAGATGAGAAATGCGATGAGAGAAAGAGAATCGAGAGAAAGAACTGAGGGAGAGAAACACAGGGCGTGAGAGAGCTAGCTTCTGCCGTGAACGGAGTTGAAGACCGAGAGAGCGTCGGTGGTGGTTGCGGTTGACGGTAAGGGATCGTCTTTGTCCTTCTCTTGATTTTTTTTTTGAATTGTTCCTTTGCTTGAAATTCATCTAGGTATCTCAGTTACTCGCATTCCTCATCTCGCTCTTTTTCAATTAATTTCATTTTTCATCTTCATCTCTTTCTCTCAAGATCTTTTTTCCATTTTCCTCACTGTTCCCTTTCCGTTACAATCTTGCCGGTGATGTATTTGATTGGTGAGAGAAGGGAAGAAGAAAAAGAAGATAAAAGGAATTCAGGGGGAATGTAGAGAAACAAAGCCTCCTCAGTTCGGTCGCCATCACCTACCTACCTGCAACACGTGATGTGACTCGACTGCATTCCCTACTCTCTTCGCCAGCGAGCAACGGCTCAAAACAGCAGCGATTGTGCGTGGGGAATGAATAGAACAACTGAGTGTATGACTTTCAGCGTCGCCACTGCCTACGGTGGCTGGAAAGCATCTTTGCCCTCTCTATCTCTTTTTTTTGTTCCTAAAAAAAAACATTCTTTGCCCTCTATTTCAATATTCATTCAGTACTTTCTTTATCAATCAATCGTTTTTCTTGAATTAACTGAGGAATTTTTGTTTTTATTTGAAATGTTAATTGGTGTTTACCTGTTTGGGTTTTGTAATTAACATGTGATTGTTTAGTATCTTCTTCTATTAGTAATATGCAGTGAAATATGTTCAGTATTCTCTAAAAGGTTTTTCAGGCATCCTTCATCAACAATTGGGACAAATAGAATCTCCTTTGACTACAAACTTGGAATACACCTAAGTTCCATAACAGGCTGGAATTCAGGCATTATGTTCATTGCATGAAGCCTTAGAAAAAGCCAAAAATGTTCTTCAAGATTGCTCAGAGTGCAGTAAACTTTATTTGGTATGATTCATTTCTTTTGAAGCCTCATTTGCTCATTAAACAGTTATTTGTTGTTGGTAGGAAGTTATTTGACCTGAAGTACTCTTTGCTCAATATCTGACATTTGACGTTAATTATGGTGACACTGCCAAGCTTGAAATCCAGGTTATTATTGGTAATTGTTTGATTTAAGCTTATATTTTAATTGGTATGTCTTTTTTATATATAATATATAGTTTTCAACATGTTGATGGCCTAAGAAATGCTGGTATTTTATTGCTGTGTTGATTGTTTATTTTGCATACTTAAAGCATGTTACTGTTGCAGATTGAGTTATACAAGGAAAAGAAAATTCTATCTATTTGAGACAGAGGTATTGGTTTGACAACGGAGGATTTAGTAAAGAATTTGGGAACATAGCTAAATCTGAAACTTTGGGATTCCAACTTTGCTGCATAGTATGTTCATGTTGTATAGTATTGCTGTTTGTGTTTAATTTTAGACTTATTCTGTTACTTTCACTTATAACATTGTGTTTCTTTCCATTTTATAATTAGCTTTTTCATTTGTATTAGTTGTTTTTGTATAATTTGGTCTTAGCTTACTCCACTTTGTTCTACAGGTGGAGGAAAGTTTAATGCAGTGATTGGTTATCATAGTGTAAGCAACAAGTCTTTATTTTCTTATCTGATTTTTTCCTTTTTATCTCATCTTTTACCAGTTATTTGAATATTTATTTTGTTTGAATTTGAATATTTATTTTGTTCCTGCCTTGCTTTGTATGTCTTGCATGTCTTGGTTCTAAAGAGTTTTTTTGCATGATATAGCCCACAATACATTATCAGAAAATATAGCATCCTGGTAAAGAGATGGATCTTCAATCCTTTCTCTATCACTGTTTCCTTTCTTATGATGTCCCTGTAGGTAATGATCTGCTGCAAGTTGCAGGAGAAGGCAATGCAATGGTCTAAGTGATTTTAAGGAGGTTCCTTAAAATTCTGATTCCATTGAAAATCTGCCACTGATGCTGTCAAGGCACCATAATCACTAACTGCCTTCATTAGTAGTTTAGAGAATTGTTTCTGCATGGCTTTGTGGGGTATTTCTTTGGGCAGGGCCTTCTTCAATATATGTATCAACATAGGCGTCATAGCAAAATAAGGAAACCTGTTGTGTGTGCTACTGCTGCGTGTAAGGGACAAGGAACGGATTATAAGCCTGTGAGATCCATTTGGTGATAGAGGTACAGTCTTTTTTCTTCACTCCCTCTTTTCATGGTAATTTGTCTTCAATATGTAGCAACAACCATGACTTCTATTCTTTGCATACAATCCTGCATAATATTATAGTTGTAATCTCTATACATTTTCTGACTTGCTCTTTGCACATATGTTTGCATGATTGGGTAGCTAATGTTCCTACAATGCTATCTACAATGTTGTTTTGATTAGTTTTATCTAAATATATTGGTGTAGGTTCCTTGATATTCCATTAAGTCCTGGTTTTGTGTTTTGAGGTGTTTTTCTTTGTATATCTTATGTGAATGATGTTTCTCTGTGCAGTTTATTTATCTTAATGGAATTCTAGGGGTCAAGATGTGTGAGATCGTCATCCATTCAATTGTATCAATTATCTTGAATTTATTTTGTTGCATGCAGTGTTTCTGTTTTAATGAAAATTTGAATTTATTTCCAAACAAATTAAGTATTTCTTTTAGATTTTTGATGTTGGAACTTGGATTTTGAAATGGAAGATTGACATTGGTTTACTAAACCAATTGAGTAATTATTATCAGTCGCTGAATCTAAACATATTATATAATTCATTCCATGGTAGTTATGATTTATTTGAACGATTTGTTATATCTTCTAATAATTTAAACGATGCAGATTAATACCCCAGCTACACCAAAAGAGCAGACAGGGGGTTCAAAGACATGTTTTGGGCATGTTGAATTTGAGTCGTCAAAGGCAGCAAAAAAATGTAAGTTTTTACACTCCTCTGCCCAATCTGTAGAAATTATTTTAGAAGTTCCACAATACATCAGGACACTATCAAAATACTTACTATTATTTTTTATTTCTTGCAAACATTGCAATATAATTAGATATACCCTATCTAACATTTTGGAACCTCTATTCTGTTTGCCTCACAACTTTTCTCTATTCCCTTCACTTTCTATCACTCTATTCTCCTGTTTTCTTCATGCTGATGCTTATACTTTGTTTTGCTTTCCATGTTAGCACATGACAATTTGGAATGATCTCATACCATTAACCTTCGTTTTTCAACTCGCAATCTTGAAGAAGTTACAGCAAGAGCAAAAGAAGTTTATCAAGACCAACAATGTATGAAGGTTGGAGTATTATTAGTGTTTGTGCTATTAATTAGCAATGGTTTTTAAGTGAATCATTGTTTTAAATTTTGACCCTTTTTAGGTAATAATTATTCATTGTTATGACGTACAGTATTGTTTTAATATTCTCAGGTTAGGAATTTAGTGCATGAGACATGGTGTTGGAATGGACAAGTTTAAGTAGCTTTTTAAATTGATAATTTGGTCTTTGGTTGCAGAGAAACTAATTGTCTATCTCTCAAGTAGGAAATGGAAGCATATACTGTTATTTCATGGGTAGCTTGGACAATCTAAGCAAGCTGATCAAGTAGTATGAGCTATCAAAAAGAACCAATGAGGTCCTTTTTAGTATTGAAGCCTATAGAACACTTCATGACAGGGGTCCATACCCTACTGATCAGATCCTCAAAGAAGGATGAAACAATTTTTGTTGCAACAGTAAGCCCATTTCTCAATCCCTTTAGCATTGGAAAGAAAATATAATGTTTTACTATAACCATTGCTTTACCTTCCTACTCAAGTACTCATGTAATGTTTTGTCTTTTTCATGGTCTGATGGCTGAGTATATCCTATATTTTTGATTCAATGAGGCTCTACTAAGAAAAGCAGGAGCATAGTTTATTTATGGCCACTATGGAATCTGTCTATACTATAATCATATAAATGTATGATTCATGATTTCCTTATCTCTCTGTCTATTGTGATTGGAATAATGGTTTGTGAAATATTAACAAAACTGTGGTCTTTTTCAACATAGGTAGGCCTTTGGGGTTGTCTCCTTCTGCATGGCCTACACTGCAACATGCCAAGAACCAGTCACACCAGAATCAGAATCAGAATCATCAGCAATATGGTTCAGGAATGTGGGCTGCTTTTCTTGGTAACCCTTTTGGTGGTAGAAGGGAATGTGCTGGCACTGCAGGCTTTTTCCCCCTGGTGATGATAGTCCTGCTGAATCACTAAAGAAAAGGTCGATAGATATACCCTTTTGAATATTTTTATGATTTTTATGATATATTATTCTTAAATATTTTTCCTTCTTAAATATATTTAGAAACCTGTTATATGTTAAAGAGGCTAAGATGTTCACTAGAAACACAACAAAGCAAATAAGTCCACTTCAGCAGCATTCCTCAAATCATGAGCAGGTG
This sequence comes from Astragalus membranaceus, assembly GCA_039519185.1. Classification (NCBI taxonomy): domain Eukaryota; kingdom Viridiplantae; phylum Streptophyta; class Magnoliopsida; order Fabales; family Fabaceae; genus Astragalus; species Astragalus membranaceus. The sequence continues at coordinate 142,684,667 of CM076846.1, read as the reverse complement.
TTGACATGATATAATAAGCATTAGCATACACCTATTTCACTGCACAAATGGTCATAATATAATCATCATTAGCATAGAGCAGCAAATGCCTACACGTAGTTGATTGGGCTGAAGCTTAAAAGGTAGCTTCACATTAATCTAACAAGCAATGGACCATGCCTTATAGCATGTGTTTGATAAAAATGTAATTTTGTTGCTGGAAATTTCAAAGTTGAGTTTTTGTGTGTTCTTTTTTTTCCCCAGATTGAATAAAGATCAAATTTTGATCTATATATGTGGGCGCCATGTTAACGTTTTTCCCTATTGGACAGAGAAGATGGGTATGTTTTATAGTATCTGACTGAGAAGAATGAATATCTTTTGCTGAAGCTCTTAAATGTGTTTTTCAGTGAAGTCTTTGTTGCTTCAAAGTTTTAGTTATTCTTCTATGGTTTGGAATCCTAATTTTCACATATTTTGTATTGATGACAGAGGCCAAATTGATCTTCTCGATATGACTGTGAACTATTCTGAATGGTAGGCTAATGAAAATGAGTACAAAACTCATTTAGAAGGATGCAAAGTTATGTCATTTATATGCTCTCAATTGCATTTTTTTTCTTAGATTTCTTTGTTGGGTATGTTTGTAACCATACGTTGAACATATTTTTAGTGTAACTTATTCCACTATTTGAGTGATTAGTGATTAAAAAGAGGGGTTTGAACATTTTTGAACTTCAATTGCATTTTCTTTGTTAGATTTTTTATTGGTTATATGAGTTTGTAACCACACCTTGAATGTTTTTAGTGTTACTAATTCCACTATTTGAGTAATTAGTGATTAAAAAGAGATGTTTAATGAATGTTTTTATGTTTTTAACTTTGCAGATGTTACTATTTTACAAAGTTGGCAAGGAATCAAAGATAAATGTTATTAAGATTAATATGGATTTGTTGATGCGTCATCAACCACCAGCTCTACACGTTGACTATCCTCAACACGATGTTGCTGGAGTTATTGAAGACAATCCTATTGTTCTTGGCTAGATGATCTTCCAAGTTTTATGTTTCATTGTGTAAGACTTATTAGGACAATTGAAGACCTTCCTATTGTTGTTTGTTGTCTGTCAACTATTTTGTTGTCTAAGACTTATGTTTCATTTTGTATCTCTACTAACTTTTATCTATATAGCATCCTATATTTCGAATATCTTAAACTCATGTATTTGAGTAGTTACTAGCGCTCCCCGTGCATCGCACGGGCATTGAAACTAGTGTTATCCTAAATTTTGAGAAGTCCAGTTATGATGGGAAAAGAAGTAAGTGAAAACATAAATCTTTTTTTTTTTAGGAAAAAGAGGTATTTGAAAGTAAAAAAAAATTGTTTGAGGAAAATGAGGGAAGTGGGAACTAATTTTTTTTAGGAAAAAGAACTGAATTTTGTTAAAAAAATGGTGGGAAATAATTGTTTTGGTTTTAAAAAAAGAGGGAACGGAATTTTTTGGTGGAAGGTCGGTGACTGAAAAATCAGCGACAAACGTCAGCGACCATAAAATAAGTCGCTAAACTTGAAGTATTTTAAAACTTATAAAATGGTCTCTAAATCGGTCGCTACAGTGACCGATTATACTTTGTCTCTAAATCGGTCACTATTTAGCGAATTTCTAGTAGTGAAAGTAAACAAATTAATTACTTTGGGTATTACATCAATGATAATAGAGACACAACCCCTGACTTATGTAGATTTAACTAAAGATAACGAAGATAGTGATTAGTATATAGATTTGAAATTTTTGTATTCAAATTTGTATTAACATGACATATTTGCCACATAATTACTTTTATGACTTCAATGTTTGCCACATTTTTTAAATCAATACTAACTTGGCTTATTTATAACATAGTGGATTTGGAAAAATAAGTCTGTACAAAAACATTTCTGTTTAATTTTTGTCTGTTGCAGTATAACGTAGGTTCGGCCCCTCCCTGCCGAACCAGTCCGGTTTCCCATTACCGGACATACGAAAAATCATAACACACCCCTATTTTCACTTATCTTCACGTCCAGTTGAGAACATCCGCACCCGTTCGGTGGCCTGTTACCGAACCCTTTAATTACTTAACCCGGTATAGTGGTACCGCACCGGTTTGGTGGGGGGAAACCGAACCAATGGAAAACACGTCGACCACGTGAATCCCTGAGCGTTGCACGTGAGAGTATTTTTGGAATATTTCAGGTTATAGGGTGTGTGGTGAGTAGGAGGGGAGTTGGGAAAAGCATGGCCAAAAAAAACTCACAAGGACTAGTTAGGTTAGTTTAAGTGGAGAACTAGCTTCTTGAGCATGGCTTTAACCTCAGCCCAGTTGAGGTGGGTGATATTTTGATCAATGTTTTAAAACTCGGACCGGTGACCGACTCGGTGAAGGTACCGGGTCACTGGGTCAATGGTCAGACCGAGGGGTCGACAGTTGAACCGCATGACCAAAATCGGGACCGGATGACTCGGACCCGGTCTCTATTTCGAGAATTTTCAATACCTATATAGTATATAATATAAATTTCGTCCCTGTAAAATTAATAACTATGTTTATTTTATATCTACTAAAATATAAAAAATTCCCAAATTTTCAGGACCTATATATTTCATACTTGTAAAATTTAATTTGCTAAAATTACACACCATGCCTATTTTATTTTTATTTGCTTGGTATATATTAAATAAATTTTAAAAGTTCATATCATGCTTCAATAAATATTTAGAACAAATTTCATAAGTTAACAACTTAATATTAAATAAATCTTTAAAAAAATACTTAATATTAAATAAGTTTGTTGAAACATAATATTAATATTACAAGCTAATGCCATGAGGATGAACGTACTTGACTTTTTGGAAAAGAGGTACCAATTATATATATTTGAAATGAATAATACCCTCAATAAGACATGGTAGCGCTCAGCATTTGCTTTCAACAGGTCAGGGGTTCAAACCCCACTAATGACATTTTGTTGAGGGTTTTTTTTAGTCTCTTTTGTTTTAAGTAGTTTACAAATAGTCCCACATCGGATAGAATGAACGGAACAGGGAGGAGAATGAGGTATAAAAGCAAGGCATATGTCAATGGGAAACATACTTACCTAGATGGCAATCACTAGTGGGGGTCTGCGTTCGCGCGGTCCCTCCCAATTACAGTTCAAAGATTTGATAAAAAAAAAAACAAAATGCACAACCCGGTCCGGTTCGAGCCGGGTCACCGGTTTTTCCAAAAACCGGCCGAATCACACCGATTCCCACCGGTTTGCTGCATGGCCGATCCAAAACCTTGCCCGGCTCGGTTACCCCCCGGTTCCCGGTTCGACCGGTCCGACCGGCCGGGCCGAGCCGGTTTTTAAAACACTGATTTTGAAAGGACACAAACATTGACATTAGTCATCAAAGAACCTAACTAAGCCGAGTGTTCTTTCAATGTAGGCTTTCTTAAGCGGAGCCAATCTGAAATTCAAAAAAGGACAAGGTCATGTACGTTTTAAGACTTAAAAGACCTAGTCGAAAGAAAAACTTCATGAACTAAATGAAAATTTAAAATTAAGTTAAAATGACATCGAAACCCCACAAATTTCCAAGTTACCAACATAATTGCACGTGTCCAAGCCACCACTAGTGCAAAATTGACTTTAGCCACCACCATTTAGTATCGGTTGTATGAACAGCCGATGCGAAATGTAGACGCGGTGGCATTTTTGAAATTAAATGGAAGATTTCAATTTTTTCGCCTACATTTAGCACCGGTTGTGACAACCGATGCTAAATGTACCTGCGTCAGACATTTAGCATCGGTTGTCTATACAACTGATGTTAAATGTGTTAGACATACACATTTAGCATCGTTGTATAAACAACCGATGCTAAAGGTCCAATTTTTTGCTAATAGATACACGTTCTCCATCGTTCTCTCATCACTCTCATCCTCGTTGTCTCACTCTGAAATCTCATTCTCTCACTCTCGTCACTGTCGCTGTCAACATTCCTCGCCGTCGCCGTCGCCGTCGCCTTCCTCGCCGTCCTCGCCGTCGCTTCCTCTCTTCTCCTGGCTCTCTTTATTCTCCATTCACAAACGATTCTTCTCTTCTCCTGGCTTCCCCTCATTCAGCGCATCTTTCTCTCTCGCGTGTCGCGTGCGAATCTCGTTTCAGCCATGGCTGAGCCTTGATCTTCAGATCTGATTCTCCTTTATGCTCTCTCCCTCGATCTCAATTTTTTAGGTTAGTTTTCATTTTTGTTTTTCTTATTTCTTCCAGATTTCATTTTTTGTGTACTTTACAAAACCCTAACACGCCATGTTGAGTCCACCACGTGCAAGAGGCGACCAACGAGAGTCAGATGTGAGAGGGATAAAGTTAGAGAGTGGCAGCGATGGCTCGTTTATCTGGGAAGTGGGAACCATGGCAGCGATGGCTCCTTTTTCTCTTCTTAGGTACACTATTAACTGTTCGATCTTTATTTATTCGTTTTTGTGTGTGTAATATTTTGCATTTCATTTTCTATTGAACATTCTTGTTCATTGAGGGTGAGAAAGAAACTAAAAGAAATAAATTGGGAGACAAGGTTTCTTGTTGATTGTAACATCCCTGAATTTCGGTTAATTTTGTTTTATGAAATTAACTAGTGAATTATTATTCGATAAAAAAATAAATCAAGTCATGGCCTTATGCGAGGAATGAAATCGTTACTTAATTGTTCGATTGTTTGGGATAAACATAGAGTTAAGTAAGGATTAGAATGCAAGGGGTAAATTGGTCTTTTACCACCACTTAAACCATCAGCTGAGTTAGTCACCTAAAACAACCAGCTGAGTCAATGTTTGCAAAACACTAAACACAACATCATGACTCCACTTTCAGAATTATTAGAAACATAGGTTAAGTGAGCATTAGTGAGCCAAGGGTACTTTAGTCATATACTTTTCTTTTTAAACACCTCAGCTCTTAACCCATCTGATCCCCACCCTCTTGCCTCTCAAATCAGTAAAGTCAAAATTCAGAAACTCAGAATAGATAGAGAGAGAAGAGAGGGACACGAGAGGAAGAAGGAGAAGAGGTGAAGGGAAAATCTTGGGTCTTTCTTGCATGTAAGGTATCTATAGCTCATTCTCTTCCATTTTCAATTTCCTTTCTAATGATACTAATTTGAGAAGCCCATTCCTCCTCTTTCCCTCTGTGCCATTTTCGAATTCTTGAGCTTCCATTAACCAAGTTTGTTGTTCATGTCCTGCATGTGATCTTTCTTGCAAACCATGGGTAGATCCTAGCCTAATTTCAGAAGGTACATTGTGGATTGAAGTAGTTTGGAAGAAGATCCAGTAGCAAGGAACCTTAGAATTCAAAGTTATAAAGAATTTTACAAGTGTGGGAGCGTAGGAAGCCGTTACGGGGATTGTTCGAGAGGTTACGGTTCGATCGTTTCATGTGAGGACAAGATTTCTTGCGAGTTCGTCAAAACGGTGAGTTCTACTCATGCTTAGGATCGTTTTTGTGTTTCTGAAATGAACGTTATGTGACTGAGTTCGTGAATGTTCTGTCGTCTGAAAATTTTTAAGAGTCGAAAACCGTTATTTGTGAAAACTATGTAATTGGTGTTTGGGGATGAATTACTCAATGCTTGATAGTTGATTGCTATTGTTTGGACTCGATTGTTGTGTTATGATTTTTGTTTTTGGAGTTGGATTAAGATTGGGTTACGAATTGGACTCGAACGAAATTGCGAAAACGAGAAAAGCGGAACGAATTGGTGTGCTGATAGAAGCGCACGGGTCGTGCGCCTATGGCACACGGACCGTGCGTGAGCTTCTGTTACCGCACACAGAATTCTCGTTTCATCGTTCCTTTCGATCCCAAGCCTCTTCCAATCTTCTTCCCAACCATCCCTCATGTAATTGGACCAATGATACTCTGTTTTTGAACATGATTGCAAGGTTTAAAGTGAATTGTTTTTGGAAGTCATAACTGTTTCAAAAACCGTAAAGTAGTACTCGTGAGCGAACATGTGTTATGTTTAATGTCATGGAACTGAATGTTCAAGCAACTGTTTAAGGTCATGGAACTAAATGTTCAAACAAGGTTAAGATATATAAATTATATCAAAGCGCGGGTGAAGACCCAGTTAATTAGTATACTAGGGGAGGGGAAGTCATGAGCCTCAGAACCTAGACCTCACGAGGCTTGAAGCTAGCGTAACCTAGTGGAGAGGTTCAATGGTAAAGGCGTGGTCATTACCGGAGATGATACTATGTCATGTCATGTAAAGATGTAAATGCACGTAGGACCTAGCTAAATGGACTACGATTCAATGAACAAGAATAAATGGACCGAGAGTCATTGCGAGGGGTTACGATAGGACTCACTGAGATAATGTTTATCTCACCCTTTATATGTTGTTGCTTTACAGATACTCAGGGAAAGAACAAGGCAAGGAAGCATGGTTGATGAGACCTTAAGGAGAGCATGAAGTTTTAAAGTTATGTTCATGATGTACTAGCTTCTAGTTAATGACCGTTTCCGCTATTTTCTTGTTGTTGGATATTGAACAATAGGAGTTGTTAGTAAGAAGAACATAGTACTTGATTATAATTTGATGTCTTGAGCTATGTATGACTCTTGATTTTGGGTTAAGTTAAGAGTTTTAGTTTTGTTCAATATCTGAAACAGGAAATTTTACTCTGATGTATGCCATTTCGTGCATATTAGCATTTCTACTTGTTAGAAATATTAGAGTGTTACATTGATCTTCACTGAGGTATTTCATTTTCTAGATGCGCAGCTTAGTCTTATGTTTATTTGTTTCAATGTTTTGTTGTTATGTTATGTTCTGTGTTACTGTGAACTGGAGAGTGAAGTAACAAAACAAAAATAAGAGAGGGAAAGTGGTGGGAATGTAAGGCAAATCAAGGATTACACAGCTTGTGGATTCTTGTGGATTCTTCCTCATAAAGGGTTACAACTTTCATTTTTTTGGCTGCTTTAGTTTCTGGCCTTTTTTTCTTGTGTGCTTTTCACTTTCTGTCAATTTTTAAGGACAGCTTAATAATCATTGACATTATGATTTTTATTATTTTCCTTTGCTACCCTCCCATTTGGGTATAAATAGAGATTGCTAATGTTGTTTTTTTTCATCTCAGGAGGAACTCGTGGTTAGTTCTAATCCAATGCGCATTTGTCGATTTACCGGTTAAGCTTTTGATCAACTAAATAATCAAGGATTATGTGTACTTAGTTATTGCCATATTTCAAGAGTGGAGCTGCTAGTAGAGCATTTGAGTTTGGAAGGACTCATGTGGTTAGACCTAAAGGGAACCACCAAGCAACTATAGTTTGGCTACCTGGTATTGGTGATAATGGTTCAAGGTATGTTTCTTAATGACTGTCCTTGTCAATTTGCATGGCTCAAATAGTTTGGAGTTGGTCATGTTGTTTGGAATTTTAATATTTGAAAAAGTTTATTCCTTTTGGTTTAGTTGATAAGTTCAAGACTGGCCTATGGTAAATAAAATGAACTTTATTTTGTTTTGCAGCTGGTCCCAACTCTTCCGCTTCCAAATGTAAGAATATGCATATATTTGACATTGGCATTTTTTCAATAGCTACTGCAAATCTGCAGGTGCTTGTAAGATTCAGTAATTTAATCTTGTTTTATTCAATAATAATAAAACAGTTGATCCTGGATTTCTTGAATGAAGTTGTTAAGAAGCCAACTGTACTAATAGGAAACTCTGTTGCCAAGTATTTTTCTTTGTTGCCTTCTCATTAACCAGTGAACTTTCTTTGTGGTTGTTTATTATCAGGAAAATTTTAACCTCGAGCTGGAAAAGTTAAGAATTGAACTAAGACATGCCCAAGGAATGCATGCAGTTGCTCAAATATTAAGTGCCTTGGGACGTGGTTTCACCATAGAAGCAAACACATGCTTCGTCCCTTATTGTCAAATAAAGTGTAACATGGAGTTGCAGATACTGTCATACATACTGCTAGAAAGTACTGATTATATTTGAATGTTTTCCTTCATTTTCATTGATGCAGGGATCTATGTAGTGGGAAGCACCAAAAATCGAACTTTTTTAGTGAGTGGTACTATGAAAATACTGTTTTATTCACTGTTTGAGCATTCTTGTGGATTAGTAGCTTTTTGTTGTTGCTTTAAAGTTAGATTGTTGGGACTCCAACTTATATGTGCAAGAGCTTCTTGCTTATATACCGTATGACTCTAAGTCAGATATCTGTTTTCTAAGCAGTAGTATCTCTCTAATGATTGTATTGTAATGCAGGACCAGAATTTTGGGAGAAAGTTAGCCTTATTCACAGCAAATTTGAGTATTACAGTGAGAGAAGAATGAGGGAGAAAGGATTGTTAAGATTCTGCCATTTACACTCTTCTCATGCTAGAAGTGCTAATGTAGTTCAATGCATGGTTTGATTTCCTCTATAGCTACTAAATCATAGATTGGTTCTTTTTGTTGCTATTTTTAATTTTTACAATGTCAGACAGAGATTCCACTAGCTGTACCATTGTTACCACCATCAATTTCACCTAAGAAATAGTCTTCTTCACCTTATCAAAAAATAAGAGGATGGAAAGTACTATCAGCATTTACTGATTGTTGGACCAATTTGTGCGTTTGCAGGTTTATGCGCTATTCTTTATTTTCTTTGGATTGGAGTAAGAAGATTCTTAAAGACAAGAGTTGATAATTGTGTGCAACCTACGAGTAATTCTGATGCTTATGTTGTGTTATCTACAATGCCTAATATTGGTTCTATTGGAAAAACATGGAGATCCTTTTCTAGAAAAAGAAATAGTCCACTTTGACGGTGAAGGTAATTTTTGATTCCTTTTATTTAGCAAAATAAGAACAACAATAACGTTTTTTTTGCTCAATTTGAGAAACAGAGGGAGAGGGAGAGAGATTGCTCTATGCTCTCATGAAAATTGAAACTCTATAATATTCATAGCAAAAGAAGGAACTTGGATTTTTTATGAGTTTTTATGGGTTTTTTATGAGTTTTGCAAGGTAGACATCATATTTTAGCTATAAGAGTTCGTTAATATCTACTGATGCCTATGTTGCGTGTGATGTTTACATTTTATGCATGACATTTTTCCATTACTGGTGAGTCAAGTTTATACTGATACAACCTTTGAATCAATTGTTTGTTAAGCTTATAGGATAAGTTGGTGCTATTTGATCTCTTGGTTTATGGGCAGTGCAATTAACTTAGTTGTTTCTTCTATAGCTACAGTGTTACTGAAATCTTGTTATTCAATGAACTATACAATACAAGACCTGGATATGTCTAATTCACTCTGTTTTCCTATTTGCAGAAAGAGATGGCCAAGACAAAGTGGATTTTGGTAAAAATTAAACCTCAATTCATAGGGAAGCTGTCTGCTTTGACTTGCTACTGCTAGTGCAGATTTAAAGCATAGGCCAACTCAAAAAAGTAATTCGTAGATAATGTATAGACCAAATAAATGATTGTATTTAGATTTTATCTGTTGTTGTCTCCATTTTATTGTTATAATGGACTGGTTATATGCAAAATGTGAGTTTGAATGAATGAATGATTACTTGACTTATTTTATGAATTTCATGTTCAATTTTAGTTGTTTGATGTTAATTTTCGATTATAACAAAATACTAGGATGTTAAGGAATAGTGGGAGGTGGGAATCTGGTTCTCAGTTCACATCTTACCACAAGTAAGATGTGAACTAAGAATTTTTTTTTTAAAATAGACATTTAGCATCGGGTGTTTGAAATAACCGATGCTAAAAGTCTTTTCTAGGACATTTAGCATCGGTTGTTTCAAACACCAGATGCTAAGACATTTAGCATCGGTTGTTTCAAATAACTGATGCTAAAAGTCATTTCCAGGACATTTAGCATCGGTTGTTTCAAACACCCGATGCTAAATGTCATTTTTCAGCACATTTAGCATAAGTTGTTTCAAATAACCGATGCTAAAAGTCATTTCCAAGACATTTAGCATCGGTTGTGCCGTGACTTTTAGCATCGGTTGTGCTAAATGTCAATTTTCAAGACATTTAGCATCGGTTGTTTCAAATAACCGATGCTAAATGTCATTTCCATGTCATTTCCAGGATATTTAGCATCGGTTGTTTCAAACACCCAATGCTAAAAGTGACTTTTAGCACCGGTTAAATAACCAATTCTAAATGTCCCACATTTAGCATCGTCGAATAATCGATGCTAAATGTCCAAAACAACCGATGCTAAATGTCTTTTTTGCACTAGTGCACCTACCATGCCATGTCAACTTCTGTTAACAGAATGGAAAGAACCACTACCCAAAAACAAAGCTTCAGCGGCGCTTCTGTCGCGGCGGTTACCCCCAACCGCCGTCGCTCATTTCAACACTCGCGGCGGTTGCATTTAACCGCCTCCAACCAGGAACACTGACGGCGGTTCAAATTGTGTTGCGGCGGTTCTAATTTTTTATGTCGCGCGCTATTTTACTTTCATTCCCCGCTAACTGCTGCAATCCATTTTCCACTTAGGGTTCCTCTCATCAGTACCCATTTTCCTCTCTGTTCAGGTTCCACCACCAACATCAACGAGAGAAGGAAAATCGCTTCAGCCGTTAATTGCTTCAGCCGTTAATTCTTCAGGAAGAAATTTCAACAAGGAAAATCGCTTCAACCCTTTGCTTCCATTACTGTCGCTTGCTTCAGGTAAAAATTCGCTTCAACCCTCTTCGTCTCTTCGTCTCTTCCTCTCTTTGATCTTTCTTTCTGTAACATAATTATGTTTTCCTTGTTGTAACTGGGTAGGGTTTGGATGTTTCAGCAATACTAGCAACCGTATGTTTCAGCAATACTAGCAACCGCATATATTTCATGATTATTGAGTAGTTGACTATTTCTGGAATTTGCTTGTATAAAATCCTTTCTGGAATTTGAGTTGTTGTTTGTTTCTTGATTCTTGGATTTTGGCACTGAAATTTGACAGTAAAGCATAGTGCTTCAAAAAATAGGAAATCGTAGGATTGGGATGGGGTTTCAAAGAGGAATCTTTTTAAATTGGAATTTGATATTAAGATGATTCAGTGGATGCTACTTTGTGTTAGCCCAGCTAATAATTAGGTGACTGTGAATCACATCCCTGAAGTTTCAAGTTGCACAGTTTGTATGGCTAATAGTTTGTATGGCTAATACTACTTTGTAGCTCTGTTTATTGAATGCTGATTCGTTTTTCCAGGGCATTGATATTGTATATAAATCTGCATGAATTTTCTTGATTAGTTTTCAAATAAATCTAATCATAATTAAATTCTTAATCACTTTAACAATCAATACTTGTCACCAAAATAAGACTTGAGATAGCCGTTATGAAATTTAGTCGAGGAATAACCTTGGTGAAGCCTCATAGTAACATATTTGTTGCCTTATTTGATTCAGATTTTATCTAAAACCTTTAATTTGATTCAGATTTTATATCTCACAATATCAATTATATCTCACAATATTTGTTGCATATATTCACTGAGCAAGTTTACTAATAGCTTGTCTTTGAGAGTGAAATACTATTAGAGTTGAAAATGGGTTTGAGATTGGATTTATTTTTCATGAGCTTAATTGATTGGAATTCCTCAGTAATGGTTTGAAACTCTTGCTAACTTAGGTTGTATTAGGCATCAGCTTAATTGATTGGAATTCCTTCATCTCGCTACACGGTTGCTGGCTTTTGTGGGGTGAACTTCTGAACAAGGTAACTCAATTTTTGGCTTCCTGATGTTTATCATGCTTCGTGCATATTTATCTTTAATGTTTTTGTGCATTTCTGATAGCAAGTAGGTAATTTTTGGCCGCCGCTGGCCTTTTTAACCGCCGCCGTTAACAATGTTTTGCGTAGTGTCGCCAACAGCTAGTTTTGCATTTTTCAACTCCATATTAGCTGATCTCAAAATATTAAACATTTTGATCTATAATTATTAATAGAAATTAGTTTGAATCCTAAGACAGAGACAGAGTCCTAAACAGGAGTTACTCTCATGTGACAGAACTAAAATCCTTAGACTCTTGTTCTTAGTATAGGGACAAACGTTATTATCACTAACTAATATGCATGGAATGGTTGGGGAACAATATTAGTATAGTAGATGTATAGACAGCAGCTGAATATGAACTGAAAGCTAGTGTAAGTTGACATTCATATGTAGATCAAGTCTTTTCTGTTTTATGGTTAAGTTTTTTCCCATAGCATAGATATATAGCTATCGATTTCAAACCAGACAATATTGATGTTGACCTTCGTCATGTGCGATTTACCATGTGTACCCAATAATACATGACATTTAACTAGCTATAGTTAGAGCTGCCAATCTGTGTCTATGAATAGGAGCATATATTATGCATGGTATGTACAGAAAATTAGGAGAGAAATCAGAGAATTATAAAGTAGAAGTCTAATAATTGTTTTAAAATAAGATGGTTGCTACAAAAAATAACCGCATTCTACTTGTGATTTTTGAGAGTGAAATACTATTAGAGTTGAAAATGGGTTTTGAGATTGGATTTATTTTCACGAGCTTAATTGATTGGAATTCCTCAGTAATGGTTTGAAACTCTTTCTAACTTAGGTTCTATTAGGCATTAGCTTAATTGATTGGAATTTCTTCATCTCGCTACACGGTTGCTGGCTTTTGTGGGGTGAACTCCTGAACAAGGTAACTCAATTTTTGGCTTCCTGATGTTTATCATGTTGTGCATATTTATCTTTAATGTTTTTGTGCAACCTTAGTTTGTTATTCATAATTCATTACTCTGTTTTTCGGACCTTCTCAAACTCTGAAAAGAGGAGTTGTGACGTATAAAGTGGCTGTGACAGTAGAGATCATCACACATATAACGCATATCTAACAACCTCTATTCATACTTTGAAAAGAGGAGTTGTGTCTTAGGTTTGGAGACATAAGGCTGTTTAACATTAGTGTGTAAGGTTTGGAGACATAAGGCTGTTTAACATTCCGTTGTGTTCAACTAATAGGTCCATTTTGAATTTTATGTTCTTTTTTAGATTGTTTTTCTTAGAATCAGCAATTAATTTTGTAATTATGTTGATTGCCCTTTGATTGATTCTAGTATTGATTTGCTTCCTATTTTAACTTTTGGGTTTAGGGCTAGAAACATAAAGAAGTACAATCGCTAAGTTCTTGATTCGATTTCCATTACTGTCTGTTGCTTCAGGTACAGTTCTCTTCCTCCTCTTCGTATCATTCTAGACTTGTTTTATATTGAGATAACACACATGTTGTTCTACGTTGTTCCTCAGTTTGGTTTTAGGATTGTAATATAAATGTTCTTGATGGGTTACATTGTATGTATGACTAATTAGGATAAGTTTTTTTGAAGGTGTTGGTAGAAAGATAAAAAGAAAGAAATTGTAATTTTGTGAATCAAAACCCTAACCCACTTTTATGTGTGAACTGATTTATTTTGCCGTTCCTTTAATGATTCTGATGTTTTAGCAATGGATAAGTCCTGGATTACAAAGCCGCGAAACACGGATGAGTATGTGAAAGGGGTAAAGGAATTCATTAATTTTGCCTTTAAACATCGTGCGGTAAATGGGAAAATATTATGTCCTTGTCAAGAATGTGGCTTCAAAAAAAGGAGGACTTGGGATATGGTATATGACCACTTAAGATGTACACCGTTTCCAATAGGATATACCTGTTGGTCCTATCATGGGGAGAAAAAGTCAAACCATAACGCCTCATGCAGTAGCACTCTACATGCAGCTCAAAGCACAACTATTGAAAATCCCATCCAAAATATGATTAATGATGCTTTTGGTGTTGATGGGGACTGTGCAAATGAAGTGCCAGTTGCATCCAATGTAGAGTTTGAGAGAGATGAGGATGTGATGCAAAATACCACTCAAGAAGGGAATGAAGCCAAAGAATTTTATGAATTAGCAAGAGATGGAGAACAACCCTTGTATGAAGGGTGTACAAATTATTCAAGGTTATCTTTTTTGGTGAAGTTGTATCATATCAAATGCTTATGCGGAATGAGTGACAAGGCCATGACAATGATTTTAGAACTTCTCCAAGACGCATTTAAACATGCAAAGATCCCAAGTTCATTTTATGAGGCAAAGAAAACAATCACCAAACTTGGTTTGAACTATGAAAAGATACATGCATGTCCGAATAATTGTATGCTGTATTGGGGAAATAGGGAAGATGAAGTGAGGGAAAGTTGTAAAGTTTGTCACACTTCTAGATGGAAATCAAGGGAAAAGCCTAGGGGTACTCAGGTGAACACTGATGACAATAGTGTGAAGAAAGTGCCTGCAAAAGTTCTTCGTTACTTTCCTTTAAAGCCTCGATTACAAAGACTATTTTTATGTTCGAAGACAGCCGAGGACATGAGATGGCATGCTATTGATAATAACAATGATGGAATGATGCGGCATCCTAGAGATTCTGAAGCATGGAAACGATTTGACTCAACACACTCTTGGTTTGCATCCGATTCACGAAATGTTCGTCTTGGGTTAGCTACTGATGGCTTTAATCCCTTCGGTGTTATGAGTTCAAATTATAGTATTTGGCCGGTTATTCTCTTTCCATACAACACTCCTCCATGGGTGTGCATGAAGCAGACATCTTTTATAATTTCAATGATAATTCCTGGAAAAAAAATGCCAGGCAATAATATAGATATCTATCTGCAACCTCTTATCAAAGAGTTAAATGAATTATGGACAACAGGTGTGGATGCTTACGATTCTTTCAATCGTGAGATGTTTAAATTGCATGCAGCGTTAATGTGGACAATAAGTGATTTTCCCGGGCTAGGAACACTTTCTGGGTGGAACACATACACCGGACTTGCTTGCCCATCGTGTAACTTTGACTCTATTCCCTGTCGTCTTCCTCATAGCAGAAAGTGGTGTTTCATGGGTCATCGTCGTTTTCTTGACAGGAGGCACAAATTTAGATTGAATCGGATTCGTTTCAATGGTGAGCAAGATATGCGTAGTCCGCCAAAAAAGTTGTTTGGTTCTGATATTCTTGAGCAGGTTTCTAACATTGATGTAACATTTGGACTAAGACCAGAGAATGAGGGGACAAGAAAAAGAACAAGAGGTGGGCGACTTCCACAGGGTACCACTCAACAATGGAAAAAGAAAAGTATATTCTTTGAACTTCCATATTGGAAAGATAACTGTTTGCGCCATAATCTTGATGTGATGCACATTGAAAAGAATGTATGTGATAATATCATACACACTTTGTTAAATGATAGTGCAAAGTCAAAAGATCACATAAATGCTCGAAGAGATCTGAAAGATATGGGCATAAGACCCGACCTTTGGCCAGATGAAAATGGAAAATATCCTTTAGCTGTCTTTACAATGACTAAAATGGGCAAGAGAGCTTTTTTGGCAACTTTAAAGAACATGACCGTGCCCGATGGTTATTCGAGCAACATTTCTAGGTGCATTGACTTAGATAATCTCAAGTTGAATGGAATGTTAAAAAGTCATGATTGTCATGTATTGATGGAGCAGTTGCTACCTTTAGCCATGCGAACATCATTGCCCAATGAGGTTTCAGCAGTGTTGAGTGAGTTATGCTCATTCTTTAGACAAATATGCAGTAAAGTATTGAAAATTGAAGATTTGGACAAATTGCATAATCAAATTGTCCTCACTTTATGCCACATGGAAATGTTATTTCCTCCTTCATTTTTCACTGTTATGGTTCACTTAGTTGTTCACCTTGTCGAAGAAGCTAAGCTTGGAGGTCCTGTCCATTATCGTTGGATGTATCCAATAGAGAGGTAAAACACATGTGTTAACTTCTTTTTCATGTTTCAATTTGAGAATGTAATGGTTATTCTAAATGACATTTGCATGGTTTATAAATAGGTATCTTGGACATTTAAAATCCTACGTTCGTAATAAAGCACGTCCGGAAGGGTCTATAGCAGAAGGTTACCTAATGGAAGAAATCCTTACCTTTTGTTCAAGGTATTTAGACAATATTGAAACAAGATTGAATAGACGTCCTCGTGTAGACGATGAACCCGATGCCATGCAGGCTCAGTCACGAATAACTGAACTATTTCCTATAATTGGAAAGTCGGTTGGTGGTTCTTCGTATTTTACCCTTACACCAAGAGAAAAGTTACAAGCTCATCGACACGTGTTAACAAATTGTCAAGTTGTTGATTATTATCTTCAGTAAGTGTTTCTTCACTTAGATTGATTGTTCATTTTATTTTTCAGCACATCTAATACTAAATAATTAAATAGGCAATATAGAACTATTGTGCGAAGGAAACTTAGGACAAAAAATGCTTCTGAGATAGACAAAAAGGTTCATAGAGAATTCGTTTGTTGGTTCGCCAATCGTGTAAGTGTTTATGCTATTTGTATATCATTAATATTTTAACAGGGACGTGACTAACAATCTACATTATGACATCCAGATTAGGAATAATCTTGACACTCTTAGCATACAAGATAAAGATGTTCTTGTTAGTCTTGCACAAGGTCCTTTTAATCAAGCTAGAAGGTTCACCGCATTTAATGTTAATGGTTACAAATTTCGGACCTTAGAACGAGACAAGTTTTTAAAAACTCAAAATAGTGGAGTTTTTGGCATGTTTGGAACGAGAAGTTATTCAAGCAGTAGTGATACCCAAATGAGGTTTGGAGGGGTGCCTTACTATGGACGATTGGTAGACATCATTGAGTTGAGCTATAGTGGCTTCACAGTAGTCATGTTTAAATGTGAATGGGCTAATACCACCAATCCAAGAGGTATGAAGATGGATAAGTTGGGCTTTACCTCTATCAACTTTGCACGACTTATACATGGTGGAGAACATGAAGATGATGAACCATACATTAGAGCTTCTGAAGCTCAAATGGTCTATTATGTAGAGGATGAGAATGAACAAGATTGGAGGATACCGGTTCATTTGAAACCAAGAGACTTGTACGACATGGGTGAGGATGAGAATGAAATCGTGGCATCAAATGAGACATACCCATCACAAAATTTGGAACAATTATTCTTGGATGATAATACACACATTCCATTGGCAAGAGCAGTTTTAGATAATGAACCTGAAAGTTCAGCAGTTAATGAAAATATTGATGACGATGATCCGGATATGGTTTTATGAATGTGATTGGTAGTTCAATAATTTCATATGTGCACATTAGTTCTGATTTTTGTCTTGATTATCTTTATCTTAATTCCACAACAAAAGATATTTTGTTGCTTCTAAGGGAGTATGCATAAGCACTTGCGAATAAGCTACATAAACAACAAAATATAAGTTGAAGTTAAACTCTTTTTATATAAGTTATACTACATATATGACAAAAGATAAATTGAAGTTAATGAACAGTTTTTATAAGCTATATATTGAAAAGTTTATGAAAATAAACAATTTTTATAAACAGCTTTGTTTATAGCACTGTTTATATAATTCTTTGAGGAATTGTTGTTCACTATTGCTCCAAAGTTTAGTCAGCTTGTGCATTGGAGTTATTTGACATTTAGAGGATATTATTGCAAATTCTGATCTGATGAGATAGCTATCAACTTGCCGGCTGATATAAAGGTAGCTTTAGGTTCATTAAGAATTATTGCTCATTTAGAGGAAATTAGGTCTGAGACTAAACCTTTTGTTTATCTACCATCCATGATGATTTAAGTCATTCATGTTTGCTAGTTTTTTTATTAAATGTTTAGCAGCAGATTTTGGAGTTTTTCTTTATGTTACTTTATCTATTTCCCGAGAAAATCTCACCGGTAAATCGATTCTCTCACTCTATCATGCTCCCTTGATACTTAATTTTGTGATTCTCTTTGCTTTTCACCCTTTCTCTACTCTTTTCAGTCTTGATTCTTTCTATTATCTTCGAATTTCTTTGTCGACTTCTGGCGTCGTTGGATCTGTGTGACGCCATTTTGCTTGATTTGCATTCAGGTGCTATGCTTGTGTATGCTTCACTTATTTATTTCTGCTGCATGAGTGAGCTTGTATCTTCAATTTTTGTTACTTTAGGTGTAATTGATTCAAAACATTATTACCCTCTAGTGCATTCATAGATTTAGGTTAATTAGATTAAATGACTTGGTTAGAACTAAACTTCATATCAGAAAATGTCTTAGACAACATACATACCATAATGCAGAATAGACAACATACATTGCACACCATTGCTGAGTCAGCATATTCAAAGCTACCCTTCATTTTTCTGACTCTGTTGGCCTACAACTTTTGGCCGTAGCAAAGATACTAGTACCATTCTTCTTTATTGTCATGATGAACTGTAGAATGGAGGAGTTAACATATTTTTAGAAATTTTTATAATTATTCAATAATATTTCATCCTACCATAATGAACTGAAACTAGTTCTAGTTCTAGTTTCAGTTCTAGTTTTCAAAATATAATCTAGTTCTAGTTTTTAGTTTCAGTTCTAGTTTTCAGTTTTTAGTTTTTAGTTTTCAGTTCTAGTTCTAGTTTTTAGTTTCAGTTCTAGTTCTAGTTTTTAGTTTTCAGTCAAAATATAATCTTAGCAACTTTCAAAATATAATCTAGTTCTAGTTTTTAGTTTCAGTTCTAGTTTTCAGTTAATATTTTCAGTTCTAGTTTTCAGTTCTAGTTTCTAGTTTTCAGTTCTAGTTTCTAGTTTTCAGTTTCTAGTTTTCAGTACTAGTTTTCAGTTAATATTTTCAGTTCTAGTTTCTAGTTTTCAGTTCTAGTTTTCAGTACTAGTAATGATGTTTGAGTTCTAGTTTCAGCTCTGGCTATCATGCTTGTTTTCAGTTTCAGTGTCCAATCAATTTTATATATTTTTCTATTTTTAGCTCTTG
The DNA here is from genome assembly GCA_039519185.1 of Astragalus membranaceus. Classification (NCBI taxonomy): domain Eukaryota; kingdom Viridiplantae; phylum Streptophyta; class Magnoliopsida; order Fabales; family Fabaceae; genus Astragalus; species Astragalus membranaceus. The sequence continues at coordinate 142,665,766 of CM076846.1, read as the reverse complement.
TGAATATTGTATTTGGTATATATGTCTTTCCTTAATATTTTCATCATGGTTTATTTGTTCAATCATTTCATCAGGTAGGTATGCCTCCCAAAAAAAGATATGATGGTCTCCGTAATTGTCGATCCACACCAAATCAAGAACATGGATCTTCTGTGAGAATTCATAGGGTACCGTTACCCCAAAGGGCGTCTATGCCTAACATATCTTCATCTTTGGAAGATGACATTTCTGAGTTCGAGGATGTTCGAAACGAACCTGGTATCACAGAAGATTCATCTACTTCAAGTCAACCCAAGACTAATGCCAAATGGATAGTGGATGTTATTGGTATATCTACTATAATTAGGTAGTGGATTTTCCATTATTTATATTTTGGTGTACTAATATTTTGAATTATTTTGTGTTAGATGAGGAGGGTAATCGCAGCCAAAGAAGTCTGAAAGTGCGAGATTTGATTCCAAACAACTTAGGATTTAGGGTGGTGACCGAATGGAATGAAAGATCCCAACCAGTTGGAAAGTCTGCTGGTTTATTAGGAGGGTTTTTGGGTTTTAGTGCAAATAATTTTGACACATTCCCTATTTTGTACCATAAGTGGCCTAAAGTTCCCGAGGAGTACAAAAATAATGTTTATGACAACACTATAAAGGTAAAAAGCTTAATTACCTTAATATATTTTATTGTTATTTATGTTTTGTTACTAATATCGTTTATTATATTTGTATTAAAGGAGAAATTTGTGGTAAATGATGAAAGTCACAAGACATGGATTTTATCCAGTTTGGGAAAGAAATGGCGGGACAATCGTTGCAAGCTTTTTAAAGACTATTATAACTGGGAGCTTAGTCTTGAACAAAATCTTCGTAACCCGCCGCCGGGCATTGACGAAGATCATTGGAGGCTGTTTTTGGAATATAGGATGAAGCCTGAAACTATGGTAATAAGGAAAACTTTGAAATTGAACATGTTTTCTAGTTCATTGTTTTTTATTTTAAGACTTCCAATTTGATTTACAAAGTATTTGGAGTGGAGCATAGCCTGGATCCTAAAATATTATGACTTTGCTTATAGGCAATAGCTGATCAAAATGCTGAAAATCGCTCGAAGCAACAGGTTCCCCATACATTAGGGGCCAAGACACTTGCTAGAAAACAACATGAGCTGGTATGATATCTCATTTTTTATATTGTTTGAAATTTTGAGAAAATGGTTTAATTATATTTATATGTTGAAACATTTTAGGAATTGCAAGATGGGCGACCTTATAGTAGAGGAGATATGTATGGAATTGCTCATAAAAAATCAAATGGTGATTTTGTTAATGATGAGGCAAGACAAAACCATGTAAGTCCAATATTATATATTTATTAATGTTACTGATTGGACTGAATGCAATTTATATTACCACCTCCATCAATGTGATCAAACCTGTAACTTGTTCATTATGATTGATCAGAAAACTGAAACTGCTATTAGTCTGTGTCATATGCTCCATTACTTGTTTGAGCGTATCATTTTCCTTGTTGGTAATCGGTGAATCCATTCTGCTTGTCAAGCTGTCTGTCTTGCCAGCTTCTGTGTGAATGAATTCTTCCACAGTTAAAATCCTGTTATTGCATAAAACTGGTATATTTGTTTGAAGAAATGGTGAGAAGCACTGTTTAAAACTGAAAATGCTTTTAAAATGATTTGGAAGGTTTTGGCTGAGTAAAAATAATGTTCACTCACATTTTTTGTTCACACATACTGATCTGGTGCTCTCTATGGCTGAACACATTGTAGCAAATAATGTAAATCATCTCTGGAAATTGTCCCACAACTCATGTATTGAAATAATTTTTTGTTTACAACCACAACAACCTAAGCAAATACCGACTATAGTTTGATATTATGAAGCCAAGAGTGCTTCCAGCTTTGCAATCTGGTCATCCTCATTCTTTGGAATAGGATCCTTGTTAACCTCTTGATACAATCTGGTCTCCACCCTTTCAGTCTTCTCTTTACTTTGAGCGACGACTTTTTCTGCATGAAATGGAATTATATGCCCAAAATTGTACACTGAGATTTTGTTTCCTTCTAAAGCACATTGCTTATGATTTTATGATTGATTTATACATGTAGGAAAAACTGCAACAGGCAATTCTTGAGTCTTCTTCTGTGCATGAAGCCTTTATTCAAGTTTTTGGGAAAGAACATCCTGGGCATGTTCGAGGCATGGGACTCGGCGTAACACCAACTCAGATTCTTGGAAACAATTCTCATTCTACAACAGGATCATATTCATCGGATGCTAATGAAAAGATGTCACAGATGCAAAATGAAATTGACGCTTTAAAAGCACAAGTTGCTGAAGTTGATAGTCTAAAGGCTCAAGCTGCTGAAGTTGATGCTCTAAAGGAACAAGTTGCTGAATTGCCTCTATTGAAGGAACAACTTGCTTATGTTATGCAAATTCTTAAGCAAAATCAGGTGATCACCGTATTGAAATTCATACTGTTATGCAACTTGCTTATGTTATTGCTTTTGATGAAAAAATTGTTGATATCAAACTATGAAACCTGAATAATCCTTGGAGTTTATTACTGTCTTGCCAAGCCTGCAAAATTAGAATTCAGGTAATGTTAGAGAACAAGAAGATTAAGGACTTTTGTAGTGAACAATTGTAAAGGAACAACGAAAACAGTATTTTTACCATTTTCAAAATTTCTGGAAATATTGAATTTGTTTAGTAAGATATTTCTTAGTTTTAAAGAGTGGAATTGAAAACAGAAACAAAGAATGAAAGAAAGGAAGCACAGTCCCTAAAATATACAAAAGTGTGTCCATATATATGCAATGAAATGAAACAATTCCCCTCAGAAAGGATATAAAAACAGTGAAACAATAGTCCATATTCAAAACAAAGTTAGGAAAAGCATAATTAGAAAAACTATTGGAAAAACCTACTAGACATGCTAAAGTTGCATATCCAGGAATTCTATCAACCTTCATCTTAGCAATTTTTTTCACTCCAATATTTAGATACTTCCCAAAGCTACCTAGATTATTAGAATTCAGCTTTGCATTTTCAATTCTTATAGCTAGTACAGATTCACCACTTCTAACATGTTTAATAACACAACTCAAAATTGGAAAATCAGATATTGGAAAGCTTGTGATTGCAGCAGGAATGCACGCAGATTTTGTTTGTTCTTTGATTGTTTCACTTGGTTACATTCTTATTCCACTAGCTGAAATATGTCCTGATTTTGCCACAAAAAGGGTTGAACCTAAGTTTATTATTCAAATGGCACTTTCAGTTTTGGGACAAATAATATTCACAGCAACGATTGCACCATTTTTTATGAGTTGGGTTGATAATGAAAATCCAGATGGGAAACCAATGAAAGGTCCACATTTAGTACTATCAATTGCATTTGTGGTATTAATGTGTGCTTTTTCTACTTTGAATGGATATAGAGCAATTTTAAGTGCATTTTTGGTTGGAGTTTGTTTTCCTAGAGAGGGTAGAGTTTCCAAATGGGTTATTACCAAAATCAACTATATGCGACATTGTTTATATATTTGTTCTAATTTTATTTATGACTATTATTTTTCAGCCGGATAATTTGGAAACACATGGTTTGAGACGCTCTTCTGAATCAAGTAACATAGGAGAACATGAAGCAGCACCATCACGGAGGATATCTAGATAGATGATCATTGGTTGTATTTTGACTTTATTAACTAAGTTGTTTGTATTTTGACTTCATTAACTAGTTCTAGTTTGATGTTATGAACTTAGTTTGATTTATAAACTTTAGAACATTTGTATGTGTTTTTAGCATAAATTTAGTTTCTTTTAATATTTGTATTACCAAATAATTAATAAGTACATTTATAAAATTCGTAAAAGAAAGATATATATACCGAAACACAAAAAAATCCTTACGTTTAAAAAAAAAAAAACTGATCTGTTGGCGGCGGTTCCAAACCGCCTCCATATTTAAATAAAAATTTAATTTTAATTTAGTTGCGGCGGTTCCAAACCGCCGCTAACCGTAAAGTAGAGAATCAGTTAACCCATTGCCGGCGGTTGCAAACCGCCGCGAAGCATAACGTGGAAAATCAGTTGGCACATTGGCGGCAGTTGCTGACCGCCGCAATATTCGCGGCGGTTTGTGTGACGGTTGCGGGAACCGCCGCCAACAACACCTCCCGACGCTGAAAACCACGGCGCTTTTGGAACCGCCGCCAGCATTCATTAACGGCGGTTTAAACCGCCGCCGCTGGCCTTTTTAACCGCCGCCGTTAACAATGTTTTGCGTAGTGAACGTTTATAAAAGGCTAACATTATTAACATTTTAAAACAAAAAGGGCTGAATTGAAAAATAAAAAAAGCTTAAAAAGGGAATTCTGAATTTAAAAGGACCCTGTGCAGAATTTTTTCGTACATGCCATTATTTTGAGCCCATATATATCCACATAATTTTGTATAAATTTACTAACATAATAACAATTTCGGTAAAAAGTAATAATCAATTAGCTGTGAGGTTTTCTCTTTTCTATTTTCGGATAAATGTGAGAAATGAAAGTCGATTTTTTTTTTATATAGACAAATGATAGTGGAAGTTTTCTGCCTTCCTAAAACTCATTGATGTCCTTTAACTCGTCAATCGAGCAATATTCTTGTGACAAATAATTAGAATTTTTAAATCATTTTAATGAAAATAATTTGAAAACTTTTTCCTGGAGAACCTCAAGAAAATGTGTCTGTCTAGATAATTAATTAGAATAAAAACTATATATATATATATATATATATATATATATATATATATATATATATAAATATATCAGTGAGATTTTGATTCTTTTATGTGTTGAATAATCCTGGCTGGATTTTGATGATCAAATTAAAAACTAGTCAGCAAATGGTTAAACCTATAATTAACTCAAACTAACCAAAAGGTGGCTCAGATAATTTGTAGAGATAAAGTTCCTCTTTCGTAGGAGACCAATGAGGGAGGACAAGAACAATTCTTTTTGTATGGTTTTTTTCCCATGCAACTCCTTCTTCCTTTTCTCTCTTTCGCGAACCCTTCCAGACATTCAACAAGGTACGTAATTTTCATCAAGTTCAACTTCATCTCTAACTTGATCAATTATTATTTCATTAATTAATTCTTTAATTAATATCATTATTACCAGGGTTCTCAACCATTGTGAAAAGAGAAGCTAGGAAAAATTAAGGTTGTGTTTCCGGCATTGATGTGATTTTTTTTAACAAAAAAAAAACCACATTGCCGGAACACAAAAAAAAAAACATCATCATGACCAATCGTATTCCAGATAATCAATCTCCTGATGATGCAACGCCAGATAATGCTACACCTGATCACTCATCCTCAAATAACAGTAATGGATCATCATCCAAAGGTTCCTCTTCTACTAACCAATCTTCATCAAATAAATCACCACCGTCACCGTCAGGTGAAAAATCCTCCAAAAATGAAAACAAGGGCAACCATGATAAGACATGGATTGGATTTGCGTTTGTAGCTGGATTTGTTCTTCTTCTCCTCATCTGTATTTGTTTAATTTGCTCAAGGAGGAAGAAAAGTAAACAAAAGTATTATTTTGGTGGAGATCCTTCTCAAGGAACAGGTGACATGCATTTTCTGTATTATTCCTTAAAGTATTAATTTAGAAAAGTTTCGTATATATAACTTCTAATAATATTTTAGAAAATCGTTGTCAAAAAAAAATAATATTTTAGAAAATAATATTATAACATATGACTTTATTGTGTAGTATGAAAGGGTAAATGTGTAAGTTACAAATTCTTCATATCTTTTTTATTTATTTACAAAGAACTGTAGTTATGGAAAACTATAGTGTGTTAAGTTAATATATAGAAGTTGAATATACTTACTATAGTGACAGTTGCTAGCAGACCAGCTCAAAAGAAACCAACTAGTATTACTGCAAAAAATAGGGAAAATACAATGAATTCTTAGAGTATTCGAGACTTTAGACTTTCCTAGTGCTAAAAGACCCCAATTCTATTTATTTGATCTGTTTGCACAATAATTAACAATAACAAAATCAAAGACACATGCAGTTTGGGCATCAATCATACATGACATCATGCATATACTTCTATCATCATTAGAGTTATTTTCTTTAAAGAATTTGGTAGAATGAAGACTAATTAATACTTGATTCTTAATTAATTAGATTACTACTTATTTGCAACTCAACATCGAGACACTTCTTCACAATGTAAGTATAGTATATATAGTATTTGGTTATTTATTAAATTATCTTTGGACTCGACCATGAGTGATCATATAGTTAAATTAATGGTGATTTGAAATAACTCACACAGGGGGTAGCCATCACAATAGTGGACAATACCCTCCTCACCCTAATTGGCAACCAGGTCCATATGGGATGGATCATGTAGTGAGATTATCACATTCTGGGGGTCCTCCTAGTGGTGTTTGGAGTGCACCACATCCTCTAAATAGTGGTGACATGAGCTCTAATTATTCATTAGGAATGGGACCTCCTTCCTCTCCTGGCCTCTCTCTCAATCTCAAAGGCGGCACTTTCACTTACGAGGAATTAGCGGCCGCCACGAGAGGGTTTGCTAGTGAGAATATTATAGGACAAGGAGGTTTTGGGTTCGTCCATAAGGGAGTACTATCTAGTGGAAAGGAAGTAGCGGTTAAGAGTCTAAAAGCAGGCAGTGGGCAAGGTGAACGAGAGTTCCAAGCAGAAATTGAAATTATTAGTCGCGTTCACCACCGTCACCTAGTAACACTTGTTGGATACTGCATTTCTGGTGAGCAGAGAATGTTGGTCTATGAGTTTGTTCCCAATAACACCTTAGAACATCATCTTCATGGAAAAAAGGGTGTGCCTACTATGGATTGGGCCACCAGAATGAAAATTGCAATAGGATCCGCTAAAGGGCTCGCTTACTTGCATGAAGATTGTAAGTTTAATTCTCATACCTTCTTTCAAATTTTTTCTTTTCATTATCTGTGTCATGATTTTTATTTTATATATGCAAATTATTTCAGGTAGTCCTCGCATTATTCACCGCGATATCAAAGCTTCTAATGTCCTCATTGACAATAGCTTCGAAGCCAAGGTATCATACATTAACTTCAATTTTTTTTAATAATGTTTATCATCTTCATATTTTTACTCATTCTAACTAGTCTATTGATACCAACTTAATAATCAGGTGGCCGATTTTGGGTTGGCTAAGTTGACTACCGACACTAATACGCATGTATCAACTCGTGTCATGGGAACATTTGGGTAATTATCCATCCCATTTTCTAGGTTTCAAGTGCACTATAACAAAGAAAGTGAACATGCATATTTTCATAATGGTATTATATTTGTGACACTAATCAATCAAAATAAACTTTCAACAATGATGTAGGAGTACATACCAAAGGGAATATAATGACATATCAACAACTTCATCCCTCCAGTATCAATGACATATTCTTCTTACACTTAGGACCTTTTAAGAAAGAAAACATTAATTATGCACAAAATATCTCTCTTCCATTTATTTATTTAAATATATTAAGTCACAGAATTGGTAACTCTAACTAAAAGTTTCCCCAATAATAGAATAGAGAGTTGGAGCATATTTCCTTTTCTGAGCATATAATGTAAATGATTTTAGAATGTGGAAAATAAAATTGTGCTCAGTATTCAACAAAAAAGGTTAAAAAAAAATGCAAGAAACACATTTTCTTACACACTAACAAAATTGACCTGCCGCCATCTTTGGATACAACATCAGCTTTTGTTCTTCTTGTCAATTACCTGTAGAAGCCAATGACTAAAAATTTAAGAAATGAAGGAACCCTTATTTTTAGGCTAAATATATATTTTGGCCCTTTATCTTTGGGGTTGTGGTCACTTTGGCCCTTTATCTTTTTTTTTTCTCATTTTAGACCCTTATGTTTTTTGTGTGTGTCATTTTGGCCCCTGCCGTTATCATTTTGGTCCCTTATGTTTTTAATTGATTTCATTTTAGTCCCTTATGTTTTTAATTGATTTCATTTTGGGCCCTTATGTTTTTAATTGATTTCATTTTCGTCCTTAAAAATTTGTCTAAAAAAACATAAACATAACGGCAGGGGCCAAAATGACACAAACAAAAAACATGAGGGTCTAAAATGAGAAAAAAAAAAGATAAAGGGCCAAAGTGACCACAACCCCAAAGATAAAGGGCCAAAATATATATTTAGCCTTATTTTTATTAGATCAACACCAAAGCAGAATGAGCAAAAGAAGTGATCTTTCAAAAACTCTACATGAAGTGGAGTGTATCTTTGGATTTGAAAGCTAATAGGCTTTTCAGCAAAGTTGTTTACTTTATTGTCTTATCACCCTGCATGGCTGCAGCTCTATGTAATAACAATGTACTAATTTTTGTAAAGACACAGTCTCCCTTTTAAGGTAAATGACACAGTCTCCCTTTTAAAGTTGTACTAATTTTTTTTAAGTTGAGTGTAGTCCAAGTGTGATTTCTATATATAAATAGATATTAGATTAGATAGCAAAGGGAAGATTTACATATCAACAACTTCATCACTCAGAGAGTCAGAGTATAATGATATATTCTTCTTACACTTAGGACTTTTAAAGAGAGAAAACGTTATGCACAATTAAAGTATGTTTATTTTAATATCATCCAACTTGATATCTGAAATTTACTTGTTGATATAGGTACTTGGCTCCTGAATATGCATCAAGTGGAAAACTGTCGGAGAAATCCGATGTTTTTTCATTTGGGGTCATGCTACTTGAACTCATAACAGGAAAGCGACCTATAGATTTGACTAATACCATGGACGAAAGCCTGGTGGATTGGGTTCGTATTGTACATGCTTCCCTACTACTCTTTTTTTAATTTCAAACTTATTGTTTTTTTAGATAAGCAATTTCAAACTTATTGTAAAATTTTGTGCTGAGCAGGCTCGACCACTCCTGAGTCAAGCATTGGAGGAGGACGGCAACTTCAACGAATTGGTAGACCCGTTTTTGGAAGGCAACTACAATCCTTTGGAAATGGCAAAAATGGCAGCTTGCGCTTCTTCTAGTGTTCGTCATTCTGCAAAAAAACGTCCCAAAATGAGTCAGGTAAATTAAATATACGACGCTTATGCATAGTAATAAACATGACATAAAGAATCTATAATCACATTAAAGTGTGGCTTAATTATATGCAGGTAGTAAAAATTTTGGATGGAGATGTATCGTTAGACGATTTAAAGGAGGGGATGTTTAAATCTTCAGGGCAAAGTAGTAGTTACTCATCTACCGTTGGAGGCTCAGATCAGTATGATACAAAACAGTACAATGCTGATATGATAAAGTTCAGACAAGCAATAACGTCCACTCAGGAATTTGGTAATAGTAGTTAGCTACCTAGCCGAAACAACCTTAATTTTAGATAGCTGAATCAATGAGACCATTAACAAGTCTTAGCTAGCTTTGTAAGACCCTCATGAACGACATAACCCTTTTGTTTATGATCACATGCATGCATGCATGGTGGGGAAGGAAAAAAATAAACAATTTTATTGTCAGGGTTGTGTACAATCTGTTTCATTGGCATGGGAATGATCTAGTAGTTGTAGAGAATTGGGAGCGAATGTGTTAATTTTTGGAGTACTGTAGGAGTCTTTGAGATGTATATTTATATAATATAATTATATCTATATTGTATTATATAGACTATAAGATAAGATTAGTAAAAGAAGCTTGATTCTTAGATGTTGAGCTTTACCCTCTTAATTAATTTTAATTTTCAAATTTTTTTTACTGATTTTTTGACAATAAATTTTTCTTTCTGATTTTTTTTTGTCGTAGATGAAATGCCAAATAAACGCACACACACACACACTACCACACTGCTGACACCTGAGTTCGAACCCGAGAGCTGACGTCCCCATGTCGCTGAAATTGCCAAGGCAACCAACTGTCAACATTTTTTTCTTTCTAATTGATTATTCTTAATTCATATTTGAGTTTTGATTTTTGTTGCTTTTGGTGTCTTTAAATTACTATGGTTAATACTTATTACTATAGTTAGCTTGTATAATATCTATTTATATCTATTTATCTATTTATTTATCTATTTATACCAACGAACCTCGTATGAAATTACCAATTTGGATCTCTTTTTAACAAGACACATATCTAATTTAAGGGTAAACATGTCATTACCCTCTACTAAAATTACCTATAAAAATGTAAATGAGTCACTCTAAAAAAAAACTATCACCTTTTTGGAAAAAGTTATCACCTTAAAATTTTAATATTTCTCTCCGAAATTTGTTTACACTCTTATTGATAATCTACTATCTCCTCTTACTGATAATCTACTATATATCTATCTTTTACTATCTACTATAATCTACTAATCAACTAAAATAATCAATCGAAACTACGAGATAACTGCAATCTATTTATACGAACAAACCTTCTATGAAATTACCAATTTGAATCTCTTATTAACAAGACACATATTTAATTTAAGGGCCTTAACTTGCTGGAAAACAATCTTGAATTAATGAATTGAGTATAGAAACTCTTCATTCGCCCATATAAGCTTGGTACCGAGTTTAAAAACACTTTCGTAACTTTATTCCAATTAGTCTCGTTTACACCCCAACTTTGATTAATCTTAACCAAAGTGTTTAATAGGAGACACTTGATAGAAATACAGGTTGAAAATGAGGTCCACATATTGGTACTCCTCGATCGAGGTAAGAACAAACATGATTTTCTTGAAACGTGTAAACACGTTCTCAACAACTTTCTAAAAATCCATAACAGTTCTCATACACAATGAAAAATGTGACGGAAAAGTCATCTGTGAAACTTCTTGGTGAAGGATTTTCTCTTGAAGAGCTGAAGATAAAATGACTTGTTGTATCTAAATGGCTGTTCAGAAATCTCCTCCATTCTTGGTTCTTGGTTCACCACTCTCCCCTTGTTTGTTGTTTTCCGTTTGCCGTTTGTGTCGCGCTTTCATTGCTCGTTTCCTCACAAAGAAAAGAGGTATGCAATCTCTCCCTTTCTTGTAGGTAGCTCCTTTTCTCTTCCAAACTGCTGGCTTGGTAGCGAGGAACTTGAAAGGTTTATGTAGCTGTACGAATTCTACGTATGTAGTATTTATAACTTGATGATTCTAGTTTGATGAAGTGTTTATTGATCAATTTCTTGAACTTTATAATTAAATTGATGCTTCCAATTAGTATAAATTGTTGCCCTTACCTTAATGAAAGGTAAAGTGAATATCATTATTCTTTTCCTTGCTGCCCTTCCGGTTTCTATTATTCCTTCGTTGTTTGTAACCAAAATGTCTATTCCCAATGTTCTTTAAAGGTTCATGCAAATTTTGATAAGTAGAGATAGATTATTCAGGCCATCCTGGATTTTTTTGGACTTATTTTGAATAATTACATTCCTACTAGGGATCGCAATCATTAGCGTCTGTTTCAGAAAGACATAATACTGAAGTAGTGGTCCTCAAGACTATATTTTAGGGACATAAAATGATACTTACCAGATTTATATCGAGTGATAAATGGAGATGATGGTTCCTTACAAATAGGATAATTCCTCTATAAGGATTTCAATAAGGACAAGGTAAGGACAAAACTGGTACTGAAAGGCCTTGCCTAGCCTGTAAGTTTCCACTGTAAGGATTTCAATAAGTCACTGAATACAGATGAATACAGAAAATTAGCACTTTTACACACATGTAATTGGAAAGGAACATCCAAGTAGAACTTCAGCAAAACTCTATAGGTTCTAGACTTCTTGTACAGTTCTTATATATCAAGCCTGAAATAATAAGTTCTAAATATATTATATATATATATATATTACACTTACATATATTTCTCTCACCTCATCATTCACAAATCCACCATCCTTTTTAATGTGAGCAATTTGATACATGTCCCCTCTAGTGTAGGGTCGCCCATCTTACAATTCCTAAAAATGTGCACCTTATAAATATAATTATATAATTAACTTACGTTCTTAAATCACGAAGCAACAAAACAAGTGAACTATACCAATTCATTTCTCTTTCTTGCTAGTGACTTAGTCTAATGTATGCGGAATTTGTTGCTTCGACCGGTTCTCTGCATTTTTTTCAACTATTTACTATATGGTGCAACAAATTTAATAATCAGTAAATAGTATGCAAAGTGAATGCTAAAAAAACACAAATTCACTTATTACCATATTTTTAGCAGTCAGTCTATAATGCACAAACATATTCCAATGATCTGTATTAACGCCTGGTGGTCTCCTCTGAAGATTTTGCAAAGCTAAGCTCCTAATTATAGTAATCACGAAAAATATTAAATCGATTGTCGCTCAATTTCTTTCCCAAGTTTTTTAAGATAACTTTCTTGTTATCAAGATCGTCGACAACAAATTTTTCCTTAAGACAACCACAATAAATAATATTAGCAACAAAACTCGGGTATACATAATATATATTCAGTTAGATATAGTTCATACCTTTATGGTTAGATCATAAATAGTGTCCTTATAACCTCCAGGAACTTGTTTCCAATATTCATAAAAAAATTATAGTAGATATACCAATTATCTCCACGTTCCAACTTGCATCAAGAATTTGTAGGAGGTGTGGTTGAACCTTCAGAATTAACATCAGGTTCAAGTTCGGGTTCGGCTTGAATAGGTTCATGAATCTCATCCCATAGCTCAGGAATCTCATCTTGCGGTATTGGTGCACGTTGAGGAATGCTTGCAGAAGATCCACCTTCTTGATTTGAGATAGATCGACAACTACGAGGACCATTTCTTTTTTTAGGAGTCATTTTTTAGGAGTCATACCTGTATGAAATATGATTTGTTAAGTAAATCACAAAATGTTTCTGATTCAGCTAAAATTAGCATATAGTGATATTATATTTTTTTTGACGAGACATATAGTGATATTATAAGGAAAGCTAAAAGTTTTAAGAATTTAGCATAAGTACATATTATAAGGAAATTTGAAATCTAGAAACCAGCGCCATATGCTATGCCCTTCTTATGTTTGCTTCATTGCACTATTTTAGTTATACCTCCCGAATTTGAATTTACTGCTGTCACACATTATGTGAAGGATCTAAGAGAGAGAGAGAGAGCATTGGAATCTGATATTGTAATTGTAATTATAAAATCCTTACATTTCAGTTTAGGCAACTTGCCTTATATAGCTAAATGAAGATGTAACTAACTTTGCCATATGGGCTTACACTTGAGTAAAATCCGTTTTACTAGTTTTACTAAATGCACCACCTTTATTACTCTATTACGCCCCCTTCAAACTCAAAGTTGGGCCTGAATACGAGCCCACTTTGAATTTGACCCGTAAGTCCACGAAGCTTTGTAAGGGCAAGGGTTTTGTTAACGCATCTGCAATCTGTATCGTTGCTGGGACGTGTTGAATCCGAAGTTGCTGGCTTACAACCTTTTCACGTACGAAGTGAACATCAAGCTCCAGATGCTTTGTTCGAGAGTGAAGGACCGGATTATGCAAGATGAGGACAGCGCTGAGGTTGTCGCAGAGAAGAGTGGGTGTTTGAAATGGGCTTACACTTGAGTAAAATATTTTTTACTAGTTTTACTAAATGCACCACCTATATTACTCTATTACATTACACACATTCAGCAAACAACAATTCAAATTCACGCAATGAAAATAAGAACAAATCCAACAGCAACACCAACAAGAGTAAGTCTATTCATGATAGCTGCAATCTGAAAAAACTCACCTGCAACATTACATGTTGAAGAAGCTGCACTTCCACTTCTTCATTTTCCCTTTGATGAATATTTCAAAGAACTCATCCTTTTCCCTGCAGCATTGAAAAATGAAAATTTGACTTCCTAATGCAAATTATGCTCACAGTTCAACTTTCATATGATTGTCACAACCCTATTTCACCTAATGGTTCTGGGGTGTTTTCCTTTTACCAAAAAGAACTAGTGTAACATAGGGAACAAACAATTAAACTTGTAACAATTAGCCTTGTATCAAATAACACTTGAAGCTTCAATTCTGTAACAAGTTAGTGAGAAAATATAAGGGCGGATTGGGAGCAATATTGGCAGGTGACATATTTGATTAAATACAATGATATTTCACCGCGTTGAACTGAAATGAGGTACAACGATGATGAACTACGATTCCAGATCTGACGAAGAGGAACTATGATTCCAAATCTGACGATGATGAACTACGATTCCAGATCTGACAAAGATGAACAGAGAGTGTTAGGGTTTTTTGTGCTTCAGAGAGAGGGTTTTTTTGAGAGTGTTTGAGTTTTTGGGGAAAAGTCTTGCGGGGAAACGAAAAGATTCGCGGGTGTTTATTTTTTTGAAACAAAACAGGAACCGCCGCAGCAAGTATCAAAACCGCCGCCAGTGTTTGTTGATAGAGGCGGTTAAATGGAATTGCCGCAGAGTTCAGGCACCGAGTTCAGCTACAGTAGTGAATCTGCTAGCTTATCCGCTATCCGTTATAAGCTAGTTTATCCGCTATCCGCTACTTTTTGCCAAACAGAACCTAAGTATTAATACGAATTTGACTATCTTTTTAACTATCCTTGCTGAGCATTGTTTGTTATTATCTAATTAAGGGAACCCATTGTTGTGAAACCATTAGGTGTAGCAATATATGAGAATATGAAGATGTGCTTATATATTCTTGACAAAATTATAGAATGTGCTTAGGAGAAAATGAAAGCATATATATGGCAGATTTAATGCCATTCCCATATCTACGTTGCTCATAAGGAGAGAAACATAAATCTTAACTATCTATGATTAGGAACTATTAAAAGCTGCTAATTAATAGCTAGCCTTACGCTGGTTCAACAAATTAATGCAATAACAGATCAGAGAAGACTAAATGCAGTAACAGACTAAATGCAATAATAGAAATCAAAGCTAAAAACCAGTATGCATGCATAAAACTATTAGCTGAAACACGTTGGTTCAACCAATTGACAGAGAAGACAAACTGTTTTTTGGAGGATATAAATTCACTTCTTTCAAAACATTTAATTAACTTATATGCCCTCCTTTCCTTTTTAGTAAGCCTTCTAGTCTTTCAGGTATTCTTTCTCTCTATCTCTTTTTCTTTGAACAAGATATTCAATTAGATGTCATTTATAATCACTAAAACATGTTTTTCCCCTCTCACTTTCTCCCTTTTTTGTTGATTTGATGACGATTTTCCCATTTGATTAATTAGTTCACTTCCATTTTTTAAATAAATTTCTGGTTTCATCGATTGATGACAGATCCATAATTCTTTATTAGTGGAGGCAACAAATAGCATATATAATATTTTTTCAATAAAATATTATAAATTTTTACAAAATACATATTTTTGTTACAGAAAAATCCTAAAATACTTAAATTAATTTCAACAAATTATATAGCTAAAAGGTAAAATTTGTACCAACTTTTTCTCTATTTTATATATCTCTTGTGAAGTTTCTACATTTAATTTAAAAAATCCTCTTATGGTTATGGGGACAACCCTTATTTTTTTTATGGGAGCAAAATAAATTTTTTTTTGACAAAGGGAGCAAAATAAGTTTGTCATATTCTTTCTAACCAAAATAAGTTTCAAGTGGGGGCAAATGCCCCCAATTCATTACACATGCATCCGTCCCAAGCAACATTAAATGATTTCTTTTGATTTTTCATTAAATTTTGGTTGTTATTCTTCTTATTTTTCAGCTTGGATCGATCTAGTTTATTTTTAGTCGTAAGCCTACTTGTCATAATGTCTATCGTCGCCACGAATATAATGGATAATCTACCAACCGACATCCTACTTTTCATAATGTCTATCGTCGCCACGAATAGTCTGCAAGATCTTATTAATCTCACGATGGTTTGTAAATCTTTAAAGGAGGCAGCATTGAACCCCGAGGTTCTACGTGTTGTCTCTTTGAGGGGTGTTGATACCGTACAATCCTACTACAACAGTGATGAGAAAAACCTTTTTCTTCGAAGGTTGTACCTGAGTTTGAATCCTGAATACTATGTTCGGGAAGGTTGTCAGAAACTCCATAAGGGCGAGGTTGAAGCTGCAACCAAAGACTTCAGGATAGCAGCGTCACAAGGGCACGACTATGCTAAATACGCGTTTGGGAATGTCTTGGTTCTATCGAACAAAAAATGCCGTGTTGCTAAAGGCTACCGTTTGTTGATGAAGTTATTTTACCGAGGATGTCTGTTCACTTCTAGGGAAACATTCTGCGTCAAGGTGGGAGCAATTTGGAATTGGGGTTCACCACCATTACCAATGCCTTTGCAGTACAACACCATATGCAATGCAAATGGTGCGTGCGAAGGGGTGTCGTTGGTTCGTGGTTGTTGGGCCCCATTTAGTGAGGATGAAATTCGCACGCTGTGTGTAAATTGTCGCATTGACACTGAAGTGCAGTATTTCCTTCATAGAATTAAGTTTTCATTTGAAGCCCCTGTTGACCATTTCTCCAATCTCCACTTCACTCATGTATGGAATTTGTAGTAAAATAGGTGACAGAGAAGTAGAATGTTTTTTGTTTTGTTCTTTCTTCATTGTTAAGACTTTGTCCTTTTTTACAAATGTTAATTTGTCTTAGTAAACCAGTGATATATACATATTTTGTTAGGGAATGAATGTTGGTCTTATTTTGGCAACTCTCCCTTGCATCCTATGGGAGTATCAAATGACCAAATTCCGTAGTCTACAAGAAAATGGTAAAAATTAATTGTAGAAAGAAAAAGTTGATGTAACCAAAAAAAAAAAAATATTTCATGTGCATCCTTGCATGCATCCATGGATGTATAAAAAAGGCGAAATTCTCTATTTGCAAGAAAATGGTAAGAATTAAATGAAGAATGAAATGATCGAACTTCAACTGTCTCCTTTGAGTCAACCAAAAATTAGCCAAAAAACTATTAATTTGAATAAATGTAATCATATAAATTAAGTTATGTATTTTTTTTTGGTTTTACCCAGGGTATCCACTGCCGACCGCAGTGACTAATCCCCTCGCTGAATTCTAGGTGCCTCGAGGGGCAGGACAGCTGACCCAGAGTTTTAACGCTGCTTCGTACCCAATGTGAGGATCGAAGCCCCGACCCTTGGTTAATGGAGAATCAGCCCCAACCGCTGAACCCCACGCTCTGGGTTAAGTTTAGTTATGTATTAACTGGTAGTTTATATATTTTTTCTATTTAATGTTATGATTTGATATTTGAAAATGAATTTTTGCTATAATACCTACAAGTTCACAAGTTCGATTCAACTTTCCATTCTCACAACTCCTAGAAACAAACAATTTTCCATATAAAATACTAATATAAATATATCTAATTTATCTGTAATAACCCTAAACCCTAAATTCATAGCTTATTATATTTACTAATTGTGTTATATCTATTAACTTACTAATTGTATTTAAATTTCAGTTTTTGCTAAATTATTAGGACTTTTATTTCAATGAAATAACTCTGTACGTAATATATACGTCTAATCAGTATAAGAAATCACCTACTTCCACTCCAAGTTTCCAGCCTCTCCTATAGCGGCGGTTAAAACTGCCAGAATTCAAAAAAAAATCGAAGTGGCTTTTAGCGACAATAAAAACCGCCAGAATTTAGAAAACAATTGTAGTGCCTTTTAGCGGTGGTGCCTAACTGCTGCAATTAAAAAAAAATTAAAAATCAGATTCGCATATGGCGACGGTTCGTAACTGCTGCAAGCTAAAACAACGTGGCGGCAATTCTGCTCAACGGTTGTCAAAACGGCCGCAAAATCCACGCCGGCACATAATAGCGCGGCCTATGCAGAACCGCCGCAAAAAGCAAATACCAGCGGTTATAACAGTCGCCGCTAAACGTTTTTTTTGGTAGTGTACGTGTTACATTGGGCAAATAATCTGGGGGAACCATAGATATTTTTTATTGGGGTAAAACCCGGTTGTAATGATATTGCTTTTTTTTTTTGGCAAAGTAATGATCTGGCTTGGATAACGAGGAAGAAGTTAAAAAGTATGCAGGACTCACTAATTTTTGAAGAGAGTAAAGTTGTGAGAGAATGGAGAAGAGAGTGGACTACTTTTTTTGTCTTACTTTAAGCCCAACACTTTTTTGGAAAAGTATGGAGAGTATACATCTTATTGTGGACACTTTGGGTTTCCTTTCCGCAGTGGACTTGAAGAAATATCTTGGTGTTCCTATCTTTCATAAAAAGGTCAATAGGGGTACCTTCGGTTTTATGGTAGAAAAGGTAAATTGACTACTTAGTTCGTGGAAAGCTGGAAACCTATCCTTTGTCGGAAGACAAACCCTTTCCAAATGTCATTGAAGCCTTGCCTATATATGTAATGCAATCTAGCATTCTTCCAAATGGAGTGTGCAATGAAATTGATAGAAAGTATTGTTCCTTTAGTTAGGGTGATGCTCAAAATGAAAGAAATTTTCACATAGTATGATGGAAGCAAAATTGTAATCCCAAGGAAAAAGGAGACTTAGTACTTATCCTTCATCTTTATGGACCTCTACTAGTTCATTCGAAACATCAATGAGGGAGTGAAGGTATTTCGTGTATCAATACTAAGCGTAATGGATGTGCAAACAGGATCTCTTTTAATAACCTCATTGTTAAGCATCTTGGCATTGGGGATTCAACAAAAAACGTTTGCGACCTGGTGGACAAAGATGGTAGATGGAAAATCCTGAAATATGTGGGTTTATTTCCTCCAAACATCCAATGTGAAATTAGGGAAGTCCCCACAACTTGTTAAGAGGTAAGGATGTTCTGGCCTAGGGTGGAAAAGCAAATTGTGCATTCTGAACGACGTTTGCATACAAGGTTATAGGATGTCTTTTTAAGTGCACACATGAAGGTGCAAAGCCACATTAGGTAAAAGGGCTTATGTGGAAGATGCACTACAACAGATTTGGGGATGGGCAGCGCTTTTTTTTAGCCAAGGGCAACGCTTTTGAGCGCTGCTAAACTTTGCGCTGCTGATTCCACAACAACAATGGGCGGCGCTTTTAAAAGCACTGCTCATTGATAGCCATGGGTAGCGCTCCTGGGGAAAGCGCTGCTCATCATGTTAGCGCATTTTGGGAATGGGCAGCGCTTTTTAGGGTAAGCGATGCTCATTCCCAAAAGGCGCTAACCAATGGGCAGCGCTTGAAGGACAAAGCGCTGCTCATTGCCTTAGCGCTTTTACGAATGGGTAGCGCTTTCTCCTAAAAGCGCTACCCATTCCTAAAAGCACTAAGGCAATGAGCAGCGGTTTGTCCTACAAGCGCTGCCCATTGTGTAATTTTATTTTTTATTTTTTTCTGTTTTTGTTTGTTTTCCTTGTTTCCAAATTCCTTCCAATTCTGTTTCTCAGCAAGTAAACCAGCAAAATCACACATAACTAACTTAGCTATATGTATCCAAATACACCAGAATCAAAACAAGCGCTCGTTAATGAATTAAACACTTGTGTCCCAATTCATTCCAATTCTATTTCTCAGTAAAACCAACAAATTACAATACACCAGAATTAAAACAAACTAGCTATATATATATATATATATATATATATATATATATATATATATATATATATATATATATATATCCAAATGCACAAATATGCACAAATATACCCAACAAGATAAACCAAAACAAACTAGCTAACAAGTTATTATCCAATTCAAATGTATCAAAACTAGCTAAAGTTACAATATGAACCAAATCTAAATGGAATAACTATAATATAGAGTAAATGAGAAAAAATGGTAAATCATCTAATAACAAATCTAAATCAGTTGTTAAGAGAAATATAATTTGAAATACTAATTGATAATAAGATGCTGAATAAACTGGCAAACTCATGATTTCATTTATAAAACTTACAGAGAGTTCTTTGGGATTACAGAGCTCAAGAGTTTTCGATGCCTAGTGTAAGAGTATAGATAGATTTAGTTTAATCTGTTTGTGTAACATGCTACTACAGGTAAACCACCTTGTAATACACTTAGCATCACCTGCTACAGCAGGTTACCTCATAGTCAAGGTGACCCTATATATAAAGGATCTAGGATAGCATCCAAGTGATCTTTGGTGGAAACAGGACTTCCAACCGCAGTGAGAGAGTCCACTAGGTTCTTGATCTTGGCAAGATAATCGTTCACAGTGTTACCTTCAAGTTGCGTATTGCGAAGTTCGTTGCGAAGCTGTCTGATCTTCGTGCGTCCTAACTTGGCGAAGTAAGCGGGGATCTTACCCCACAATTTGAAAGTGTGTACGCAGCCAACGATTCGAGCCTGGATAGGAGTAGTGAGAGAGTTCGGAAGAATCAGGATCGGGGCAGAAGTCAACCGTTCCTTTAATCCTAGGAAACAGTCCTCACAATCAGTATCCCAAATAAACGGTTGGCCCTTGCGAGTTAGCCGGGTGAGTGGGAGAACTAATTAATTGTGAAAATCCTTGGATAAACCTTCTGTAGTAACCTGCTAAGCCCAAAAATCTCCTTACCTCAGTCACCGAAGTTGGTCGCTCCCAATTCAGTACGGCTTCCACCTTGCTAGGGTCCACTGCTACTCCCTCCTGGGAAATCACATGACCCAAAAACTTTATCTCTGACATCCAGAAATCACACTTTGAAGGTTTCGCATATAGCTTCTTCTCTCGGAGTACTTCCAAAACAAAGCGGAGATGTTGAGCATGCTCCTCAACTGACTTTGAATACACCAAGATATCGTCGATGAAGATGACCACAAACTGATCCAAGTAGGAATGAAATACTCGATTCATGTAATCCATAAAAACAGCTGGGGCATTAGTTAGTCCGAATGGCATCACTACAAACTCGTAGTGTCCATACCTCGTACGGAAAGCGGTTTTCGGAATATCTAACGCCCTCACTCTGATTTGATGGTATCCCGATCTTAGATCAATTTTGGGAATATTCTAGCACCTCGAAGTTGATCCAGTAGGTCATCTATCCTTGGCAACAGATACTTATTCTTGATGGTAATCTTGTTCAGTTGACGGTAGTCGATACACAGTCTAAAACTTCCGTCCTTCTTCTTGACTAATAATACCGGAGCACCCCATGGAGAAGCACTCGGTCGAATAAACTGCTTGGAAATTAATTCCTCAAGTTGGGACTTCAATTCCTTCAGTTCAAGAGGAGACATCCTATAAGGTGCTATAGATATTGGCCCTGCACCAGGCGCCAAATCTATAGAGAATTCTACCTCTCGTTCCGGAGGTAAAGGGGAAACCTCGGGAAAAATATCTAAGAACTCATTAACAACTTGAACAGATGATAAATCCAAACCAGCTTCAGTTGATGCAGATAAAATAACAACAAAAGCCTCCGCACCTTGAAATAGAGACTGTTTGGCCGAAGTGAAGGAAATGACACCCTCAATTGCAGGTTGTGCTTGTCCCACTTCTTCAGACGGAAATTCAGTTGCACGGTTAAAGCAGTCAATGGTAACATGATTGGAAGTCATCCAATTCATTCCCAATACGATCTCCATTCTCCTCATAGGCAAACAGATAAAGTCAACAACAAAATCCCTGGCTCCTATGGTAAGTAGACAGTTAAGACACAACGACTGGGTTCGAACACGACCCTTTGCAGCACTAAGGATAGTTATCGGTTCAGATATAGGAGATACTGTTAATCCTAACCGTTCAGCACTTGCTTCTGAGATAAAACAGTGAGTAGCACCAGAATCATACAGTATATTAACAGATTGATTAAAAAGAGAACCTGTACCCCTTATGAGATTATCATTTGGTGTGATGGTCTGAGCGTCCAAAGTGTTGACTCGGGCCTGCCTTTGAGCGTCAGGAGACTCGAAGAAGGTTTTCCTCGTCGGGCAGTTATTAGCATAGTGACCCTCTTCCTTGCAAAAGTAACACTGATTTGGTGCTGCTTGACACCTACCCCTGTGATACTTCTTGCAGAGGTTACACTTGTTAAGCTTGGGGGAATCAGTCATCTGTATCTGCTTTCCTTTATCAGAATTTCCCCTCTATCTAGGGTTAAAAGAAGTTGATTCATTCCCCCTTTGTTTCTCCTTCCAGAAATCCTTCCTTTCAGCATACATTCTTTCTAGATCGTCTTCAGCAGTGTGTGCTTGTTGCATTAGCATCATGTCATTCATCATCTTCTGCTGAGTTTCAAAGACATTCTGCATCCATTCCTGATGAGGCTCAATAGGTGGGTTTCTCCTACCTCTTCCAGCCATGATTCTGCGAAATATGCACAAAGTATTAAGTTAATCAGGCTTTGTAACACCCCGATAATTTCTAACTTGTAGAAACTACCGAAATGCACTACTGGCATACATCAGAGTGACTTTCCTTTTAAAATATTGAACACATTCTACACTTCGATGAAACTCATCAAACGCACTTACATATCTGAACATAATATAATCAAAGTCGGTCCTCACATAACTCAAACTAGTGTTCAATACTCAAAACCGAAAGTCTGCGGAAGCGATTTACAACTTCATGACATAAGTCGTACAATCGTATATCTAAGGTACCGAATACAAATATACAGAGATACAAAGGAAACTGAAATACAAAGATACATAACATGACAAAAGGAATGTCGTCAGCAATTCTTCAAGCGTCTCCATAGCCCTGCCTCACGGTCTTCAACTCTCCCTGCTTAACTGAAAAACAACAACAATGGATTGGGTGAGACAACTTGTCTCAGTGAGTTCTATCGAGACCCCTTACTAACTCTCTCGGTTCAATTATGCTTGATTTCATGAATCGTAGCCCTTAAGTCGACTACGGGGAACATACAACGTGTACTCGTGGCCCTTCTAAGCGACACACAAAGCACACGCAATAACAATGATTCTTAGCATATCACCGGGTCTTATTTTAAAGATTCCGGCAAACCCAGTCCCTGGCCATTTCTACTACCTTAGGGACAACAATGTAACGGGCCTAGGGGATAAGGCTCATGACTTCCTCTCCCACTAGTACGCTAATCCATGAACAGGGTCGTCACCCCAGCAATGATGTATATAATATATACCATGAACAATGAGCAGTGAACAGTGAACAATGAACAATAACCAAACCATGAGCTTATGCCTAACAGTGAACTTGTACTTAACTTAGTCTTGTACTAACATGATCTTATTATTAGGTGATCTCACACGGCTTACTAAGGTTTACTCTTCTAACTTATCCTGATAATAATAATCCAATCAGTCCAGCACAATATATCAATCACAATCATAGCATGACAATCAAATCCATAACACGTTCCGTATACCCGCATTGGGCCGTCAATAATCATTCAATCATGACATGAGGTTGTTATCATTAAACTTAAGCAATTCCAACGAATTACGGTTATTTTATCATTTCATAACATTGGGAAGGGATTAGGATAGGTTTGGAATCAATTAGGAAGCGTTTGGACACCTTTAAAAATCTGGGTCAGACAGATATGCACGACCCGTGCTTAATGGCGCACGATCCGTGCGCGAAATGGAAATTTTACAGAAAGCATCAGAAGGATCCGCACGATCCGTGTGCCAGGGCACACGATCCGTGCCTGATGCACCGTCCTGTAAAATGGCCATTTCGTGCTGTTTTTGACTCTGTCTCGTGTCCAAATCTTTTCCCGATCGAAACCTAACTTATCAACCTTTAATAACAGAATATCATCCAGCCAAACACTCCATATATCACTCATCATAACAACCATAATTATCAAACACGATCTCAATCAAACAACAACATAACTCGGTATTTAAAACGGGTTTTCGCAAAGCGGCTTGTCGCCAATTTCTTTTAAAACGCGAGACTCAACCAGAACACATGATAGTTTCCCTAGTGAGTATAGAACTCACCTTTTGGCGATGACAATCGCTCCCAACGCCGAAGCTTCGCGAACTCGGACGAACGGCGATCCCACGAATCTTCCCGAATCCGCTCCAGCTACTTCCAGCAACAAACTGTCAATTTGCAACGAGCATAGCTAGGTCAATACGTGACCAAAGTCCTTAAAATCAGTGCCCATTGTGAAGAGAATTTTGTCTACTCTCTGATGGAGAAAGATTCACTTGCATGCAACCAGTAGTTTGGGAGATATCAACAAAACAAGAGGACTGCTCCAGAACAGTGGCTGATTCTTAATCCGAAAGTTGTGAGCATGATATCTCTCTCACTTCTCAATGAAATCATGCGGTTCGTGTGCCCAAAATGAAGATCTTTGTGTCTAGTTTCCAGAGGGACAAGAATCACGATCATCGGAGTTGTGTACAGGGAGATACGATACAATCACCGAAGGTAGGTAAAACGGGTTTTACCCAGAATTTCTGATTAGCTTGATCACCATCTTCAATCACTTGCCATTTCAAATCTGAGCTTCCACTTTCTGTACCAGCAACATTACAACCTTCAAAACACTTCCAATTCATAAAGTGGGTTCAGATGTACCTCTCTTCTAACTCTAAGTGCACATGCAAGGCATCAAGTGAGCAAAGACTCCATTTCTTCCATGTGGAGCTTGAGTGGCTGAAAATGGTAGAGAGGAGGTGAGAATGATTCAGCTTGCATCTGGTACTGATATTGGTATGAGTGGGAAGAGGAGAAGAAATGGGATATAATGGTGGCTAAATCTTCAACATGCATGAGGGTTTGATGAATTGTTGCTCTCATCCTTTCTCTCCCTCACCTTCGACTTCTCTCCCTCTCCACTCTCTCTATGTTTTTCCATTTCTGTTTTAGAACTTGTGTTTATGTGAGATGGGTTCAGTTGGAGGGTGTATGGGCTGAGGGTGTTATGGTTTGGGAAAAGACCATAATGCCCTTAGTTCATTAACTCAAGGTTTTTAGGTCAAAACCCCCACTAATTCTACGGTTAATTACTCGGCATAAAATTTCTCGACTCGTCTGTTCCCGAATTCCGAATTATTAATTCCTTCGATTAGCGGTTATATAAATTTCGCTTTAAAAATGTTATTTTAAAATTAGGGATGTTACAATCAGGCTCAATGTCTAATAGCATACTAAGAAGAATCGGACTTAGAAGACGTAAAAGACTCTTAACATCTACGTCCGACTAGGTCGAACCGCTTTGATACCAACTGTAACACCCTGGTATTTCTAACAAGTAGATATGTTGTAATGCACAACTATAGTAATAATCAGAGGACACAATTCCTGTTTAAGTATTGAACGTGCAAACTTTTTCCGACAATAAACCATAATATCTCGGAGTCATCCGTCTTAATTCCATAATGTTTCTAACATCCGAAGGAATACAACCCAAGTGTTCAATACCATAAACAGAGAAATCAAAAGCGGTTCATACAACTCATAAATAATTACAAGTTATATAACCATAACAGGTCAACCGGAAAGATAAAAGAAAACATCAAGGCTGCACTTCGTGGGCACCTCCGCAAGCACGTCACCTACTCGTGTCGCTTACTCTTTCTCTTTCCCTGCTTCTCTCTAAAAACAACAATAATGATTGGGTGAGACAACTTGTCTCAGTGAGTTTTATCGTGCCCCCTCAGTATCACTCGGTTTTGTAACACCCCGATAATTTCTAACTTGTAGAAATTACCGAAATGCACTACTGGCATACATCAGAGTGACTTCCTTTCTAAATATTGAACACAATCTGTCATACCCCAATTTTGTCCGGCTTAGGTCCAAACCCTAATTTTCCACACAAAAATAAATTATGCATCATTTTAGGGTTAGAATGCACGTTTTGGGAAGTTAGGGTCAAAAAGGGCATTTTGGTCATTTCTCACAAAAGGGTCTCTAAAAACAATTTTTGCAATAGGCCTCATGCATCAAATTAGGGTTTTTGAAAAATATGTTATGCATGCATGGCAAGCTTTGGAAAATATTTTATGCATGGCAAAGACCTAAAAGCATTTTGTGGAAAGCAAGAATTGATTTCTATTTTGTTCCAAAGGCCAAGAATCGATTTATGGTATATTGCATAGGCCTTGAAATCGATTTTCAGGCTCTTCCATAGGCCATGAATCGATTCCTAATTGTTTTAACTAAGTGAAGAATCGATTCCTACCTTTTAGGATGTCCTGAAAATCGATTTCCCTTGCCTATGTTTAAAGCATGAAATCGATTTCTACACATACTCATGCAAAAGCTAAGAATCGATTTCCTTAAATTTTAAAAGACTATGAAATCGATTTTCAGGATCTCCAAATGTCCTGAAAATCGATTCCTACCTTTTTCCATAGGCCATATAATCGATTCTTATCATTTCCAAAAATAAAGAATCGATTCCTACATATTTCCAAAAGCCACATAATCGATTTTCAGGATCTCCAAATGTCCTGAAAATCGATTCCTACCTTTTTCCATAGGCCATATAATCGATTCTTATCATTTCCAAACATAAAGAATCGATTCCTACATATTTCCAAAGGCTCAAACAATCGATTCATCCTTGCAATAAATGTTTTTTAAAAATTCTACGCTTTCCTAAGCCTATAAATAGGCAGCCTCAAATCACATTTGGGGAGGAGGAGATTTTTACGAGACCAGAGAAACGGGGACACATCTCACGAGATCAGAGAAACACACACATTTGCTCCAGACATTTTTCGCGAGATCTGAGAAGACAACTCTTGCAAATCTCATGTTCCAGTTCTACGCTTCATTTTTGCTCTATTCGCGCCGTTGGTCCGTCTGAGCTGATCTCCTGCAAGGGTTAGTCGGGGTTTGCGTTCTTCAGATCTGTAATATCTGTCTTCATCAGAGGTATTTCAGTCTTTTCATTTGTTAATATTTAGTTATTGTGATCCATGTGATTTAACTTAGCTATAGCGTTTATCTACTCGTTCTTGTATATTATCGTCCATCGCTGATGACGAACCATATGATTCCCACTTATGCCTAGTGCATCATGTTCTAAGTGGTGAAGATGGTCTCGGGTGATTCAGCTCGCCCCTTTTAAACCCTTTCAAAAACATTTATTAGAACTACGTCGCTTTGATTCCCGTTTGGGATACGTAGGAGCGAGTCACGTTCTCGTCAAGCGCAACAAATAAAAATTCTCTTCATCCCCCTAAACCAATCATTTTCATAAAACAAACAAAAATCATTTTCAAACCCATTGTTGCTAGTAGCTCATCAGAGCCTCTGTTCGTTTAGCTATTAGTGACAATGTCCTTTTCTCCTAAAAATAATAAACGATGATCCATCATAACCTTTGTTAGTTTGATCATCATGCGAATCAATCTCTTTCGAAAATCACTTTCAAAAAAGATAATAAAAAACGAGTTGTTATCAATAGTCCATTAGAACCGTTGTTCGTTTGACTAGCGGTACAACTCTCTCTTTTGAGTATTTAGCAGTGATTCATCATAGCCTCTGCTAGTTTAATCATTTGCTAATGCTCGTCCTATTTCAAAAACTCACTAAAAAAGATAAAAAACAAAAACTTTTCAAAAAGACGACCAAGAACTACGTAGCTTTGAATTCTCCATCGCACCGGGAGATACGTAGGAGCGGGCCATGTCCCGTCAAACACTTTTTTCTAAAAAACCTTTTTCCCCCCAAAATAAAATTTTTGTTAAGTTTTCCCAAGAAATAAATAGGCAAATCTAGGTATTTTTCAAATCAAGTGTTAAAACCACACATTTAATTAGAGGTTCCCTTTCGGTAGAAAGGACGTGCGCGGTGCTAACACCTTCCTCGCACGTAATCGACCCCCGAACCTATATCTCTAGTTTTCAAAGACCATCCGCCTTGTCCAAAAGACCTTTTTTCAATGTTTTGGTCTTAAAATTAAAATATTGGTGGCGGCTCCAAAATTTTTTCCACGTTGTACATCGGGAAACCCGAGCCGGGGATTTTTCGGGGTGCAACAGCTGGCGACTCCACTGGGGATACTTTTTTTAAAAAGACGAGGGTCAAGCCTAACTAATTTAAATGTGTAGTTTAATGTATTGTTGATTTGATTAAAACCTTGTTTGCCTTTATTTCTTATCATTGATTGTAGGCGTATGCATTTGTGTTCTTCTATGTTTGTTCCCTGTCTCATCTTTTATTCCTTTTCTTTTTATATGTTTATGCCCATGCATTCTTCCAACCCCCATGTTCCCTTCTTTCTTTGCTCCTTTTCTTCAAGGTAAGCTCATGCATTTCTCCCCAATTCTATCATGTCCCTTCTTCTCAGCTCCCTTTCTGAAGTAAGTAATGTGTTTGTCGTTGGTACCCTAGGCTAGTAGTATTTGAATAATATTGAACCATAGGGTAGACAACATGCTATTATCTGGACTGCTCTGGTTTTCATTTCAGGTGAGGGTAGTACTAGGGAAAAATGCCCTTGACACACACTACACTTATACCCTGTGACTATGTGTTTTGAGTGGGACCATAACCCAGGTCTGCAAAAACCTAGGAGAGTGGAAACGAGTAGTGACTGCCAATTGGACCAATGTCCTTCTGCTCTCACGAAAGTTTCAGCCAGAGTATGCTCTTTATGGTACCTCACACCAGATGGCATTCCATCGTTGTGGGTGTTATCATAAAAGAGATTTAGCTCTGGTAGCCTTTGCAAGGGAGTGAATAGAGCCACACAGAAGGATTACCCTTTTAATTGCCCTAGATCATAGGTCTTACCTCTTTTTAGGTCACAAGGGCTTTTCCAAAATTGTGTGTGCATTATTACATCTAGTTACTTCCTTTCCGCCAACATTTTTTTGAAAAAAAAAAAAAAACAACAAAATCAAAAAAAAGAATATGTTTCTCCTTCTCTTTCATGAACACCTATATGAGGTGGCATATAGGGTATACCGCCCTAAATTTTCAAAACCCCACCTGTAAATATCTGTCTTTATAACAAGCATCCTCATCATCCGCATTTTACATCATAACAGCATGCATTACATAAGCAAAATTCTGAAAAATTCATACAGCATTCCTCATGCATCTAATAACATAAAGCCATGTGCATATGCATTGCATTCATTTACGCATTCATACTTGTACTCATAAAAGATGTTCTATCATCAGAAAGAAAAACAAAAGGCAAACTGGTTCGCCAACACCGATACTCTACCCGTCTACAGGCAAGACTAATGGCTAACAATCAACATCTCGAAAATGAGGACCCATTGGGTCAAGATGAGTCGGTTGTGGAGATTCTTAACCCCGAGCAGCTGGCTCAAGAGAATCAAGCTTTGAAGACTAAAGTGGAGGCTATGGAGGCTCAGAGGGCCGAGATAATGAATATGCTGCAAAATCTGAGAAGTGGGACCGCTGCTGAAGCCATTCCCGTGGTGACAAGTCAGCCTGCTGTGGTTACTTCTAGTGGAGCTGTGGGTGTGCCACACATTCACATCCCTAATCCCAGTATTATACCTCCCAGAAGTTCTTCTGCTCTTGCTCCAGAGGTTATTGTGAATCCTCCAAGTGTTGCTTATCAAATGGGAAACTCCGCTCAGTATGGGGTTTACTACTTCAGTCCGAGGAGCTATCCTCGGGGCCAGATGATTGAAAGCCCACAGCCAAGAGACAGATATCACTTGCTAGAAGAACGATTGAAGGCAATGGAGGCCCAGATACGTGAGATGATGGTCATATTGCAGAGCTTAAAGAGTGGGGCAGCTGCTGAAGGTGTCACTGTCGTGGGTCCAGTTGGTGTCATTTCTTTCATTCCTCCGCCACCACAAACTGTTCCATTCTCTGCTCCTGTGCCATCCCAGCAAGGCGGTGACAGTCACAAGGCTCAGGGTTATCAGTACAAGAAACGAACCAGTTTTGATCCAATACCGATGACATGCACTGAATTGTTTAATCACCTGATTTCCAAGAACCCGATCAGCACCCGGCCAATGAAGGCCCTTCAACCGCCATTTTCCCGAAGGTACAATGCAAGTGCTACCTGCAGTTTCCACGAAAACGGGGTTGGTCATACTGTGGAGGAGTGCAGAGCCTTCAAACATGCAGTGCAAGACCTGATAGATCGGCGCGTGATTCAGATAGAAACCCCCGATATTGATGGTGAAGAAGAAATCAATGAGGAAGTAACAGCGGTGCCTGCGAAAGAGGGATGTTGGGATACCCTAGGGGAGCCCAGTGGAAAGTTTGATTACTTGGTCAGATATGACGCTCCCGAGAGTGCTCAAACCCGAATGGAAGACATCCAGCCCACGGGATGGGATGAGGAAGAAGAACAACACGATCAAATTGCTGTCATCAATGATGGTACTAAGTCAGAAGAGGGTGGTGCAAACCTGGTTTGTCGCTGCAGTGCTGGTGAAAGAATTAAAGAATTGAAAGACTGCTGATCCTCCTGGGACCTTTTAAAGTAGTCATTTGTAATGCAACCCTGTGGCTCTGCCCAAGGCCACAGGACCAGTTGTTAGGGGCGCACATGTTTTTATTTTCTAAATCATCATCATCAATAAAAATGTTGTTTTTGAATTCCAATCAATAAAAAATCAATTCCTTTTCATTTCATGTGTTTCTTCTTTTCTTTATTTTTGCTTGCTTGTCTCAATAGTCCATTAGAACCGTTGTTCGTTTGACTAGCGGTACAACTCTCTCTTTTGAGTATTTAGCAGTGATTCATCATAGCCTCTGCTAGTTTAATCATTTGCTAATGCTCGTCCTATTTCAAAAACTCACTAAAAAAGATAAAAAACAAAAACTTTTCAAAAAGACGACCAAGAACTACGTAGCTTTGAATTCTCCATCGCACCGGGAGATACGTAGGAGCGGGCCATGTCCCGTCAAGCACTTTTTTCTAAAAAACCTTTTTCCCCCCAAAATAAAATTTTTGTTAAGTTTTCCCAAGAAATAAATAGGCAAATCTAGGTATTTTTCAAATCAAGTGTTAAAACCACACATTTAATTAGAGGTTCCCTTTCGGTAGAAAGGACGTGCGCGGTGCTAACACCTTCCTCGCACGTAATCGACCCCCGAACCTATATCTCTAGTTTTCAAAGACCATCCGCCTTGTCCAAAAGACCTTTTTTCAATGTTTTGGTCTTAAAATTAAAATATTGGTGGCGGCTCCAAAATTTTTTCCACGTTGTACATCGGGAAACCCGAGCCGGGGATTTTTCGGGGTGCAACACAATCTAAAACTCGATGCTAAAACCCATCAAGTGCGCTTACATAACTGAACATGAGAATACATAATATCGTTCCTTGCATGCTCACTAGTGTTCAATAATCAAAACAGAAAGTCTGCGGAAGCGATTTACAACTTAAAAACATAAGTCGTACCATCGTACATCTAATAAACTGAATAAAAATACAGAAATACAAGGGAAACTGAAATACAAGACATAATAAAGATAGCAGCTGCTCCTCAAGCGTCTCCATAGCCGTGCCTCACGGTCTTCAACTTTCCCTGCTTAACTGAAAAACAACAACAATGGATTGGGTGAGACAACTTGTCTCAGTGAGTTCTATCGCGACCCCTTACTAATCCTTTCGGTTCAATTATGCTTGATTCATTATTCAAAACTCAAAACTCATAGTCCTCAAAGTTGACTATGTGGCTGAACTAATCTCAATCACTGAGTCTAACAATGAACTATGCTCAATCACTGAGCCTAACAATGAACTATGCTCAATCACTGAGCCTAACAATGAACTATACTCAATCACTGAGCCTAACAATGATTCTTAGCGTGTCACCGGTCACTTGGCATAATAAGCTTCCGGTGAACCCGTCCCCACTAATCACTAGTGGGTCCCTGATGGGGCCTAGGTTCATAGGGCTCATGACTTCCCCTCCCCTAGCACACTAAACTGAAATAGGGTCGTCACCCTAACAATGATGTATATGATATACAATAACAATGAACACTGAAAACTACTCAATCACTGAGCCTTGAACATCTACTCATTCACTGAGCTTTAACATGACCTAATCTTATTCTGAACATTAGGTGATCTAATTATTAACTTAACCCTGTAATTTAGTGATCTCACGTGGATTACTAAGGTTTGCTAACTTAACTTAATAACCTTACTAAAAGAGTCAGTCCAGCACATGTATCAATCACAAAGTCATAACATGAAATCAATGGTCAATCACATGAGCATTCACTGCACCTGAACATAATCCAAACATAACCAATCACATGGCACTAATATAACCTGGATCCCATCACAGTTAATTACCACTCAATTCAGGGCAATTCAGTTATAGTATCATTGGGGAAGGTGGAAGAAGGGATTGGAATGCAATTGGAACCGTTCGGGACGATTTATGACACTTTTCAAAATAGGCAACCCGAAGACCACGCACGGTCCGTCCTCCTGAGGCGCACGACCCGTGCGTGACTGAAAAATTGAATTCATTTTACACAGAACAGAGCGCACGATCCGTGCGCCCATACGCACGATCCGTGCGATGTCCCAAAACCATTCCCAGGCTACCTCCGAACACCTAGGGATGTCAAAACGGGCGGCCCGGCCCGGCCTGGCCCGTTAAGCGATATGCCCGCGAAAAAACGGGCGGCCCGGCCTGTTAACCGAACGCGGGCCGAAAATTCATGCCCTGCCTGCGAAGTGGCGGGCTGGCGGGCTGGCGGGCTAGCGGGCTGGCGGGCTGGCCCGTCAATTTACACTGAATTTTAAAATAAAAAAAAAAAAGCTAAACGGGCGGTTTGGCCCGCCACAGTATTTAGCCCGCGGGCGAAGCGGGCCGGGCAACGCGGGCTGGCGGGCATCAATACCTTAGCCCTGCCCGCCTTATTTTGGTGGGCCAACAGGCCGGCCCGGCGGGCCAAGCCCGTTTTGACATCCCTACGAACACCCAGCACGATCCGTGCTCCCATAACGCACGATCCGTGCGTGTGCCTCAGTAACCCAGATACTGACATTTTCTTAAAGATATTATCCCAATATGATTCCGATGCATTTTCCGATCGATCCTTCCACTTTATCGGCCCATAACATACAGTCAAACCAGTCAACAATCAACACACATCATTCAATAATCATGACATGCCAATTCATAAGTTTCAGTCCAACAATTCAATCAATCTCATGATTCAAACGATATTTACGCAAAAACGGTTTCACACCATATTTCCATAAACGCGAGACTCGATCCAGAATTCACAACACATACAATTTTAATCCTAGTGAGTATAGAACTCACATATTTGCCGAGACTTCAAGGATTCGACCACAACACCAACTCACGAATTATTTCCGGAATCGCTCCGAAACTGTGCCAATCAAACTCAGCTCCCACAATTTCGAATTTGCAAAGCACCAACACCCCTAGTGACTCCAAGACTTCATGCTTGACACTTCTATTACCTCTTGCTGGCCCTAGGATGTACTCCCTAGCTCTCCATTTCAACATGCAAGGCTCAGATTTTGTGTTTGGCTTGGTGGAGCTTGGATAGGCCTTCAATGGTGATTTGTAGAGGAGGAGGATGATGATTATAAGTTTGGTATTGATGGAAAGGTGGGGAAGACCTGATTCTGAATATGCTAAAAGATTGAGCATGCATGGGAAAAATGAAAAACCCTCTTCTTCCCTTGATCCCCCACCTTCGCCCTCTCCCCTCTCATTCTTGTTTCAGATTTTACAAAATGGAATGTTTGTGTTGTTTGTTGTTTCAGCTGGAAAGGGGGCACATGTATCTATATATAGGTAGGCTAGCTAAAAGACAACCATACCCTTCACTTAGAAATTTTATCCCTAATGACTCCCACTAGCTCTAACTAACTAAATATGATGCAATTAACTCAATTTGGCACACAATTAAATTAATTGACAATCCAAACAAATTATTTTTCAACACATTATTTCCAAGCAACTCATTTAATATCAATAAAAATCATTTCACGCCAAATAATTTAAATAGCGAAAATTGGGGATATTACAGGTTTGATTTTAAAACCGATTACCACATAGTTAAATATATATATATATATATATAACTATTTGTCAACATAAATATAGCCCATTACCGACCGTGCAACCGTTCACAATTCTCGGTAATTAAGTACTATCATTTATATTATTAAGCCTAGTCGATTAATTTATAATCACTAGCTTACTAAGCGAAACACCGGCCGTGCAACCTTTCACAATTCCCGGTGAATCGTACACTTATTTTATCATAAATCGGCTGTGCAACCTTTCACAATTCCCAGTAACCCACGTTAGACCACGCCAAAATGTTTCAGGGCCTAGGTTGAGGGCTCATGACTTCCCTTCCTATTATGCTATTTCGTTGGGTCGTCACCCAACTCGATATAATCTATATATCGCACCCGCATTGGGCCGTCATTTAAGTTCTAGATAATCTATATCTATTGTTGACCTATAACCCGTTTTGATGAATCCTATGTTAGACATCTGGCGTTATAATCATAGCGTCGAGTGGGATCTATGATCCGGTTATTATGTAAAACATTGTCTCACACGCAAACTAAGTTCGGTTTTTCAACAGTTTAAAACCTTCAAAACCCTTCTTCAAAAATAATGTTGAACGTAATCAAAACATTGATTTTATTAGGGTAATATCATTAAAAGTTGGTTGGGAAGAAGATTAGAAAAGGTTTGGGATCAAAACGAGAATTTGGAACCCGGAAACAGAACCACACGCACGGTCCGTGCCCTAGGGGCGCACGACCCGTGTGTGGTGCATCAATATTTCAGACAATTTTGCGAAGGGACCGCACGGTTCGTGCCCAGGGGCGCACGACCCGTGCTTGATGCATGTTAGTTTCCTTTCCTCATTGCGAAGTGGGCGCATGGTTCGTGCCCAGGGGCGCGCGACCCGTGCGATCTGTATCAGTTTCCAAATTCCAATCCGATTCTCATTCCGCTTTTCCGTTTCTCGCCCAAATCGAATTCCGATCATAATCCAACCTAAAAACAAGTTCAATATACCACATTCCAGACTATATTCCCGAAACAATTCAACATCACATTTATAAACAATTTCATAAAACCGTGAAAACGTGATTTTAAGTAAAACGGTTAACCGACTCAATAATCGTTTCGAAAGTCAGATTTTCGGATAGTGACCAAAATGAAATATGTTCAAAATTTCAAAATACCCCTAATCGTGAGTAAAACTCCCCGATTTGACGAATCCCCCGAGAAATTGCTCCCTCACTCGAACTATCGATCAAAATCGCTCGAACAATCCCCGCTATAGCTCAAACTGCTTCTTCACAATCGGTACCCACAGCTTCCTACTGCGAATTTCCTCTTCCTAGTGTTGCTGTCCCTCTTCCTTACTGAGTTATTGCTTTAATGAGAGCTCACTTTGCAGATAACTGGTTCCCCATGACAGCCCACAACATGCAAGCAGGGAAAATGAAGTTTTGTCAACATTGAGCTCCAAGCTCCAACCATGGGCATTCGAGTTAGGGGCAGAATGGGAGGTTGAGATTAGGCTCAATGGAAAGAGCACGAAAAATGGAAAGGAAAGGAGCAGAGAGGACTTACATGCAAAGTGATCCAAGGCTTCCCCCTTCCTCTTCCTTCTTCTTCCCCTTCGCCCCACTCTCTCTTTTCTCTTCGTTTTCTTTTTCTGTTTTCCTTCAATTTCTGGTTTAGCTGGAAATGAAAGGAATGGAGGGCGGAGGTGTGTTAATGAGCTGAGGGTTTAATTGGTTGGGAAAAGACCAAAGTGCCCTGGGCTCATTAATCCACGATTTTGAGGCTAAGACCCCTCTAATCCTATGGTTTTCCACTCGGCATAGCTTTTCTCGACTATTCCACATTCGAGTCGCGACTAATTATTTCACTCAATAATTAAATCGTTCTAAATTCCCATAAGTCGAATCTTTAAAAATTTAGGGGTGTTACAGAAATGAAATCCTGGAGGGTAAAACTGTGGTACTATCTGGTTAATGAACTTGTCCTGGTATTCTGGTTCTATAAGAAATAATATCCTTTTATATTCTTTTTCAATGAACGGACAAGATAGATTTGCGGATGGTGTATAATAGGTTAATGGTTTAATTGGATTATTTAAGGAAGAAGGAGTTCTTAATGCAAAGCTGATAGAAGAAGAAATTAACTGAGATTGGAAAGGAGGTCTTAATGCTCTGGGCTGTGGTGATGATGGTGTTTTTGGGTAAAAAGCAGGTAAGGCTAGAGGGGTTAATGGAGTGAAGAGATTCTGTGATAATGAGGATGATCCTTGAACTATTTGTTTGGACGTAATACTTTTCTTTGAGTCCTCGAGAGGAGGACCGTATTTGTCTTTACTGCGGCTCATGTTTTTCCCTGTAAAAATTCTCTTGTAAGGAAATCAGGTAAATAATTCAAGGCATTGGGCCCTATAAACCAAGTTTTACTCAGGATTTCTCGGAGGATTCATCAAATCGGTGAGTTTTACTCACGATTAGGGGTATTTCGAAATTTTGAACATATTTCATATTGGAAACCAAGTTTTTAGGGAAGTCATGTTTGGAAACCAAGTTTTTAACATATTTTTGCAAAACTTCTTTTGCAGCTTTACAATCAGTTCTTAATAAATAAAAACTAAAAAATAGATCATTTTGAAATTTAGTAATACATAAAACAATAGCTAAAATTTCTTTTTTGATAGTACTATATTTCAACTGTGTTGGGTTCCAACTTCCTGAATAATATCTCACCATTTGTTCTTTCTGGGAAATGGGTAATTGTTGTTTTAATATTCCACCAAATCCTAAATCCGAGGCATCAGTTTCTACAATAAGAAATGCTCGGCGATCTGGGATTCCTAAGCAGGGTAATTTCTTAACTATTTTCTTTAAAGTTCTAACACTATCAGTCATGGTTTTATCCCACTTTGGAGGATTCTTCTTTAATCTCTGGAACAAGGGTATACAAATAATTCTAAGGTTGGGAATAAAATCTGCAACATAATTAACACATCCTAAAAGTCTTTGTAACTGGGTTTTTTCTTTTAATTCGTCAGGAAACTTTTCACTAAATTCTATGGCTCTGCTAATAGGAGTAATCATTCATTGATAAATATTGAAACCTAAAAACCTAATACTGACTTGAAATAATTTCATTTTTTTAGATGACAAGACTAAACCATTTTCTTTAATAATATTAAAGAACTTCTCAAAATGCTCAAAATGCTGGTTGAGAGATTTAGAGAACACTAAAACATCATCCAAATATACTATTGAAAATTGCTGATAATCATTAAAAATATCATTCATTATATGCTGAAATTCAGTAGGAGCATTTTTCCATCCTAAAGGCATAACATTCCATTCATAATGTCCAAAGGGAACAACAAAAGCAGTTTTATATTTATCCTTTTCTTCCACTTGTATTTTATAATAACCAGATTTTAAATCGAACTTGGAATATACTGAGGCGCTATGTAATCTACCAATTAGATCCTTTTAATTGGGTATTGTCTATCTAATCTGTAACATCCCCTAATTAGCTAATTTAAATTATTTAAATTAGCAAAGAGGTTAAGGTAAATTATTTACTGAATAGAATATTTAGCATAACAGTTATCATGAATCTATTAACTAGCATAATTACTAAATTATGTGATGTTGAAATAAATATTATTTTAGTCATACATAATTGAAATAATTTAATTAAGTCAGTAAATTGTGGTATTATAATATGTTAAGTGTGTATTAAGAGAGTGTTAGAGGGAAGGGGCATTCTGGTCCTTTAACTCACTTAAGTGAGTGACCAGCTATCATAGAACAAACACACACACCTCACTTGTGCAATCTGAATCAAAAACACAGCAGAGGGAGAATAGAGAGAAAGAGAGGAGGGTTGCGAGAGAGAGGAAGAGAAGGAGAGGGAAGGGAAATTCATAACCCTTAATGCATGTAACATCCAACAACATCATTCAACACAGTTTTTCCTCCTCTACTCACTGACATAAATAGTTTCTTAGATACCTTCCCCCAACTCAGAAATCCCATTTCCTCACTTTCAAGCCCAAGTGCCATCAATGGAGCTGTAGAGGTTTGCATGTTCTTGTTATAGTTCTATATTCAGTACCAAAGCTCACATCCAAGCAACAAACCTGTTTGAAGTTCATTTGGGTAGCTGGAATTCGAGTCTTGCTGCTATTCAGTCAATCTTGGGTAGCTGGGTTTGTTGTTGGATAGGATTTGAGAAGGCTCGTGAGGCTGTTCGAACGTGGCAGCTGCTAGATTCGTCGTTTGAGTGATTTTCATCACTTCGGGTGAGTTCTATAACTCGCTTAGGGAATGTGTGTGTGTTTCTGAGTCTTCACTTTTCGAAAACCATTGTCACGCGTTTCCGTTACCAAAAGGAAAATTATCGAAAACCGTTTTCCCAAAAGGATTGTGATTTAAATTATAAATTGTTTGATTGATTGTTTGGGTGTACTGGATTGGATTGATTGGGATTGATATAAAATACTGTTTCAATGCGTGTTTAAGTTTGGGTCTCGATCGGAAGAGATTTTGGAATCGGAACGGAATGGAATTACACATGAAAAGTCTGTTTTCTGGAAAACTGATGGAGACGCACGGATCGTGTGCCTCTATGCACGGGTCGTGCGCCCCCATCTGATGTTACACGAACTGAGTTTTTAAACACACACGGATCGTGCGCCTAGTCGCACGGGTCCTGTGTATCCTTCTGGAACTTTCATTCAACAACGCCCGGATCGTGCGCCTAGTCGCACGGGTCGTGCGTATCTTTCTGGAAATCTTCTACATCTTTGTCCAATAGCGCACGGGTCGTGCGTCTACACGCACGGGTCGTGTGAGACCTTCTGATCTTCAAATTCAAAGTACCTTTTTATCCGTTCCAAATGATTCCAATTCCCTTCTAATCCATTTCCCAAGGTCCCCCAACAATGTAAAGATACCGATGTCATGAGATTGAACATGTTCGATAGAAAACTTGTGTATTATGAAAGAAATGGAAAACCGTACTTAGAGAACGCGAGAGAACATATGTCAATAAATTATACACGGTATTTGACTGATATTATACACGGTACTTGACTGATATTATACACGGTACTTGACTGATATTATACACGGTACTTGACTGATATTATACACGGTACTTGACTGAAATGACTGACAGCCCATTGCGGGTACATGGATATATAATGTATGATAAATACAAGAGGAAAAGGGTGACGACCCTTAGAGGTTAGCATACTAGGGGAGGGGAAGTCATGAGCCCCAAAACCTAGACTCAAGAATGTTTCGCCCACTAGAAATAGCGGGATGGGTTCACCAAAGTCAAAGAAGTGCCTATAAAATAGGTAGACTGAGGTGTTATGCTAAAAACATGGAACAAAAGATTGTATTCTTCATGTGTCGCTTAGGAGGGCCATGAGCATAAAGGTTACAGGAACTTCATATATTTCCACGTGGTTGCTTTTTAGGACCACGAGTTCAAAGCAAAGCATAATGAACCGCTAGAGTTAGTAAGGGCTCTCGATAGGACTCACTGAGATAATGTTTATCTCACCCTTCATATTTGTGGTTTTTACAGAGAAACAGGGGAAAGCAAAGGCGACGAAGCACGGTTAGCCGGTGCGACTCTTGGAGTCATTCAAGACCGATTTTCATGTCTTAGACCTTTGTCCCATTTATTGTTTCTATGTTATCGATTGTATAACTTTCATTGTTTAAGTTGTAAAATCGTTTCCGCTACTTTATGTTTTGAGTATTGAACACCAGGATTTTGTACAAGTCTTAAGTTTTGAAACTTAAGCATTTTCACGAAGTTATGAGGTTCTGAGAACCATTAGTATGTATTATAAAAAGTTTTAGTTGTGTTCAATATTTCAATAACAGGAAGTTACTCTGATGTATACCATTTAGTGCATTTCGGTGATTCTATATGATAGAATTTATCGGGGTGTTACATTATGGTATCAGAGCAGTTCGACCTAGTCGGGCTTAGACAGTTAGGGTGGTTTTGTCCCTCGAGTAATTCTGCTATCTTGCTTCTTGTGATGCTAAGAGACATTGAGACTGATCAACTTAATACTTGGTGTATCATTTGCAGAATTATGGCAGGAGGATTGTAACACCCTAAATATTTAATTAAATTACTTAATTAAGTATTTAGGAATTTGATTTAATTAATTGGATATAATTTAATTATTGGAAATTATATTAAAAATTGTGTAGGTGGTATTAGGAGGTGGAGGCGTCAAACTAGATGGACTTGGGCTTAAGTGAGAAGCCCAAGCCCATGACTCTTGTCATATGCGAAGTGGCCAAGGCGCCTAGGGGTTAGGGTTTTTTGTTAGCATTTTGCGAAATTGAGAAGAGAGGAAAGAAAGGAGAAGTGCGCCGTAGAGAGGAGAGGAAGAGGAGAAGAAAAAGTCGCGCTACCAAGGAGAGAAGAGGAACGGGATCTTGTTGCTGGGTTCTGTCCGTGACTATCTCTAAGGCTTCTACTCTTCGAATTCGAGGTAAGGGGATGTCCTATCAATTTCTATAATAGGTCCTATGATAGGTTTTAGGTAGTGATGGCCTAGATTGAACTATGATCATGAGTATGTTTGCGATTTCATGTTCTTGATGTTGCTGTATGCGTGATTCCATGTTTGTGTTTGGGATGTTGTTGAATTTTGATGTTTTGATAGATGGTTTTGATGATTTTACATGTGCTCATAAATTGTTGAAAAATGGGTTGTGATTGGTCATGTGGAAATTGAAGAAAAAAAATGTATAGGTGAAATTGTGCTGAAATTGTGTTGCTGAAGGTGTCTGGGCGCTGGGCGCCCATGGGTGCTGTGCGCTGTGTGCAGTGTTGCGCGTGTTGCGCCAGGCGCTGGGCGCTGGGTGCCAGCGCTGGGCGCTGAGCGCCCGTGTGTGAGTGTGTGTGTTGCGCTGGGCGCTGGGTGCCAGCGCTGGGCGCTGAGCGCCCGTGTGTGTGTGTGTGCGTGTGTTGCGCTGGGCGCTGGGTGCCAGCGCTGGGCGCTGAGCGCCCGTGTGTGCGTGTGTGTGTTACGCTGGGCGCTGGGCGCCAGGCGCTGGGCGCCAGTGTGTGTGCGTGTTGCGTCTTGATGGGCGCTGGGCGCCAGGTGCCTGGGCGCTGGGCGCCCAGGGCGCCAGTTTTCAGGATGTTCCCAAATTTTTTATGAAAACTGTTTTCGCTATATCTTTTGACTCGGACATCCGTTTTGAACGTTTCAAAAAGTATTGAGAAGCTTTTTCAGTTGTCTATCTGTGTGTCCCATTTTTAAAGATAAAAACTTATAATTTCTGAAGGTTGCTGGGCGCCCAAGTGGCTGTCCCCTGTGGTCGTTGCTGTGACATTGAAAAATCGTTTTGGTGTCTTTAAAAAAAAAAGAAAAAAAATTCTCTTTTGCGTATGACCAGTGGTTTTAACGTTTTAGTGTCAAAAGTGATGATTTTGACGATGATGCCCTTGGTGGCTAGTTAAATGACCTTTTTGCCCTTAGTGGCCAATATCGTTGATAATGATGTGTAAATGACGATGATGCCCTTGGTGGCTAGTAAATGACGTTTTTGCCCTCAGTGGCTATTGTTTGAATTGATGATGTTTGTGAATAAGTGATGATGAAACCCAGTGACGTTTGAGGTCCGAAAGGCTAAGTGATGTTGTTGTGAGTAATTGTGAATTGACAGGTGATGTGCCTCTTGTGGGCAAATTGGTAAGTGACGGGTCACATAGTTGACCGTGATTGTGTGATTTGTGCGTGGTGCATGTTATAGTGTCTCATGCATCCCATATGCATAAACCCAGTGACGTTTTGAGGCCCAAAAGGCTAAGTGAGGATGAGGCCATAATGGCTAAGCGACGTTTGTGAAAAGGTACCTCATGCATATGCCCGCGAGTGGGTTGCATTTCATATGCCTACATGACATAGTGATGAGTTTATGTAGTGATGTAATTGATGATTGTGATGTGATTATTTTAGAGCTGTGACTTGACTTATTATTTATCATATGATTTATTATATGGATTGAATTGGACTCACCCTTCTGTTTGAATGTTACCCCTATGCGGTAACGTGCAGGTGATTGCGACTGAAGGACTAGGTACCTTCACTAATTCGAGTCGAGTCGTCACGCTCTGATACGTAGCACTCAGGGGGGACGAACTTAATGTTATGAATGATTTCGGTTGTTATGTTTTGTTGACATTTCTGTTTTATTTTGTTATCCCGCTGCGTAGTTGGTTTTATTGATGTTAAGTTTTATTTGCGATGATAACTGTGGTTTTGAGACTCTCCTTTTAGTGACGTGCTACGTGATGCATAATTATTATGTTTTTGAGCCGTTTTATTGAGAAGCGTTGTTTTACTGAAATAAGTGTAACATTCCTCGTGCGAAATAAATTTTTGAAAACTCTGATTTTTATAAACAAAATAAGTTGTAGAGAAGGGGTGTTACATTAGTGGTATCAGAGCAGTTCGGTCTGTCCGGCCAATGTTGTCCTGTCATAGTGTCTTATGACAATAGATTAGTTCTGAACTTTTGGTTTGTGCTGCAGTGATAGTTCGAAATGGCTGGGAGAAACGACGCTGCTCTTGCTGCTGCATTGCAAGCTATGGCTCAGGCTGTGCAGAATCAGCATAATGCTGGAGATAACGCTGGTTTCCGGAGTCTGACTACTTTCCAGAGAGAGAATCCGCCCACCTTTAAGGGCAAATATGATCCAGATGGTGCTATGGCTTGGTTGAAAGAGATCGAGAGGATTTTCAGGGTGATGGACTGCACTGTTGAGCAGAAGGTCCGTTTTGGTACCCACATGTTAGCCGAGGAGGCCGACGACTGGTGGTTGGCTACTAGGCAGAGGTTGGAGGCTGTGCAGGAAGAGATTACTTGGGAGGTATTCAGCAGGGAATTTCTGAGAAAATATTTTCCTGAAGACGTCCGAGGAAAGAAAAAGATAGAGTTCCTGGAACTGAAGCAGGGTGGTATGTCTGTGACCGCATATGCGGCGAAGTTTGTGGAACTGGCAAAATTCTATCCACATTACAGTGAGGCTACAGCTGAGTTCTCAAAATGCATCAAGTTCGAGAATGGGTTGAGGCCTGATATTAAAAAGGCCATTTGTTATCAGAAGATT
Organism: Astragalus membranaceus; assembly: GCA_039519185.1. Classification (NCBI taxonomy): domain Eukaryota; kingdom Viridiplantae; phylum Streptophyta; class Magnoliopsida; order Fabales; family Fabaceae; genus Astragalus; species Astragalus membranaceus. Next base: position 142,622,636 of record CM076846.1, on the reverse strand, counting down.
CGTGTGTTCGCTGATCTGGTTGACAGTTGTAGAATCTTTGAGGAGGACAGTACTGCTCATTATAAAGCTACGTCTGAGAAAAAGGGTAAGTTTCAGAGTCGAAGCAAGCCGTATGAGGTTCCTGCGGGTAAGAGTTATCAGAAGGCTGCTGGAGGTAAGAATTCTAGTGGGGGAGATGCTCCTGCTAGCATTATCTGTTATAAGTGTGGCAAACCTGGCCACAAGAGCACTACATGCAGGTCTGATGAGAGAGTTTGCTATCGTTGTGGTAAAAAGGGTCATATGGCGGCCGAGTGTAAGGTCAAGGATGTGGTGTGCTTCAACTGTGGTGAGTCTGGGCATATCAGTACGAAATGTACAAAGCCGAAGAAGGAAAGGTCCAGTGGGAAAGTGTTTGCATTGGCAGGAGAGGAGCCTGATGAGAAGGATGGTCTGATTAGAGGTACGTGTTTTATTAACGGTATTTCTCTGAAATCTCTTATTGATACTGGTGCTACCCATTGCTTTATATCTGTTGATTGTTGTAAAAGATTGGGTCTTGTTTTATCTGCTATGTGTGGGGATATGGTTGTCGATACTCCTGCGAAGGGGTCGGTGATTACTTCCCAGGTGTGTTCTCAGTGTCCCGTGTCGATCTTCGGTAGGGACTTTGTTGTGAATTTTGTTTGCTTGCCGTTGAGAGGTCTGGATGTAATCTTAGGCATGGACTGGTTAGAGAATAATCACGTTCATATCAACTATCGTAGCAAGTCGGTCAGTTTCGGGGAAGAAGATTCTGTTTTGGTATCTGCTGGTCAGTTGAAGAAGTTTAAGAAAGAAGGAGTTCAGCTATTTGCGTTGATGGCATCGTTGTCTGCTGAGAGTCAGGCCGTTATTGAAGAACTGAAAGTGGTACGCGAGTTTCCTGAGGTTTTTCCTGATGAAATTTCGGGTGTGCCACCGGAAAGGGAAGTTGAGTTTTCGATTGATCTTGTACCTGGTACGAGGCCTGTGTCTATGGCACCGTACATGATGTCGGCGTCGGAATTGTCTGAGTTGAAGACGCAACTCGAAGAATTGCTTGAGAAAAAGTTTGTAAGACCGAGTGTATCACCGTGGGGAGCTCCGGTATTGTTGGTAAAGAAGAAGGATGGGAGTATGAAGTTATGTGTGGACTATCGTCAGTTGAATAAGGTAACTATCAAGAATAAGTATCCGCTTCCGAGGATCGACGATTTGATGGATCAGTTAGTGGGTGCCCGTGTTTTCAGCAAAATTGATTTGAGGTCCGGATATCATCAGATTAAAGTAAAGGATGAAGATGTTCAGAAGACAGCGTTCAGAACAAGGTATGGGCATTATGAATATTCAGTGATGCCGTTCGGTGTGACCAATGCACCTGGTGTATTTATGGAATATATGAATCGTATTTTCCATAATTACCTAGATCGGTTTGTGGTGATCTTCATAGATGACATTCTAGTTTATTCTAAGTCGGAGGAAGAGCATGCTGAGCACCTGAAGACAGTATTGGAAGTCCTGAAAGAGAAAAAGTTGTATGCTAAGTTATCAAAGTGTGAGTTCTGGCTGAAAGAGGTGAGTTCCTTGGGCACGTGATTTCTGGTAATGGTATTGCGGTTGATCCGGCAAAAGTGGAAGCAGTATTGGAGTGGGAGGCTCCGAAGTCCGCAACAGAGATTAGAAGCTTTTTGGGTTTGGCTGGGTACTACAGGAGGTTCATCGAGGGTTTTTCCAAGTTGGCCCTTCCGTTGACTCAGTTAACTTGTAAGGGTAAAGTTTTTGTTTGGGATACTCGGTGTGAAGAAAGTTTTATTGAACTGAAAAAGAGATTGACAACGTCACCTGTTTTGACGTTGCCTAATCCGGAGGAACCGTTTGTTGTATATTGCGACGCTTCGAAGATGGGTCTGGGTGGTGTGCTGATGCAAGATGGGAAAGTCGTTGCATATGCGTCGAGGCAGTTGCGGGTTCATGAGAAAAATTACCCTACGCATGATTTGGAATTGGCTGCTGTGGTATTTGTGCTTAAGATTTGGAGGCACTACCTTTATGGTTCGAGGTTTGAAGTGTTCAGTGATCATAAGAGTCTAAAGTATCTGTTCGATCAGAAAGAGTTGAATATGAGACAGCGTCGGTGGTTGGAGCTCTTGAAGGATTATGACTTTGGTTTGAATTATCATCCCGGCAAAGCTAATGTCGTGGCTGATGCTTTAAGCAGAAAGTCCTTGCATATGTCGGCAATGATGGTGAAAGAATTAGAGTTGATTGAGGAATTCAGAGATTTGAGTTTGGTTTGTAAAATGACACCTCGCAGTGTCAAGCTGGGAATGTTAAAGATCTATAATGATTTCCTGGGCAGCATCAGAGAGGCTCAGAAGTCAGATGTCAAGTTAGTAGATTTAATTAATGGGGTTGGTCAATCAGAAGATGAAGATTTCAAGATAGATTCCCGTGGTGTGTTGAGGTTCCGAGGTAGGATCTGTGTTCCGGATGATGCAGAGATGAGAAAGGCAATTTTAGAGGAGGGTCACCGTAGCAAGTTGAGTATCCATCCTGGAGCAACGAAAATGTATCAAGATCTGAAAAAGATGTTTTGGTGGTATGGTATGAAGAGAGATGTGGCACGGTTTGTGTATGCCTGTTTGACCTGTCAAAAGTCGAAGGTCGAGCATCAGAAGCCTGCGGGGTTGATGCAACCGTTGGAAGTTCCAGAGTGGAAGTGGGATAGCATTGCGATGGACTTTGTGACGGGATTGCCGAATACAGTTAGGGGTCATGACGCTATTTGGGTGATCGTTGATAGGTTAATGAAGTCTGCTCACTTTATTCCTATTAATATCACTTATCCGGTGTCGAGGTTGGCTGAGGTCTATGTCAAAGAAATTGTGAAGTTGCACGGTGTTCCGAAGAGTATTGTGTCAGATAGGGATCCGAAGTTCACTTCTGAGTTTTGGACGGGTTTGCAGAAGGAATTGGGTTCAAAGTTAAAAATGAGTTCGGCGTATCATCCTCAGACAGATGGTCAGTCGGAGAGGACAATTCAGTCGTTAGAAGATTTGTTGAGGGCTTGTGTATTGGAACAACGGGGTTCATGGGATTCCTACCTTGCGTTGATTGAGTTTACCTATAACAACAGTTACCATTCCAGTATCGGGATGGCACCATTTGAAGCATTGTATGGTCGAAAGTGTAGAACGCCATTGTGTTGGTATGAGTCGGGAGAGAGTGTAGTGTTGGGACCAGAGATTGTCCGGGAGACTACAGAGAAAATCAAGATGATCCGTGAAAAGATGAAGGCTTCGCAGATTCGTCAGAAGAGTTATCATGACAAGCGGAGGAAAGATTTAGAGTTTCAAGAGGGTGAGCATGTGTTCTTGAGGGTTTCTCCTATTACCGGTGTTGGTCGAGCGTTGAAATCGAAGAAGCTCACTCCTCGATTTGTTGGTCCTTATCAGATTTCTGAAAGAATCGGAAATGTGGCTTATAGAGTGGCTTTACCGCCAAATCTTTCGAATTTGCACGACGTATTTCATGTGTCGCAACTTCGGAAGTATGTTTCGGATTCATCTCATGTGATCCATATGGATGATGTAGAGGTGCGGGATAATCTCACTGTGGAGACGATGCCCGTACGGATTGAGGATCGTGAAGTGAAAGCGCTTAGAGGAAAAGAGATTGCACTAGTGAAAGTGGTTTGGCTAGGAGCTGCCGGCGAGAGTATGACTTGGGAACTAGAGAGCAAGATGCGAGAGTCCTACCCAGAGTTATTTGATCAGGTAAATTTCGAGGACGAAATATTCTAAGTGGGGGAGAGTTGTAACACCCTAAATATTTAATTAAATTATTTAATTAAGTATTTAGGAATTTGATTTAATTAATTGGATATAATTTAATTATTGGAAATTATATTAAAAATTGTGTAGGTGGTATTAGGAGGTGGAGGCGTCAAACTAGATGGACTTGGGCTTAAGTGAGAAGCCCAAGCCCATGACTCTTGTCATATGCGAAGTGGCCAAGGCGCCTAGGGGTTAGGGTTTTTTGTTAGCATTTTTGCGAAATTGAGAAGAGAGGAAAGAAAGGAGAAGTGCGCCGTAGAGAGGAGAGGAAGAGGAGAAGAAAAAGTCGCGCAACCAAGGAGAGAAGAGGAACGGGATCTTGTTGCTGGGTTCTTTCCGTGACTATCTCTAAGGCTTCTACTCTTCGAATTCGAGGTAAGGGGATGTCCTATCAATTTCTATAATAGGTCCTATGATAGGTTTTAGGTAGTGATGGCCTAGATTGAACTATGATCATGAGTATGTTTGCGATTTCATGTTCTTGATGTTGATGTATGCGTGATTCCATGTTTGTGTTTGGGATGTTGTTGAATTTTGATGTTTTGATAGATGGTTTTGATGATTTTACATGTGCTCATAAATTGTTGAAAAATGGGTTGTGATTGGTCATGTGGAAATTGAAGAAAAAAAAATGTATAGGTGAAATTGTGCTGAAATTGTGTTGCTGAAGGTGTCTGGGCGCTGGGCGCCCATGGGTGCTGTGCGCTGTGTGCAGTGTTGCGCGTGTTGCGCCAGGCGCTGGGCGCTGGGTGCCAGCACTGGGCGCTGAGCGCCCGTGTGTGAGTGTGTGTGTTGCGCTGGGCGCTGGGTGCCAGCGCTGGGCGCTGAGCGCCCGTGTGTGTGTGTGTGTGCGTGTGTTGCGCTGGGCGCTGGGTGCCAGCGCTGGGCGCTGAGCGCCTGTGTGTGCGTGTGTGTGTTGCGCTGGGCGCCAGTGTGTGTGCATGTTGCGTCTTGCTGGGCGCTGGGCGCCAGGTGCCTGGGCGCTGGGCGCCCAGGGCACCAGTTTTCAGGATGTTCCCAAATTTTTTATGAAAACTGTTTTCGCTATATCTTTTGACTCGGACATCCGTTTTGAACGTTTCAAAAAGTATTTAGAAGCTTTTTTAGTTGTCTATCTGTGTGTCCCATTTTTAAAGATAAAAACTTATAATTTCTGAAGGTTTCTGGGCGCCCAAGTGGCTGTGCCCTGTGGTCGTTGCTGTGACATTGAAAAATCGTTTTGGTGTCTTTAAAAAAAAAAATTCTCTTTTGCGTATGACCAGTGGTTTTAACGTTTTAGTGTCAAAAGTGATGATTTTGACGATGATGCCCTTGGTGGCTAGTTAAATGACCTTTTTGCCCTTAGTGGCCAATATCGTTGATAATGATGTGTAAATGACGATGTTGCCCTTGGTGGCTAGTAAATGACGTTTTTGCCCTCAGTGGCTATTGTTTGAATTGATGATGTTTGTGAATAAGTGATGATGAAACCCAGTGACGTTTGAGGTCCGAAAGGCTAAGTGATGTTGTTGTGAGTAATTGTGAATTGACAGGTGTTGTGCCTCTTGTGGGCAAATTGGTAAGTGACGGGTCACATAGTTGACCGTGATTGTGTGATTTGTGCGTGGTGCATGTTATAGTGTCTCATGCATCCCATATGCATAAACCCAGTGACGTTTTGAGGCCCAAAAGGCTAAGTGACGATGAGGCCATAATGGCTAAGCGACGTTTGTGAAAAGGTACCTCATGCATATGCCCGCGAGTGGGTTGCATTTCATATGCCTACATGACATAGTGATGAGTTTATGTAGTGATGTAATTGATGATTGTGATGTGATTATTTTAGAGCTGTGACTTGACTTTTTATTTATCATATGATTTATTATATGGATTGAATTGGACTCACCCTTCTGTTTGAATGTTACCCCTATGCGGTAACGTGCAGGTGATTGCGAGTGAAGGACTAGGTACCTTCACTAATTCGAGTCGAGTCGTCACGCTCTGATACGTAGCACTCAGGGGGGCGAACTTAATGTTATGAATGATTTCGGTTGTTATGTTTTGTTGACAATTCTGTTTTATTTTGTTATCCCGCTGCGTAGTTGGTTTTATTGACGTTGAGTTTTATTTGCGATGATAACTGTGGTTTTGAGACTCTCTTTTTAGTGACGTGCTACGTGATGCATAATTATTATGTTTTTGAGCCGTTTTATTGAGAAGCGTTGTTTTACTGAAATAAGTGTAACATTCCTCGTGCGAAATAAATTTTTGAAAACTCTGATTTTTATAAACAAAATAAGTTGTAGAAAAGGGGTGTTACAAGGATCGAGGAATAACCCACCAATTGATCCGCATTCTGCATGGATGCAAAACGTGATCGAAAGACAACAGAAGATGATGGAAGATATGTTGCAAATGCAACAGAATGCTCAAGCTCAGCCCCAGCAAGTCCCTGAGCCTCAAGCTGACCCAAGGAGGGTTTTCTCTGAATTTCTGAAAATGAAGCCGTCCGAGTTCAGAGGAGGACCGGATGTCATGGAAGCCCAGCATTGGCTAGATGATATAGAGAAGATTTTCCTAGCTATGCAAGTCACTGATGAGGACAAGCTGAGATTGGCAACACATATGCTGAAAGGTGAAGCTAACAACTGGTGGACTAATGCCAAAGCCATGATGGCAACTATGGATACTCCCCAGACTTGGGAACATTTCAAGCAGGTATTTTTGGAGCAGTTCTTTCCAACAGCCATGAGGTTCGATAAGGAGAATGAATTTCTGACTCTCACTCAAGGAAGCTCAACTGTGGGTCAGTACGCGGCTAAGTTTGAAGAGTTATATCAATTCTTCGGTTTGGCCGGGTATGCTCCCAATGACAAGTGGAAAACCGAAAGGTTCAAGTATGGGCTAAGGGAAGACATTGCTCAGAGTTTGAGTTCTTTTGCTTATACTAACTATGCCGCAATGGTTCAGCAAGCACACATAGCTGAGAGTGACATGAAGAGGTTATACGCAAGCAGGAAAGTATTCCATCAGAATAAGAAGAATGTTGGATCATCCAACAATCAGACGGGTCCCAGGCGCAACTCCAACAAGGGGAAGCAGGTTCAGTCGTCGAACTCCTCAAGGTTCAGTACATGTTCCAACTGTGGAAAGTATCATCAGGGTAAATGCCAGATGGGATCCAACCAGTGTTATTTCTGCAAGAAAGAGGGTCATTATGCACGGGACTGCCCAGTGAAGGAGAAGAGTCAAGGAGATAACCCTGCTGCTACAACAACTCATGGGAGGGTTTACACCTTGGACGCCCAGAAGGTCACACCGTCAGATAATCTACTAAGGGGTATGAGATCTCTTTTTAATAACTCCGTTAGTATTTTATATGATTCGGGTGCGACCCATTGTTTTATATCTCAAGTTTGTGTCGAATGGTTGGGATTGGTTTTAACTCCTTTGCCTCAACCAATCTCCATAAAGACTGCTGCTGACGGTAGTGTCCAGATCCAAGCGATATGTGAAAACTGTCTTCTATCCATTGGAGACAGGAATTTTGTGGTAGACTTCATTTGTTTACCAATGAAGGGCATGGACGTCGTCCTAGGAATGAGTTGGATGACGGCCAACCATGTGACTATAGATTGCTTCCATCGAACTATCGGTTTCTCCTCCGAGTCAGTGGAGCTACAACCGCCCAATTCTGAAGCTGTTATTTCTTTCACTTCGGCCAGTAACTATCTGTTCCAAGGCGCAGAAGCTTATGTCATGATGCTGTCTGCATCCACTGAGACAGGTCAGGATTTATCTTCTGTGCAAGTTGTTAATGAATTTCTTGATGTGTTTCCCGATGAAGTCCCTTCATTTCCTCCGGATCGTGAGGTGGAATTTTCTATAGAGTTGGTTCCAGGCACTGGACCTATTTCTATAGCCCCGTATAGAATGTCGCTGTTAGAGTTGAGGGAACTGAAAGTTCAACTGGAAGAGCTAATTTCCAAACGGTTCATCCGACCGAGTGCCTCACCATGGGGTGCTCCAGTGTTGCTTGTCAAGAAGAAGGACGGAAGTATGAGATTGTGTATAGATTATCGTCAGTTGAATAAGGTGACTATCAAGAACAAGTACCCTCTACCGAGGATTGATGATTTGCTAGATCAGTTGAGGGGAGCTTCTGTATTTTCAAAGATTGATTTGAGGTCCGGCTATCACCAAATTAGAGTTCGAGCTTTGGACGTCCCGAAGACCGCTTTCCGTACGAGGTATGGACACTATGAATTTGTAGTGATGCCCTTCGGTATGACCAATGCTCCAGCAGTATTCATGGATTATATGAATCGGATTTTTAATCCCTATCTGGATCAGTTTGTGGTGGTGTTCATTGATGATATCTTGGTGTTCTCTAAGACAACTGAGGAGCATGTTCAACATCTCCGAATTGTTCTGAACGTACTCCGAGAGAAGAAGTTGTATGCTAAGCCGTCCAAATGTGATTTTTGGATGCCCGAAGTTAAGTTTCTGGGTCATGTGATATCTCAGGCAGGTGTTGCAGTGGATCCCAGTAAGATTGAAGCTGTGATAGACTGGGAACAACCATCCACGGTTACTGAGGTAAGAAGTTTCTTGGGATTAGCTGGGTATTATCGAAGATTCATTCAAGGATTTTCCCAGCTGGTTCTTCCACTCACGCGGTTAACTCGCAAGGGTCAACCGTTTGTTTGGGACTCAGATTGTGATAATTGTTTCGCAGAATTGAAGAATCGTTTGACTTCTGCACCTGTCCTTATTCTTCCAGATCCGTCCGTAGGATTCCAAATCTATTGTGACGCCTCTGGTAAGGGTTTGGGATGTGTCCTAATGCATAATCAACAAGTGGTTGCTTATGCCTCCAGACAGTTGAAGCCGCATGAAGAGAATTACCCAACTCATGATTTAGAGTTGGCAGCGATTGTGTTTGCTCTGAAGATTTGGAGACATTACCTGTATGGGTCTCGTTTCGAAGTCTTTAGTGACCACAAGAGCCTTAAGTATTTGTTTGACCAAAAGGAGCTGAACAACAGACAGAGGAGATGGGTAGAATTCCTGAAGGATTACGATTTTGAATTGAAGTACCATCCTGGTAAGGTTAATGTTGTGGCCGATGCCTTAAGCAGGAAGTCTATCCATACTGCAGAGTTGATGATGCACGAGATGTCCTTGTTAGAATCGTTCAGAGACCTTAATTTGAGAGTGAAGTCAAGAAGGAATAGGTTAATGTTGAGCCATATTCAGATTTCAAGTCCCTTGAGAAATCTGATTCGCTCCGCCCAAGAAGGTGATGTAGAGCTGCAAGTGCAGAAAAGATTGCCGAGTTACACCGAAGACGGTGATGGCGTGATTTTCTTTGATGGTAGAATCTGTGTGCCGAATGATGAGAATGTGAAGAGGCAAATTTTAGAGGAGGCTCACAAGAGTCAGTTCTCAATACATCCTGGGTCTACCAAGATGTATCGAGATTTGAGGCAATTGTACTGGTGGCCGGGCATGAAAGTAGATATTGCAGAGTTTGTGTCTCGATGCTTGACTTGTCAAAGGGTTAAGATAGAGCACCAGAAGCCAGGTGGCCAGTTACAACCGTTGAATGTACCTGAATGGAAATGGGAAAGCATATCTATGGATTTTGTCATGGGATTGCCACGGTCCCAAGCCGGAAATGATTCTATTTGGGTAGTGGTGGATCGCCTGACCAAGTCCGCTCATTTTATTCCAGTGCGTTCGAATCACAAGGTTGCTAAGTTAGCAGATGAGTATCTCAAGAATATTGTGAAGTTGCATGGAATCCCTACAAGCGTCATCTGTGACCGAGATCCCAAGTTCACATCTCGATTTTGGAGAGCATTGAATATGGCGTTGGGAACAACGGTGTGTGTTAGCACCGCTTACCATCCACAGACAGACGGGCAGACTGAAAGAACAATCCAGACATTGGAGGATATGTTGAGGGCTTGTGTACTCGATAGTGGAGGCAGATGGGAGGATCATCTTCCATTGGTGGAGTTTTCATACAACAACAGTTACCATTCTAGTATTGGAATGGCTCCATATGAAGCATTGTATGGAAGGAAGTGCAGGACACCATTGTGTTGGTGGGATGTAGGTGAGCAGAGATTATTGGGACTGGATTTGGTCCGTGAGACTACGGAGAAGATCCGTCAGATAAGAGAAAGGATGAAAGCCGCGCAGAGTCGACAAAAGAGTTATGCGGATAAGAGAAGAAGGCCGTTAGAATTCGAAGAAGGAGACCATGTCTTTTTGAGACTTTCTCCAACCATCGGGACCGGTATCGCCTTGCGAGCGAAGAAGCTCAGTCCTCGGTATGTCGGACCCTTCCAGATTATCGAGCGAGTTGGGCCGGTAGCGTATCGCATTGCATTACCTCCAGAATTGTCCAGATTACATGATGTGTTTCATGTATCGCAGTTAAGGAAGTATATTCATGATCCGAATCAACCCTTAAGTTATGAAGCGATTGGCATCAGACCGGATTTATCTTATCAGCCTACTCCAATCAGGATCATCGAACGTGGCGAGAAAACGCTCCGAACAAGATCAATTCCCATTGTCAAGGTGCTTTGGGACGGTGCGTCACCTGACGAAGCAACATGGGAAGTAGAGGAGAACATGCGGGTGAAATATCCTTATTTGTTCGAGTAAGGTACGTCTTGTCAATTTTGAGGACAAAATTTTAAAAAGTTGGGGTGATTGTAACATCCCCTAATTAGCTAATTTAAATTATTTAAATTAGCAAAGAGGTTAAGGTAAATTATTTACTGAATAGAATATTTAGCATAACAGTTATCATGAATCTATTAACTAGCATAATTACTAAATTATGTGATGTTGAAATAAATATTATTTTAGTCATACATAATTGAAATAATTTAATTAAGTCAGTAAATTGTGGTATTATAATATGTTAAGTGTGTATTAAGAGAGTGTTAGAGGGAAGGGGCATTCTGGTCCTTTAACTCACTTAAGTGAGTGACCAGCTATCATAGAACAAACACACACACCTCACTTGTGCAATCTGAATCAAAAACACAGCAGAGGGAGAATAGAGAGAAAGAGAGGAGGGTTGCGAGAGAGAGGAAGAGAATGAGAGGGAAGGGAAATTCATAACCCTTAATGCATGTAACATCCAAGAACATCATTCAACACAGTTTTTCCTCCTCTACTCACTGACATAAATAGTTTCTTAGATACCTTCCCCCAGCTCAGAAATCCCATTTCCTCACTTTCAAGCCCAAGTGCCATCAATGGAGCTGTAGAGGTTTGCATGTTCTTGTTATAGTCCTATATTCAGTACCAAAGCTCACATCCAAGCAACAAACCTGTTTGAAGTTCATTTGGGTAGCTGGAATTCGAGTCGTGCTGCTATTCAGTCAATCTTGGGTAGCTGGGTTTGTTGTTGGATAGGATTTGAGAAGGCTCGTGAGGCTGTTCGAACATGGCAGCTGCTAGATTCGTCGTTTGAGTGATTTTCATCACTTCGGGTGAGTTCTATAACTCGCTTAGGGAATGTGTGTGTGTTTCTGAGTCTTCACTTTTCGAAAACCATTGTCACGCGTTTCCGTTACCAAAAGGAAAATTATCGAAAACCGTTTTCCCAAAAGGATTGTGATTTAATTATAAATTGTTTGATTGATTGCTTGGGTGTACTGGATTGGATTGATTGGGATTGATATAAAATACTGTTTCAATGCGTGTTTAAGTTTGGGTCTCGATCGGAAGAGATTTTGGAATCGGAACGGAATGGAATTACACATGAAAAGTCTGTTTTCTGGAAAACTGATGGAGACGCACGGATCGTGTGCCTCTGTGCACGGGTCGTACGCCCCCATCTGATGTTACACGAACTGAGTTTTTAAACACACACGGATCGTGCGCCTAGTCGCACGGGTCGTGTGTATCCTTCTGGAACTTTCATTCAACAACGCCCGGATCGTGCGCCTAGTCGCACGGGTCGTGCGTATCTTTCTGGAAATCTTCTACAACTTTGTCCAATAGCGCACGGGTCGTGCGTCTACACGCACGGGTCGTGTGAGACCTTCTGATCTTCAAATTCAAAGTACCTTTTTATCCGTTCCAAATGATTCCAATCCCTTCTATTCAATTTCCCAAGGTCCCCCAACAATGTAAAGATACCGATGTCATGAGATTGAACATGTTCGATAGAAAACTTGTGTATTATGAAAGAAATGGAAAACCGTACTTAGAGAACGCGAGAGAACATATGTCAATAAATTATACACGGTACTTGACTGATATTATACACGGTACTTGACTGATATTATACACGGTACTTGACTGATATTATACACGGTACTTGACTGATATTATACACGGTACTTGACTGAAATGACTGACAGCCCATTGCGGGTACATGGATATATAATGTATGATAAATACAAGAGGAAAAGGGTGACGACCCTTAGAGGTTAGCATACTAGGGGAGGGAAAGTCATGAGCCCCAAAACCTAGACTCAAGAATGTTTCGCCCACTAGAAATAGCGGGATGGGTTCACCAAAGTCAAAGAAGTGCCTATAAAATAGGTAGACTGAGGTGTTATGCTAAAAACATGGAACAAAAGATTGTATGCTTCATGTGTCGCTTAGGAGGGCCATGAGCATAAAGGTTACAGGAACTTAATATATTTCCACGTGGTTGCTTTTTAGGACCACGAGTTCAAAGCAAAGCATAATGAACCGCTAGAGTTAGTAAGGGGTCTCGATAGGACTCACTGAGATAATGTTTATCTCACCCTTCATATTTGTGGTTTTTACAGAGAAACAGGGAAAGCAAAGGCGACGAAGCACGGTTAGCCGGTGCGACTCTTGGAGTCATTGAAGACCGATTTTCATGTCTTAGACCTTTGTCCCATTTATTGTTTCTATGTTATCGATTGTATAACTTTCATTGTTTAAGTTGTAAAATCGTTTACGCTACTTTATGTTTTGAGTATTGAACACCAGGATTTTGTACAAGTCTTAAGTTTTGAAACTTAAGCATTTTCAGGAAGTTATGAGGTTCTGAGAACCATTAGTATGTATTATAAAAAGTTTTAGTTGTGTTCAATATTTCAATAACAGGAAGTTACTCTGATGTATACCATTTAGTGCATTTCGGTGATTCTATATGATAGAATTTATCGGGGTGTTACATAATCCATTGTAAAACTTTATTTAGAGATTTATAATTAATGACTAATCTTGGAGCTCCTCTTTCTAATTCTCCGGAATTCATGACATAAAATCTTGTTCAACTCCAAGGAGATTTATTGGGTCTAATTAGTCCTTTTTCTAAGTATTCTTGAATTTCCTTTTTACACCATTCTAGATATTGCTGATTCATTTGTATTGGTCTAGCCTTAGTGGGTATCGATCTTTCATCAAACCCGGGCTCATAAGGCAAAGAAACTATGTGCTTTCTTCATTTCCAAAAAGCGTTGGGATGATCAGCACATACTTCTTTTTCAAACTTTTATTGTAAGGCACTGATTTTGTCTTGTATGGCTTTGGTTTGTAATTGTTTCTCTATTCTTTTATAATGAATTTCTTTATTTAACATACCTATATTTTTTCTTTTGTTTGAGAAATTAAATTAATAGTAGAGGTAGAGATTTCTTGTAAAACATTTAAATCCTTAACTCTAGGTGGTTCGAAAAATTCAAAATTAACTTCCCTTCCCAGGGCTTCTGAAGTTATAGTCGTACGAGAAACTTTAAACGGGTATAATAAAGCTAAGAATGGGGTTCCTAAAATAAGTTCTTCATGAAAATTTTTAACTAATAAAAATGGGGTATGATAATATACTCCTGATTTACAGATCTTAGCATCTGTTAATTTATAAGAAACATTTAATCTATGTCCTCCTGCACCACTTAATCCTTCTAATGTTTTTTCATAATTTTTAGTTGGGATTAATCCTTCTCGGATGCAGTTCATATCTGCACCAGAGTCTATCGGTGCCATAAATTTAAATTAACCTTCGTTCCTTAATAACTAAAGTAATAGGACTGTGCCATTTATGTGTGATCATTTTATTTAGGCTAAACTATTGTTTTGGCCCTTTATCTTTGGGGTTGTGGTCACTTTGGCCCTTTATCTTTTTTTTTTCTCAGTTTAGACCCTCATGTTTTTTGTGTGTGTCATTTTGGCCCCTGCCGTTATCATTTTAGTCCCTTATGTTTTTAATTGATTTCATTTTAGTCCCTTATGTTTTTAATTGATTTCATTTTGGGCCGTTATGTTTTTAATTGATTTCATTTTCGTCCTTAAAATTTTACTACAAAAAACATAAACATAACGGCAGGGGCCAAAATGACACACAAAAAACATGAGGGTCTAAAATGAGAAAAAAAAAAGATAAAGGGTCAAAGTGACCACAACCCCAAAGATAAAGGGCCAAAACAATAGTTTAGCCTTTTATTTAATAATGATATATATGCCGTGTTACTAACATAGTTACTACTTTCAATCTTTTCATCCTGCTGATTTGCTAAAATAATTTTGCCTCTTAATTCTAAATGCTTAACTTCTTACTCAAAGTCTTTTTGTTTTAGGGATTGTATTTCTTGCTTAATGAGTGTTATCTCATTTTGCAAGTCTTTCACAGATACTGTAGGAGTAATTACGGGTTTAAATCTATTCATAATTTCTTTAAATTCTACTTGGTGGACCAAGTCCTTTTCACTCTGTTCTTTTTCTCTAATTCCTTTAACTTGCAACATAAATTCTTCTTTCTGGGAAGATTAAGGCATCTTTTGTAATATTTTTATGACACTAGAAGAAAAAGCCTGTATTGCCACCAATATTTCCCACGGAGAACTGTCCGTCGCTAATTTGCGACGGATTTTCGACGACGAGTGAGACTACATGGAATAAGGCTTATTTCCCATGACAATTTGCCACGGAAAACAGCCCGTCGCAATTTGCGATGGATTTGCGACGAAATTGTCGTCGCAAATGTTCAGGAAAAAAAAGTACACGTAGGTTTCCGACGGAATAGAATTTCGTCACAAATTTGCGACGGCTATACCCGTCGCAAAACGTTTAAGTTCCTTCGCAAATTACAATCCCAATTGATTAACCTAGCCTCACTCTCGTTATTCAGCTCACTCTCTCAGCTCACTCACGTTCTCTGAATCTCTGCTCCTTCATCGCCCTCCTTCATCGCCCTCCATCATCGCCCACCATTGCCCTCCACCCTCCTCCACCCTCCATCGCCCTCCACCCTCCATCGCCCTCCACCCACCATCGCCCTCCACCCTCCATCGCCCTCTGCCCTCCATCGCTCTCCCCCACCAGCGCCCTCCTTCTCCCCAAGAAAGAAAGAGAGTGAGAACAAACCGCTTGGGGTAGATCTATTCAAAACCCTATTCCACCAACCCCATCCCCTCGAGAATTCTTGGACCTTCTGGTTCGATAACTTTTCTGCTAAGTCTAAACAAACCGCTTGGAGGTAAAGATTCCACCGTTGAAGAGTTTTGGAGGTATCTATTCAACCCATCTATACTTTCTCCACCGTTGAAGAGTTTTGGAGGTGAAGATTCAATCTTTTCCCTTTTGTGTCTATGATAATCATTTCTTGATTTTTGGAAATAAAAATGTTAGTTTTCTTGATGATTAATTTTTTTTTTATTTGTTTAGCATGTACAATAATATTCACCATCCTAGCAAGTTAGCTACTGGATCTGATTTTTATTGCTTTAAGCATAAAATTGAGCCGAAGTGGGAGGACCCTATTTGTTCTAATGGAGGGAATTGGAGTATGATTTTTCCAAAGGGAAAATCTGATACTAGTTTGTTATAAACGGTATGTGAAATGTGATGATTTGGATTATGGTTCTTGATTTTAGGATAACTGATCATGCTTTATTTTTATTTTTATTTTTATTTTTATTTTCTGTTGTTATTATTTAGTTGTTGGCAATGATTGGAGAACAATTTGATCATGGAGATGAAATTTGTGGAGCAGTCGTGAATGTTAGAAGTAGAGAAAGAATTTCTATTTGGACTAAAAATGCTTCAAATGAATCTGCTCAGGTAAACCTCTTCCATTTTTTTAGTATATACCTTTTCAGCATTGCATTTGTAACCAATTTTTTTTCCAAATGGATCGTGTGTGAAGGACATGTCAGGATCTTTTTTGATATATGTAATAAAAGAGTAATGGAAGGATCTCTCTATGGACAACTGAACCATCCCAACAACCAACAGTGCAACATGCCCATTGGATATGAAATGGGCAGAGTCATCTCAATAACATGTGAGAGCCAATTTCCAAGGTTCATCTTTTATTCAATGTCATCAAATTAAATTTTTCTTGATTTCTGCATTCTGTTTTATGGTTAGGAACATTGTGTTGGTTATTGGTATTGCTATTGCAAATTCTCTCTCATTGGGATGTTATATGTCTTTCTCAAAGCTAGGTTCAAACAAAACTAAAGATTTTGTAGTCTTAAGAATTTGGAGTTTGTGAATTGTTATTGTTTGGGGTAGGATTCTTTAATTTCCTCTCATATGTTCCTGCCTTTAGAATTCAATCTTCAATCAAAGTACACATTATTTACATGTATCATATCAGGAATGAATATGTGTTGTGGTGGTTATTCTTTTATCTATTTTGTTTTGTTTTTAATTATTCCATTCGTTGTTAAAATGTTGACCTTTTCCTAATGAGAAACTTGGTTCTGTAGACTTATAGTGACTTCCATTATTTCCTTATCAGAGCATAGCATAGTGATGAGAATCTTTGGTAGGATCAAAGCAGAGAAGGAACATCATCTCTCGGCCATAATTTTCCCACTCCCACTTCCTTTTATATAAACATTGGTCTGCAAAGCCTATGGCCATCCAAATGTTGGATATACATAAAATAGTAATAATAGTAACCTAAAATGAAGTTTTTCCCATTAGGATTTGGTCTCAAATTTATGTAGTCATATTCTGTAATCTTTGTACTCATTCATCCCAATACATAATATTTGTTATTTACTTAATTTCAAAGAAGTCCATCAATAGATAAGAAATGTCATAATCACTGAACTCTTTATTTCCTCAGTTTTGTTCTTATATGTTGTTGCACTAAAAGAAAGTGTTGGTGAGTTTTATGCTGCTGCAATTACTTAGATGGTCTGAATTGGCTTGTTGCACTAAGAGAAGAAGAAAGTGCTGGTGAGTTTTATGCTGCTACTTTTGATTACTGCTTTTTATTGCTAAGCATTGTGCTCGCTAAGGAAGTGAAGTGGTTTCATTTGTTTCTTAGCAAATCTAGATTTGGAGTCCAACACAGTGTTTTTGATACATTGTTTGTGCTTGTTTCTATGACAAGGATATGATGCTGCTTCTTCAAGGTTTCAGGATACAAGTTGTAAACACTTCCACAAAGTGCATATCAAGTTGCTTTTGTTGTTTTGGGGACTTTTACCGTTAAAATTTCATTTTTTGGAGATAGTTGAATTGAAATGATAATAATAATCTACCTGTGTCTAACATTGATGTGTTACAGCTTTGCTGACCTTCAACAGCCACAGGTTGAACTTGATGCCAACGCTTGGGCTGCTGTTGGACAAAGCAGCCTTATGGTTACTTATGATCATTTATTTAGCCAGGTAATTGTTATGCTTGCTCTTACATTAGAATCTTATGCTCTCACACTTGAATGTTGATTAAATGTCCTAGGCTTGCTTTAGGCTGTTCTTTATACGGTGATTTTCTTTAGTCATTTGTGTATAAGCCAAATTCAACCTATTTAAGGAACGGTGACTACTTGTTTATCCTTCTTTTCCTGTCAAGTATTTCGAACATATGTTGAAACTCATCAAACTTGTATTACACTAAGGGTGTTTCAATGTTTTATTTTCCAAAAACAGGTTAGGTATGAGAACAAACAAAAGAATAAAAGCACAAAATCTGTAGCTTAGCTTCAGTTTCCATCCCCTCCCCCAAAAAAGAATAAAATCATTTATTTTGGGATAATGATAGTTTAGCAGCATTGTTGGCCTTGGAATTAAAAGCAGATCTTCTTATTTTGTTGAGTGATGTAGATGGTCTTTATAGTGGCCCTCCAAGTGACCCTCAAATCAGTAGTTACTTGAAGGTTACTTCTATTGGGAGGTGCAATTTATTTCTTCTTTTTGTATCCATATGCTGCGAGTATTGTGTGGTTGACTACTAATTTCAGTTGGTCTTATAAAGTTGGTAATGGGACTTCCAAAGTTTTCTCACTGTTCTATGTATTGTTATTGATATTTTCAAACCAGACTTGATGTTGTATGCATTTCCCATGCTGGTGTAATGAAATAAAGTTCAATATCTATTCTGAAAATGAATTTTGGGTAATTACCATCAAAATTGACAAGTGCGGTCTCTCTGTTAATATTTTTTTGTATCGATAGACCCAAGAGTTGTTAGTTCTTGGAGGGCAAAGCCTAGATGCATTGAGGGACAATATCTATTGCTCAATGGACTAGGTTATGCAGAAAGCTGGGCAGCATGATCCTTCTGGCTATTTTCTCCTTGAGGTGTGTACCATTACTTGCTCTTTAATGAGATGGTTATTTCTTCATTGAATTTGACAAAAAACTAGTTGTTTGCACGATGTGTTTTACATGAATTTGAGGGATCCATCTACTATTGATTTGACCAGACCTATACTTGATTGGCTCCGAAACTCCAAGGAAGAGGCAAAGAAGAAATGGGAATATATTATAAATGGGGAACTATCTATTGACATATGCAATTGTGATACTATTTTTTAAGGATGGAAGGGATTTTGATTTAGAAGGCTGGTTTCAGATCCTGCCCTGGTATTTTTTAATTTCACTTTTGAATTGAGAAGGAAATATATCTGGTTACCCATTTGAGTGATTTGGCATGCTTATGGTTACAGTTTGACTTTGTAGTAACTTGGTTCTTATTCTGAAATTTAGCAATTGCAGATTAGAAAATTATAAAATGAATCATGGAAAGCTATTGAAAAGAAGGTGCTCATAAGGAGGAAATGGAACCAGAAAGATATTTTAGTTTGTTTTCACTAGTTCTGTTTAGTTTATAGTTGAAATACAAAATTGTGACAGGTAGCCAGTAGGGTAGGGATGGAAGTGCCTTGATGTATTTATTTATTTTTTGCTTAGTCAGTTAGTTGTGAGAACTAATTTTTTTTCAGCTTTGATTTAGGAATGTGAAAAGTTGTGTATATAATATCTTTGATGAAGTATCTGGCGCAAAATATCCTGGTTTTGAAAAGGTAAATTTCTAGTTTTGATCTTCTCGTGAATTTATCTATTCCAGTAACATTCTTCTGCTTCAGCCATTGGTGGGTTTGTATGCATATACAGGCTATCTGGTTAGAATGCAGACAAGAAGCGGGTGAAATCATATTTGTTCCCAGTGGATGGTATCATCAAGTTCATAATTTGGTATGTTTAGGTTCCTATATGGATTGCTGTTATATTTCTGTGGTTATTTTGAATCTCAGTTAGAAGATCACAATTAAAAAACCTAGTTGATACCCTTTTCAAAATTTTCATTTCTCAGGTGGCCCCAGTTTACTATTCCCACTTTCAAAGTTACAGCATCTAACTGTCTGCAGAAGATCCAGACTGGAGAACAAATGTCACTAGTAAGGTTTGCCTTCCCAGCATCAACTTAAGAAGTTTGACTCTTTATTGCCACTCACCATGCTAAAAAAGCCTTTATTTTGAATGCTTATATATTGCTCCAAATTTTGGAAGAAAGGATGAAGCCTCCATGGCCACTGTCTACGAGGGAGGCTATAGTGCATTATTATCTGTTTGAGTACTTTCAAGATGATTTGATAATTGTTCAGTAGAGGAAACTCCATCACAAAATGTAGTATATTGAATCTCATAATTGTGTAAAGTAGACAATACATGTTAACTACATATTTAGTGTGTATTGCGGTTTTTGTGTAAAATATTAAGCCAAAAGTAGCCACACTTCTGTCTTACATTCTGTTTACTCATTTGATAACTAACACATTACTATTAACATAGTTTAGTACAGGTTTGGTAATATCTTGAGCAGGATCACTGTGATAATGTATCACTGTGATAATGTTCATAATCTATATAAATGTTGGATTAATTTTGTCCCGTATTCTTTTACCAGTCGTGTAATATAAATATGAAAATATTCTTTGCCGCTTCATCTATCTCTAAAATGAGTTTGTTGCATCTAAGAGTTGTAAATAGTTTGAATGAATTGTTGCAAAAAAGTTTGTTATTACTCATGTATTTGATTTTCTAATAAAACAATATAGATATCACTATTAAATAGTATTTTGGATGTGTGATTTAATTTTTTTTTTATTTTTTTTTTAAAATTTCCGACGAATTTGCGACGGAAATTTGTGACGGATTTGCGACGAAAATTTGTGACGGATTTGCGACGAATTTGCGACGGAAACTTGTGACGAATTTGCGACGAAAATTTGTGACGGATTTGCGACGGACAAATCCGTCGCAAATTATTTGCGACGAGCGTTTTGGCGACAAAATTTTGTCCGTCGCAAAAGCCGTCGGAAATGTCATTTTGTGACGAAATTTCCTGTATTTGCGACGGATAAATCATCGATTTTCTTGTAGTGTGAGAGTGTCTGCCTGACTAGAGGTAATAACATTAATTCTCTTAATAGAGCTTTCACAAGTGCATAATTCAGGGCCAAAGCAACATTCCCCTTCAGAGCTATCCTCTGAATCAGAACTAACTAAAATCTGATTAGCAAATTCTTCTTCATAAGAAGATTCTTCTGAAGAATCAGAGGAATCACTTATTAACATAACATCTTTCAGAATATTAATAAGACTTTCTTTTAATTCTTCTCGAATTTCTAACTTATTGATTTCATTAATTTTTTGTTTGACTTTACAAGTTTTAGCATAATGACCAAATCTCCCACATTTAAAACATTTAACATCTTGTTTACTAAAGCTTTTATTTGGCTTATTTGTTTTCCTAGGGACCTTCCTAGAAGGTTTTGATAAGGGTGGTTGGGTTTTATCATAATTCTTAGAATAATTTTTTTGTCTCTTAAAGGGTTTATAGGGCCCTTGTCTCTTCTTATAATTTTTCTCAGTTCGCTTACTTGGGGCTTTAATGGATTCTATTCCAAATTGTTCACAGAAAGAACCTAGTTCTTTCTTACTTTGCACTACTTCTGATCTCATCTTATTTTGGATCTTGAAGTCTGTACAAATACTAATTCCTGTTTCTATAACTTGACTAGATATTTGACCAAACGTTAAAGACGAATAAGGAAATACTCCATTGCATTTACTCTTAATAGACATCTTAACCTTTTCCCCTAATAATCTTAGTAATCCCGCTATAAATCTTTCTTTCCAATAATCTGCTCCACCATCTAGCCTAGTACATAATTTAGATAAAAACATATATTTATACCATCTATAATCAGACATAGTGGAACAGTAAAGATTTGCTAAATGGTCTGCAGCTCGCTCTTATAACTGCAATGGATCCCCTACAAAATATTTGGTAATAGTGTATAATAAAGTATATACTACATCTTCACCTATTTCTAATCCAGAGGTAGGGTCATGCTTTTTAGCTCCAAAAATATTTGTCTTCTCTTCTTCACTAAGTATATTATCCCACAATCCTTTCAATTGACCTATAAAACCTGTAATTATTAATAATGCAACTTTTCTATCTGTATTATTTCCCACTGACTTAAATGTTGTAGCCACCAAAGTCATTTCTTGTATAGTATTTAATATATTCTATTCACTATGCCCATCTATATTCCATTCTAGGAATTTCCACTGTAAGAGCTAGAGGCCATATCTCTAATTTCTTCAAATTGTAAATCTGGGTAACTAGGTCTGGGATAATAATTCCTAGTTTTTCCTTGATAGCCCATATTCCTCATTTTATTTATTTCTAACCTATCAAACTCTTGGGTTAAAACATTGACTTGAGACTTTCTAGAAATAGATAGCCTCTTTAGTTGTTCTATTAAATCGTCAGTTTTAGGACCTATTCTAGCATCGCCTAATTCCTTTTCTGGAACATTAATTAATTTATAAACTGACCTATTGGGATCTAACTTTTAATCCTTGTGAGACTTTATTTCTTTAATTAGAAGCACAATATTATCTGAAATCTGTAAATTTGAATGGGGCGTGGATAATCGCAGTTCTATTCTATCTAATTGTTCTGACATAGTATATAATATTTGATTAGAATAATTTAATTGAGACTGAACTCTCCCAATCTCTTTTTCTTCAGGATGTAAATTTCTATTAACCTTAAACGGAGAAGCTTCAAAAGAAAGTCCATGATTCTCTATCTTAATGGTTTCCAAAGGGGGATGTACTGATTCTATAACCTTATTATCCATCGTTTTCCATTCTCTACTTATTCTAGTGTTAACATCTACATAATTATCCTGAATGTATGGATTATCTATTTCTACTTCTAGGCAATAATCTTCAAACCAAGTAAAGAAATAAATATTTATTCTATTTTTTCTAAGGTAATCATAATTTTTTTGCAAGTAATCAGCAGTTTGGTTTTTATTAAAAGTACTAAAGTACCAAGACAATTTTCTAAGACTCATCTTTCAAGTTTATATCAAGTGATAAAATCAACAGGTATTAGATGAACTCAATGTTGAAATCATAATCTAAGTCCCTCCCCTGTAGCTTGATGGGGAAAGAATACAATCGGAGAAAATAACATCATTCATTTTCTTTAAGAAACCTACTTCCACTTTCTAATTTCCTCCCCCACATATGTGATCTTTCTATTGACAAGCCTAACTATTGAATAATCTTCTTACTTTGTGCAGAATTTACTAAGATGGAATACCAAGAATGAGTATAGGGTTCTTTATACCTCAACTAAAGAATGAAAAAATTTATTTCAACTTTATGAACAAAGATAAACATTAACAACTTAATAGTCCATCCGCACACTTGAACCTGTTACAATAACTTGTAAACGGGTTGTGGCACCCCTAGTGCCCCCTTAATAAAAATTTTGGCTTATCAAAAAAAACAAAACTTAATAGTCACGACATAATTTGTTTCAAAAATTAAATAATCCCTAACCTATTGTTGAGATGATGAAGAGAGATGTACGGTTGCTGAGATGATGAACAAAGATATACGATTCCTGAGAATGCAAACCCTAACTTGTGGCAACGAGGAGAACAGAGATGATATTTCACCGCGCTGAACTGAAATGAGGTACAACGATGATGAACTACGATTCCAGATCTGGCGAAGAGGAACTATGATTCCAGATCTGGCGAAGATGAACTACGATTCCAGATCTGACGAAGATGAACAGAGAGTGTTAGGGTTTTTTGGGGAAAAGTCTTGCGGGGAAACGAAAAGATTCGCAGGTGTTTATTTTTTTAAAACAAAACAGGAACCGCCGCAGTAAGTATCAAAACCGCCGCCGGTGTTTCTTGATAGAGGCGGTTAAATGGAACTGACGTAGAGTTCAGGCACCGAGTTCAGCAGCGGCGGTTCTAGGAAACTGCCGTAGCTGTCGCTAATCGTTCCATTTGCAGTAGTGAATCTGCTAGCTTATCCGCTATAAGCTAGTTTATCCGCTATCCTCTCCTTTTTGCCAAACAGAACCTAAGTATTAGTACGAATTTGATTATCTTTTTAACTATTCTTGCTGAGCATTGTTTGTTATTATCTAATAAAGGGAACCCATTGTTGTGAAACCATTATTAGGTGTAGCAATATATGAGAATATGAAGATGTGATTATATATTCTTGACAAAATCATAGAATGTGCTTAGGAGAAAATGAAAGCATATATATGGCAGATTTAATGCCATTCCGATATCTACGTTGCTCATAAGGAGAGAAAAATAAATCTTAACTATCTATGATTAGGAACTATTAAAAGCTGCTAATAGCTAGCCTTACGCAAATTCCAAAAGATGATATAGAGGATCGATGGTACGTGACAGACTAAATGCAATAACATTTAATTAACTTATATGCCCTCCTTTCCTAATTAGTAAGCCTTCTAATCTTTCGGGTATTCTTTCTCTCTATCTCTTTTTCTTTGAACAAGATATTCAATTAGATGTCATTTATAATCACTAAAACATGTTTTTCCCCTCTCACTTTCTCCCTTTTTTGTTGATTTGATGACGATTTTCCCATTTGATTAATTAGTTCACTTGCATTTTTTAAATAAATTTCTGGTTTCATGGATTGATGACAGATCCATAATTCTTTATTAGTGGAGGCAACAAATAGCAAATATAATTTTTTTTCAAAAAAATATTATAAATTTATACAAAATACATATTTTCGTTACAGAAAAATCCTAAAAGACTTAAATTAATTTCTACAAATTATATAGCTGAAAGGTAAAATTTGTAACAACTTTTTCTCTATTTTATATATCTCATGTGAAGTTTCTAAATTTAATTTAAAAAATCCTCTTATGGTTATGGGGACAACCCTTATTTTTTTTATGGGAGCAAAAGAATTTTTTTTTGACAAAGGGAGCAAAATAAGTTTGTCATATATCTTTCTAACCAAAATAAGTTTCAAGTGGGGGCAAATGCCCCCAATTCATTACACATGCATCCGTCCGTGCAAGCAACATTAAATGATTTCTTTCGATTTTTCATTAAATTTTGGTTGTTAATATTGTTATTCTTCTTATTTTTCAGCTTGGATCGATCTTGTTTATTTTTAGTCGTAAGCCTCATCAATAGTATGTGCAAACATTTATCCCAAAAATAATGGATAATCTACTAATAGAGGAAAAGAATAAGAGTGAAGTTAATCAACTTGCCACCGTGTCAAAAGAGTAACAAACTGTGTACATGTGTCACACTATCATTGGCTAGTTTAGATCTGAACATTGTGTATAAATAGAAGCCTTGTAACTGAACTTCAATCAATGAAACAGTAATTGAAAATCTCATTTTCCCTCTCCATTATGGTATCATTCGCCTAGTGCGATCCTGCATCATTCTTCGCTTCCGCAGAACTTGAAGAAATTCGTCAATGGCGAGCTCACCAGAAGCATCGTCAACCACACGCAATGGCAATCCATCAGGCGTTGGCTCGATCTTTGCCGGCGGTGTTCAAGGCGCTGCAGCATCAAATTTCATCGCAGCACCGAAATTGTCGATCAAATTAGACGACAAAAACTTCCTTCTCTGGAATCAACAGGTGGAAGGAGTGATCACGATGCATAAACTTCATCGTTTACTCGTGAATCCAGTGATACCTGTGCAATTCGAATCTGAAGCAGATCGACTTGCAAACAAGTCATCGGAGGCCTACGAGAAGTGGCTCACTCAGGATCAGATGCTGTTCACGTGGCTCCTCTCCACGTTATCTGAATCGGTGTTGCCTCGCGTGCTCAGTTGCCGTCATTCTTCTCGGGTTTGGGATAAAATTCACCAACATTACTACTCTCATTTGAGAGCTAAGGTTAGGCAACTTCGCTCTGAACTTAAGAACACTAAGAAAGGAACACGCACAATCACTGAATATGTTACTAAGATTCACTCACTCGCTGATTCACTTACTGCTATTGGTAAAAATATTCAAGATCAAGACCTAATTGATATAATGTTAGATGGATTGCCTGAGGAATACAATGCTTTTGTTATGATGATCTATGCAAAACCTGATGCACCGAATATTTCTGATATAGAATCTCTTTTGCTTGTTCAAGAGACTCAATTAGATAAGTTTAGGAAAGAATTGGTTGCTAATGCCTCTGCAAATGTTGCACACACCACTGGTTCAAAGAATTCTGCTAGTACCACGGCACCTAGGCAATTTTATGGTAGCAACTCTGGTTATGGTAATAATTCTGGACATGGTACCAACACTGGTTATGGAAATAACTCTGGTTATGGCAACTCTGGTCGTGGCTGTGGTCGTTACACCAGAGGGCGTGGCCGTGGTCGTGGCCGTAACACACAGGCTGCTGCTTATGGTCCTAGACCTCAGTGTCAATTGTGTTACCGTGTGGGACACACTGTGATTGATTGCTGGTTTCGGTTTGATGAAAATTATGTTCCACCAGTAGCAAATGCAGGTTCTGGTAGCAACAACAATTCCAATGATTCTGCAGAAAAGTCTGAGGCTACACCAGATACCAAAACTGAACAAGCCAATGCTCTTGTAGCATCCACTACAGGTAATGATTATGGAGTGCCTGATGATCTAACAATTCCAGTTGATCTTGATCCTGAAAACTGGAGTGGGGACACAGGTGCGTCCCATCACATTACTCCTAATGATGAAAACTTGGAGGATAGTGTACCGTATCATGGCTGTGAACAAGTGCAAGTTGGGAATGGCCAAAAGCTACCAATCAAGGCTATTGGCTCGGCAAAATTCCCTTCTCCACATTCACCTCACATCACACTTGCACTACGAAATGTACTCCATGTACCTTCCCTCACTCGGAATCTGTTATCAGTCTCTCGGTTTGCAAGAGACAATGATGCTTACTTTAAGTTTCATCCTAATAAATGTGTTGTCAATTCGCAGGCATCTAATTCACCTCTGCTCACTGGGAAACTTGGTACTGATGGACTCTATCACTTTCAAGCATTCCCATTTACTCACTTGAAGCATCTCAACAATCGTTCTCAGCATAATAAGAAGCTGTCTTCAGCACCTAGTACTTGTTTTTCTGCAAATGTGGTGTCTGATAACACCACACCTTCTACTTTGACTGTATGGCATAGACGTTTGGGTCATGCAAACATTAATACTGTGCACAATGTGCTTAAACTCTGTAATAAAAGTTTACCTCGTTATACCAAATTGGATTTCTGCAATTCGTGCTGTATGGGAAAGTCTCACCGATTGTATGCTCCACCTTCACTCACCAAGCACACATCACCCTTTGAATTGGTGCACATGGACTTATGGGGACCTTCTCCTAAGCCTTCCAGTCAAGGTTACAGTTATTATATTGCGTTTGTAGATGCTTGCACACGCTTCACTTGGTTGTATTTCTTAAAGGCTAAATCTGATGCCTTAAATGCATTTACACAGTTTTATAAGATGATTGATACTCAGTTTTCTGTCAAACTCAAGGCTGTGCAATCAGACTTTGGGGGTGAATTTAGACCGTTCACTAAGATGCTTGATGATCTAGGGGTGCTTCACAGGCTCACTTGTCCTCACACATCTCACCAAAATGGTGTGGTGGAGCGCAAACATCGTCACATTGTAGAGATGGGTCTCACATTGTTGGCTCAAGCATCTCTTCCAATCTCCTTTTGGGATCACAGTTTCACAGCTGCGGTATATCTGATTAATCGTTTGCCAAGCTCAGCTATCCCTGAGTTCACATCTCCATATCATGCTTTGCGTAATCAAATGCCTAATTACTCAATGCTACGCACATTTGGTTGCTTATGTTTCCCTCATTTGAGACCTTATAACCAGCATAAACTACAATTCCGCAGCATGCCTTGCATCAATCTTGGTATTTCACCAAGACACAGAGGCTACAAATGTCTCAATCATGAAGGCAGAATTTACATCTCAAAGGATGTTGTCTTTGATGAGAATACATTTCCTTATCCCTCTTTATATCCCACCACCTCAACTACTGCAGGTATGCCTTCAAATGAAGCACAACTGCATCTACCTCTGCCACCACAGGTCACTGATAATTCAAAGCAGATGTCTACTACACCTTCCCCAGCTGCAATGATCTCATCTGATGATTCCTCTACATCTGGTCATGATACAGAGGAGTCTTCTGCAGCTCCTAGTGTACCTTCTTCACCAGCTACAGTGGCCTTACCTGATTCTAATACTGCTCCAGTCACCAACACACATCCTATGATCACTCGAGGCAAGACAGGTCACTTGAAACCTCGTGTGTTCCTAGCTCATCTAGAGCCAACCAGCACCAAGCAAGCTTTATCTGATCCTGCTTGGAAAGCAGCAATGCAACAAGAATATGATGCTCTTATGGCTCATAACACCTGGGAACTCACCACTTTGCCTCCTCTTCGCAAAGCAATTGGGTGCAAATGGGTTTTCCGCATCAAAGAGAATGCTGATGGCTCTATCAATAAGTATAAAGCGCGCTTAGTGGCTAAGGGATATAGTCAAGAACCTGGCAAGGATTTTGGTGAAACTTTTTCACCAGTTGTGAAACCCGTGACTATTCGTGTTTTACTTACTTTGGCACTCACAAACCAATGGCACATTGAGCAAATTGATGTCAATAATGCTTTTATCAATGGGTTTCTTGAAGAGGAAATCTTTATGCAGCAACCTCCGGGGTTTGTAGCAGCTGACAAATCCTTGGTGTGCCGGTTAAAACGTTCACTCTATGGTCTAAAGCAGGCGCCACGCGCCTGGTACGAAAGGCTCAAGCAAGCTTTCATTCACTTCGGCTTCGTATCTAGCAAGTGTGATCCTTCGTTATTCATCTATGCTCATAAAGGTATTCATCTATATGCTCTTGTGTACGTGGATGACATTATCATTACTGGAACCAGTCCTTCCTTGGTCAAGGATCTGATCACAAAACTTAACAAGGAATTCTCACTTAAGCAGCTTGGGCGCCTTGACTACTTCTTAGGCATTGAAGTTCATCATTGCAAATCAGATACTTTGCTTCTCACTCAATCCAAATACATAAGGGATCTCCTGGTTCGAGCCAATATGCATGATTGCAAGGGCATAGCAACTCCCATGGTTTCAACTGCTAAACTGAGCAAACGAGGCACTGATGTGTTTGCTGATGCACATCAGTATCGCTCCATTGTTGGAGCTCCCCAATATGTCACTCTTACAAGGCCTGATATAGCGTTTAGTGTCAACAAAGTGTGTCAATTTCTTTCCACTCCTCTCCAATCTCATTGGCAGGCTGTTAAACGCATCCTCAGATATCTAGCTGGTACAATTCATCATGGTCTTGTACTCAGACCTGCTACTAGATACATACCACTGTCAATTCGTGCCTATAGTGACTCGGATTGGGCTAATGATTTGGATGATCGTAGGTCTACCTCTGGCTCTTGTCTTTTTCTTGGACCAAATCTTGTTTCATGGAGTTCAAAGAAGCAGCCATTGGTTGCACGCTCTAGTGCTGAAGCGGAATATCGGGCTATGGCTCACTCCACTGCAGAAATGATGTGGCTCCAGTCGTTGCTCAATGAGCTAGCAGTTCGTTTTACTACTCCTCAGTTGTTATGTGACAACTTAAGTGCAGTACTGCTTGCTCACAATCCAGTTCTTCATGCGCGGACAAAGCACCTTGAGCTCGATATACACTTTGTTCGTGAGAAGGTTGTGGCAAAAACACTCACTGTTATGCATGTTCCAGCTGCTGCTCAACTTGCAGACATGCTAACCAAACCATTGCCAACTGCAGCCTTTGTTTATTTGAGGTCCAAGCTCAAGGTTGAAGCTCACACTAAGCCCAACCTTGCCCTTGAGGGGGGAGTAATAGAGGAAAAGAATAAGAGTGAAGTTAATCAACTTGCCACCGTGTCAAAAGAGTAACAAACTGTGTACATGTGTCACACTATCATTGGCTAGTTTAGATCTGAACATTGTGTATAAATAGAAGCCTTGTAACTGAACTTCAATCAATGAAACAGTAATTGAAAATCTCATTTTCCCTCTCCATTATCTACCAACCGACATCCTACTTGTCATAATGTCTATCGTCGCTACGAATAGTCGGCAAGATCTTATTAATCTCACGATGGTTTGTCTCTTTGAGGGGTGTTGATACCGTACAGTCCTACTACAACAGTGATGAGAAAAACCTTTTTCTTCGAAGGTTGTACCTGAGTTTGAATCCAGAATACTATGTTCGGGAAGGTTGTCAGAAACTCCATAAGGGCGAGGTTGAAGCTGCAACCAAAGACTTCAGGATAGCAGCGTCACAAGGGCACGACTACACTAAATACGCGTTTGGGAATGTCTTGGTTCTATCGAACAAAAAATGTCGTGTTGCTAAAGGCTACCGTTTGTTGATGAAGTTATTTTACCGAGGATGTCTGTTCACTTCTAGGGAAACATTCTGCGTCAAGGTGGGAGCAATTTGAAATTGGGGTTCACCACCATTACCAATGCCTTTGCAGTACAATACCATATGAAATGAAAATGGTGCGTGCGAAGGGGTGTCGTTGGTTCGTGGTTTTTGGGTCCCATTCAGTGAAGATGAAATTCGTACGCAGTGTGTAAATTGTCGCATCGAAGCAGAAGTGCAATATTTCTTTCAAAGAATTAAGTTTTCATTTGAAGCCCCTGTTGACCATTTCTCCAATCTCCGCTTCACTCATGTATGGAATTTGTAGTAAAATAGGTGATAGAGAATTGACTGTTTTTTGTTTCGTTCTTTCTTCATTGTTAAGACTTTGTCGTTTTTTGCAAATGTTAATTTGTCTTAGTAAACCAGTGATATATACATATTTTGTTAGGGAATGAATGTTGGTCTTATTTTGGCAACTCTCCCTTGCATCCTTGCATGCATCCTATGGGAGTATCAAATGACAAAATTCCAAAGTCTACAAGAAAATGGCAAAAATTAATTGTACAAGGAAATAGTTGATGTAACCAAAAAAATAATAATATTTCATGTGCATTCTTGCATGCATCCCATGGATGTATGAAAAGGCGAAATTCTCTATTTGCAAGAAAATGGTAAGAATTAAATGAAGAATGAAATGATCGAACTTCAACAGTCTCCTTTGAGTCAACCAAAAATTAGCCAAACAAACTATTAATTTGAATAAATGTAATGATATAAAGTTATGTATTAACTGGTAGTTTATTTATTTTTTCTATTTAATGTTATGATTTGGTATTTGAAAATGAATTTTTGCTATAATACCTACAAGTTCACAAGTTCTATTCAACTTTCCATTCTCACAACTCCTAGAAACAAACAATTTTCCATATAAAATACTAATATAAATATATCTAATTTATCTGTTATAACTATTTATTTTCTTGTCAATAATTTGTACAGTAAAAAGGTTACGCTAATTAATTACATTTGACCTCATCCTAAAAGTCTCTACTATTCCTTCAATGATTTTTGGACCCTAACTTTTGATGAACATATTCATCATTGTAACTTTGCAGCTAGCGCAAGGAACTAGGAGAGGCTGGAAACTTGGAGTGGAAGTAGGTGATTTCTGATACTGATTAGACGTATATATTACGTATTGATTAGAGTTATTTCATTCAAATAAAAGTCCTAATAATTTAGCAAAAACTGAAATTTAAATACAATTAGTAAGTTAATAGATATATCACAATTAGTAAATATAATAAGCTATGAATTTATATATATATATATATATATATATATATATATATATATATATATATATATATATATGTATATAGCGGCGGTTAAAACTGCCAGAATTCAATAAAAAAATTGTAGTGGCTTTTAGCGGCGATTAAAAGCACAAGAATTTAGAAAACAATTGTAGTGCATTTTAGCGGCGGTGCCTAACGGCCGCAATTAAATAAAAAAAAATTGCATATGGCGACGGTTCGTAACTGCTGCAAGCTAAAAAAACGTGGCGGCGGCAGTTTCGCTCGACGGTTGTCAGAACGGCCGCAAAATCCACGCCGACGCATAATAGCGCGGCCTATGCAGAACCGCCGTAAAAAGCAAATACCGGCGGTTCTATAAGTTTTTTTTGTAGTGTATGTGTTACATTGGGCAAATAATTTGGGGAACCATAGATATTTTTTATTGGGGTAAAACCCGGTTGTAATGATCTGGCTTGGATAACAAGGATGAAGTTAAAAAGTTTGCGAGACTAGCTAATTTTTGTAGAGAGTAAAGTTGTGAGAGAATGGAGAAGAGAGTGGACTACTTTTTTTGTCTTACTTTAGCCCAACACTTTTTTGGAAAAGTATGGAGAGTATACATCTTATTGTTGACACTTTGGGTTTCCTTTCCACGTGGACTTGGAGAAATATCTTGGTGTTCCGATCTTTCATAAAAAGGTCAATAGGGTGCCTTCCGTTTTATGGTAGAAAAGGTAAATTGACTACTTAGTTTGTGGAAAGCTGGAAACCTATCCTTTGTCGGAAGACAAACCCTTTCCAAATATGTCATTGAAGCCTTGCCTATATATGTAATGCAATCTAGCATTCTTCCAAATGGAGTGTGCAATGAAATTGATAGAAAGTATTGTTCCTTTAGTTAAGGTACTGCTCAAAATGAAAGAAATTTTCACATAGTATGATGGAAGCAAAATTGTAATCCCAAGGAAAAAGAAGACTTAGTACTTTTTCTTCATCTTTATGGACCTCTACTAGTTCATTCGAAACATCAATGTGGGAGTGAAGGTATTTCGTGTATCAATACTAAGCGTAATGGATGTGCAAACAGGATCTCTTTTAATAACCTCATTGTTAAGCATCTTGGCATTGGGGATTCAACAAAAAACGTTTGCGACCTGGTGGACAAAGATGGTAGATGGAAAATCCTGAAATATGTGAGTTTATTTCCTCCAAACATCCAATGTGAAATTAGGGAAGTCCCCACAACTTGTTAAGAGGTAAGGATGTTCTGGCCTAGGGTGGAAAAGCAAATTGTGCATTCTGAACGACGTTTGCATACAAGGTTATAGGATGTCTTTTTAAGTGCACACATGAAGGTGGAAAGCCACATTAGGTAAAAGGGCTTATGTGGAAGATGCACTACAACAGATTTGGGGATGGGCAGTGTAACACCCCATTTCTACCCGGTAAAATAATACGAAAATCAGAGTTATAAAAATTTCCAACAAATAAATGGAGCGTTACACTTTCAACTAAAAACAAAACAACATAATCAATTCGCCTGTGAAATCAGATACATAACACGCTAACTTGGATGAACCAATAAACAAATCCTTTTAGTCTTTAAAAACAAGTCACCTTCATTACTACGCAGCGGATTCACAACAAAAGTCAATTCAAAATAATCGTGGCGTCTTTAACCAACTTAAGACAGCTCAAAACAGCAAAATCCTTGAAATTAACGACTTTAAGTTTCAACGATAAAACAACATAGCAAAACAATAAGGAAAACATGTGTTCATCCCCCCCGAGTGTTACGTATCAGAGCGACGACACTGACTCGATCAAACGAAGGTAAGCAGCCTTCATTCATGATTACCTGCACGTTACCAACAGGAGGGTAACATTCAAACAGAAGGGGTGAGATATCAAACCATATAATAGGACGTATGAAAAACAGTATATTAGAATCAGAGGATATGGATTCACCACTTCACAGCCAACAATCAACTTCGATCAATCACAAGTTATCAACATAGTCACTTAAGGGTGCAATATGAATGCGACTCAATACTATGCACATGCATGTGGTACCATCGGAGCAGAACTCCCAACGTAAAAATCTGCCAATAAATAGAGGCATCAACAAGGCATAAGCCGTCAACATAATTTCAACATAATTTGCCAGTCCAGGCCAACGTGTTTTGAGCATAGCTCCAACATGAAAATGCTATGTATGCGACGCGATGTGAATGCACAAACAATCAACAATGATTACATAGAAACACAACAACAACGGAATTCAACGTTGGCCATAGGCCTACAACATAATATCCCGCCAATAAATAGAGGCAATCCAACCAGATCCACGTCGCCAACTTCACACAACGTTGATCACAACTAGGTGCTGCATTATCAACAATTCAATAACTGAGCCAACAATTTAGCAACTTAACAAGTTAACAGTGTAACAACTCAACCAACGGTTAACAACTCCACAAATTAACGATTAACAAATTAACGACTTAACCAACAATTAGCCAACCGTGGGCCTAACGCGCCTAAAGCGCCCAACAATCCACAAGGCGGCGCCCAATGCGCCCAACAACCGAACGAGGCAGCCACACATGGCGCCCACTGCGCCCAGCAACGACACAGGGCAGCCACACTTGGCGCCCTTGGCGCCCACTGCACCCAACAACAACACAGGGCAGCCACACTTGGCGCCCTTTGCGCCCACTGCGCCCACTGCCCCCAGCAACAACACAGGGCAGTCACACTTGGCGCCCTTGGCTCCCACTGCGCCCAGCAACAACACAGGGCGGCCACACTTGGCGCCCACTGCGCCCAGCAACAACACAGGGCAGCCACACTTGGCGCCCTTGGCGCCCGCTGCGCCCAGCAACAACACAGGGCAGCCACACTTGGCTCCCATGGCTCCCAGTGCGCCAGCAACAACAACAGGGCAGCCACACTTGGCGCCCATGGCGCCCAGTGCGCCAGCAACAACAACAGGGCAGCTAGACATGGCGCCCAATGCGCCAGCAACAACATCAGGGCAGCCAGACATGGCGCCCATGGCGCCCAGTGCGCCAGCAACAACATCAGGGCAGCCAGACATGGCGCCCAGTGCGCCAGCAACAACATCAGGGCAGCCAGACATGGCGCCCAGTGCGCCAGCAGCAACATCAGGGCAGCCAGACATGGCGCCCATGGCACCCAGTGCGCCAGCAACAACATCAGGGCAGCCTGACATGGCGCCCATGGCGCCCAGTGCGCCAGCAACAACATCAGCAAACGGCACCCATGGCGCCCAGGACCCAGATTTTGCGCATCATTGTGTTCAAAAAGCCCTAAACCGATTTCAATCATCAACATATATATTCAAACATCAACAAATCATTTCAAACAACAATAGATTTTTAAGGATTAAACGAACACATAGGATCCCTTGTTTTCCTACATAAAGCCCTTCATATACCCGATTATTGAGTTAGAACCCCACCCTTACCTGGGTTTTGAAGAATTCGCAGTCACCTCCTCCTAGGTTGAGTTCGCCGCCCCCTTCCTTGCTCTCTCTCAAATCGCGCCTCTCCTCCTCTATTAGCTTCTAGGTTTTCTCTCTAATCCTTATTTTTTTTCTCAGCTCATGACAACTTAACCTAACTCTAATCATTTTATACCTCTCCTCATTTTTCTGATTAGTCTCATGGGCCACTCTTCACACCCCCTTATTTTACTAATTCTAACATAAACATAAGCCCACATAAAATAATATATTATTATTACTCTAATATTATTTTCCACACTTAATTAACCTATTAATTAAATAAAAGTCAACGTAGCAACTATACTAATAATTCCCAACTTCAACAATTCTCACACTTAATTATTGAATAAATTAATTAAATAATTAATTAACTATTTGGGGCGTTACAGGCAACGCTTTTTTTTGCCATGGGCAGCGCTTTTGAGCGCTGCTAAACTTTGCGCTGCTGATTCCACACCAACAATGGGCAGCGCTTTTAAAAGTGCTGCTCATGATGTTAGCGCATTTTGGGAATGGGCAGCGCTTTTTAGCGTAAGCGCTGCTCATTCCCAAAAGGCGCTAACCAATGGGCAGCGCTTGAAGGACAAAGCGCTGCTCATTGCCTTAGTGCTTTTACGAATGGGTAGCGCTTTCTCCTAAAAGCGCTACCCATTCCTAAAAGCGCTACCCATTCCTAAAAGCGCTAAGACAATGAGCAGCGCTTTGTCCTACAAGCGCTGCCCATTGTGTAATTTTACTTATTATTTTTTTTCTATTTTTGTTTGTTTTCCTTGTTTCCAAATTCCTTCCAATTCTATTTCTCAGCAAGTAAACCAGCAAAATCACACATAACTAACTTAGCTATATGTATCCAAATCAAATTATATCCAAATACACCAGAATCAAAACAAGCGCTCGTTAAGGAATTAAACACTTGTTTCCCAATTCATTCCAATTCTATTTCTCAGCAAAACCAACAAATTACAATACACCAGAATTAAAACAAACTAGCTATATATACATATATATATATATATATATATATATATATATATATATATATATATATATATATATATCCAAATGCACAAATATGCACAAATATACCCAACAAGAAAAACCAAAACAAACTAGCTAACAAGTTATTATCTAATTCAAATGTATCAAAACTAGCTAAAGTTACAGTATGAACCAAATCTAAATTGAATAACTATAATATAGAGTAAATGAGAAAAAATGGTAAATCATCTAATAACAAATCTAAATCAGTTGTTAAGAGAATTATAATTTGAAATACTAATTGATAATAAGATGCTGAATAAACTGGCAAACTCATGATTTCATTTATAAAACTTACAGAGAGTTCTTTGGGATTACAGAGCTCAAGAGTTTTCGATGCCTAGTGTAAGAGTATAGATAGATTTAGTTTAATCTGTTTGTGTTACATGCTACTACAGGTAAACCACCTTGTAATACACTTAGCATCACCTACTACAGCAGGTTACCTCATAGTCAAGGTGACCCTATATATAAAGGATCTAGGATAGCATCCAAGTGATCTTTGGTGGAAACAGGACTTCCAACCGCAGTGAGAGAGTCCACTAGGTTCTTGATCTTGGCAAGATAATCGTTCACAGTGTTTCCTTCGAGTTGCGTATTGCGAAGTTTGATAAGCTCCAATTTAGTACATTTTTAGAGATATTTTTGAGTCACTTTTAGAGCAATTATATACTAGTTATATAAATCATTAACTTAATTTGCTATGTATTTTGCAGGAAGAAAGAAAATATAAAAAAGAAAGAAATTCCAAATTAAAGCCACTCAAATCATCAATTATACTTTATATATATATATATATATATATATATATATATATATATATATATATATATATATATATATATATATATATATATATATGGGCTGGTTATTAAAAGAAAAAGGCTTATTGCAATTGAAGAAAAACTTTGGCCAATTTGACTAAAGAGAAAGCCCAAGTAATGGGCATGAGAAAAAAATCACGGAGGCATTGGAATGCAACCAAGCAAGGACGTGATGAGCAAGCATGGTTTGGCCTGGGCATACAAATATAAAAGGGAGAATTAATTAACAATAAGAAGGAGAGCCGTGAGAAGAGGCACCAACAGTAGCGCCGGCATAGTGGAGGAAAGAGTTTTGGGTACCCGTTCTTGACACCGTGAGAGAGCTCTGGAGCAGAAAAATGAGACGAAATTTGTAGGATCAGAAATTTCTCTATTCCGGGTTATTTTTATCTCTGTAATTTATGACTCCTAATTTTATTTTATTGTTCTCGAACACTATGGATAGCTAAATCCTCTTCTAGGGTCTTAGGTGGATCTTACATGTTTAGAGACATTTTTATGTTCTAATTTCTGGTTTGAATTCCTGGTTTTTATTTCAATTAATATTATCCTATTGTTTTTATCACATAGTTAGGATTGACAACTCTTTGCATGTTCATAATCAATTAGTTGATCAGCGACCGTACTGCAATTAGTTGGTGGACCTATAGGATAATTGAGACTAAGATTAATGCATGACCAAACGTTAATTTAGCCTTCCAATCATTCAACATTTTTGTTCTTTATGTTTTTCTTGGATTTAAATTCTTGCATGACCAAACAAGGGTTAATTTAGGAAAAAGAATATTAATCGCGAATGACCAAACGGATTAATAGTTTTAGTAAAGGGATTGGTAATTGAATAAAACAAGGAATTCAGGTAGAATTAGACATAGATGAATCGAAGCTTGCAAGTGAAACCGTGACCCTAGACCTCTCTCCATCGATTAAATCTAGTATTTTAATTCTTGTTGTTTATTTCTTTTTATTTGTTTTCATTACAACTAAATCATTGGTTCGTCTAAACAATATATAATCTTGACTAGTTTGGTACTTGTTAATTAATCCATGTGGATACGATAATTTTTTATACTACTTCTGCGAAAGAGTACACTTGCTCTAAGTGTGTTTTTAACGCAACAAAGTTCGTTGCGAAGCTGTCTGATCTTCGTGCGTCCTAACTTGGCGAAGTAAGCGGGGATCTTGTCCCACAATTTGAAAGTGTGTACGCAGCCAACGATTCGAGCCTGAATAGGAGTAGTGAGAGGGTTCTGAAGCCAAGACAGCAACATTTGGTCCTGCGCCTCCCATAACTGGAACACAGGATTTAACAGCTCTAACAATCCAATTTAAATCACTATCTAGTACTTGATCTACTTTATAATTCCAAGAAGTGATCCAAGAAATCCCGAAACTGGCATGAAATGCTAATATCTTCAAATAATCTGGAAAATTTGTTTGTGGTGAACTGCTGGAAAGCTTGATGGGCAAAATCTGGATAGATATTAGGGTCGGGTCCCCATTCATTAAACATTTTAATAAACCAAAGAGAAAATTTTAATGAAATATCTTTCTTGAACCAGATGAACCAAGAGTGTTCAAAGGGTTCTAAAAATAGCATATTGTTCCAAGCGTCCATGTAATCATAATATGAATAATGCCGAGGATTGAATTTTCTGGAAAACTTTGTTTTTGAGCAAGGATGGTTCTTCCAGTCTGAAGGTGATAATACTTTTAAAATCATGAACTTAGATAACATAATTTTGCCGGGATGTTTTAATCATATGTATGGTTTAATTCTATAGAGTCGGTGTCTACTATAATGTACTCATAAAAGGTTCTGGATTGTTCTAGTGTATGAGGAAGGAAATGAAATCCTGGAGGGTAAAACTTTGGTACTACCTGGTTAATGAACTTGTCCTGGTATTCTGGCTCTATAAGAAATAATATCCTTTTATATTCTTTTTTAATGAACGGACAAGATAGATTTGGGGGTGGTGTATAATAGGTTAATGGTTTTAGTGGATTATTTAAGGTAGAAGGAGTTCTTAATGCAAAGCTGATAGAAGAAGAAATTAACTGAGATTGGAAAGGAGGTCTTAATGCTCTGGGCTTTGGTGATGATAGTGTTTTTGGGTAAAAAGCAGGTAAGGCTAGAGGGGTTAATGGAGTGAAGAGATTATGTGATAATGAGGATGATCCTTGAACTATTTGTTTGGACGTAATACTTTTCTTTGAGTCCTCGAGAGGAGGACCGTATTTGTCTTTACCGCGGCTCATGTTTTTCCCTGAAAAATTCTCTTGTAAGGAAATCAGGTAAATAATTTTTATCTCCTTTAATATGTTCAATATCAAAATCAAAACAAGAAAGTAATGATTGCCATCTAGTGAAAATATGTTTGGAAACCAAGTTTTTAACATCTTTTTGCAAAACTTCTTTTGCAGCTTTACAATCAGTTCTTAATAAAAAAAATTAGAAAATAGATCATCTTGAAATTTAGTAATACATAAAACAATAGTTAAAATTTCTTTTTTGATAGTACTATATTCCAACTGTGCTGGGTTCCAACTTCCTGAATAATATCTCACCATTTGTTCTTTCTGGGAAATGGGTAATTGTTGTTTTAATATTCCACCAAATCCTAAATCTGAGGCATCAGTTTCTGCAATAAGAAATGCTCGGCGATCTGGGATTCCTAAGCAGGGTAATTTCTTAACAATTTTCTTTAAAGTTCGAACACTATCAGTCATGATTTTATCCCACTTTGGAGGATTCTTCTTTAATCTCTTGAACAAGGGTATACAAATAATTCTAAGGTTAGGAATAAAATCTGCAACATAATTAACACATCCTAAAAATCTTTGTAACTGGGTTTTTTATTTTAATTTCTCAGGAAACTTTTCACTAAATTCTATGGCTCTGCTAATAGGAGTAATCATTCCTTGATAAATATTGAAACCTAAAAACCTAACATTGACATGAAATAATTTCATTTTTTTAAATGACAAGACTAAACCATTTTCGTTAATAATATTAAAGAACTTATCTAGATGCTCAAAATGCTGATTGAGAGATTTAGAGAACACTAAAACATCATCCAAATATACTATTGAAAATTGCTGATAATCATTAAAAATATCATTCATTATATGCTGAAATTCACTAGGAGCATTTTTCAATCCTAAAGGCATAACATTCCATTCATAATGTCCAAAGGGAACAACAAACGCAGTTTTATATTTATCCTTTTCTTCCACTTGTATTTGATAATAACTAGATTTTAAATTGAACTTGGAATATACTGAGGCGCTATGTAATCTACCAATTAGATCCTTTTAATTGGGTATTGGCTATATAATCCATTGTAAAACTTTATTTAGAGATTTATAATCAATGACTAATCTTGTAGCTCCTCTTTCTAATTCTCCGGAATTCATGACATAAAATCCTGTTCAACTCCAAGGAGATTTATTGGGTCTAATTAGTCCTTTTTCTAAGTATTCTTGAATTTCCTTTTTACACCATTCTAGATATTGCTGATTCATTTGTATTGGTGGTCTAGCCTTAGTGGGTATCGATCTTTCATCAAACCCGGGCTCATAAGACAAAGAAACTATGTGCTTTCTACGTTTCCAAAAAGCGTTGGGATGATCAGCACATACTTCTTTTTCAAACTTTTGTTGTAAGGCACTGATTTTGTCTTGTATGGCTTTGGT
Source organism: Astragalus membranaceus (assembly GCA_039519185.1). Lineage (NCBI taxonomy): Eukaryota > Viridiplantae > Streptophyta > Magnoliopsida > Fabales > Fabaceae > Astragalus > Astragalus membranaceus. The sequence continues at coordinate 142,582,402 of CM076846.1, read as the reverse complement.
TTGTAATTGTTTCTCTATTCTTTTATAATGAATTTCTTTATTTAACATACCTATATGTTTTATTTTTTTTGAGAAATTAAATTAATAGTAGAGGTAGAGATTTCTTGTAAAACATTTAAATCCTTAAGTCTAGGTGGTTCGAAAAATTCAAAATTAACTTCCCTTCCCAGGGCTTCTGAAGTTATAGTCGTATGAGAAACTTTAAACGGGTATAATAAAGCTAAGAATTGGGTTCCTAAAATAAGTTCTTCATGAAGATTTTTAACTAATAAGAATGGGGTATGATAACATACTCCTGATTTACAGATCTTAGCATCTGTTAATTTATAAGAAACATTTACTCTATGTCCTCCTGCACCACTTAATCCTTCTAATGTTTTTTCATAATATTTAGTTGGGATTAATCCTTCTTGGATGCAGTTCATATCTGCACCAGAGTCTATTGGTGCCATAAATTCAAACCTTTGTTCCTAATTAATAACTAAAGTAATACGACTGTGCCATTTATGTGTGATCATTTTATTTAATAATGATATATATGCCGTGTTACTAACATAGTTACTACTTTCAATCTTTTCATCCTGCTGATTTGCTAAATCCTACCAACCAACACTTGAGGAACATATCAGACGGTCCTCGAAGATGTGTTAAAGAATGGCACACATACTTTGTCAATTGATAGAAATTTCACACCAATGAATGGACATGTGGCAGAGAGACAGTCAATAGTGGAGTGTGCATGAAGGCCGGGGTCACTGGAGGAGGTGAAGATGATTTTTATGGTGTGGTTCAACACATATATGAACTTGAGTACCCCCATCTAGATTTTAGTCCAAAGGTAGTGGTTTTTTATTGTAATTGGTTTGATCCGTCTGCTCGAGGAACAAAGGTGAATCCAAAGTCAAATACAGTGGACATTAAAATGAGTAGTAGATATCGACTGTATGATCCGTTCGTCATTGCACAAAATGTGAGACAAGTCTATTATGTCCCTTATCCATCAATGCGGACTGATAGGCGTGGTTGGTGTGTCGCAATTAAAACAAAACCAAGAGGTCGCATTGAGATAAATGATGACACGGTGGAAGATGTGCCATATCAAATGGAAGAGATGTCTAATGTAAATGAAGTGATTGAAGTTGAACCCATTGGTCGTTTATGTGATGAGCCAAACACCGGCGATGAAGTTGATGACGAGGAAGATGCTGATGAAGATGCAGCAGACCACATTGGTGTATCAAGAATTCACTCCTCCGATGATGATGATTTTGACTTTTGAGAATGAATGGGATTCAAATTAGTTATTTAATTTATGTTTCAATATGAATGATGTAATTTATGTTTCAACAATTCTATTTTTAATGAAGGATGTTGTTTGTTTAAATGTATATGTCTAGATACAGATATGGCATCTCATGACTCAGGATCCGATCGCGATGACGGCGCATATGTTCCTCCACCTGTCGATGCCGCCAGCACTAGCAGGCGGAAGAGATCTACTCGCCTAGGGCGCCGTGTTCAGCCTGCGCGTGTTGTTGTTACTGCTGACGGATATTTGCCACCACCTGTGTCTGAGGATGGTGCTAGTACTAGTACTGCAGGGGACTTATCGATTCCTGAGGGCTTAGCCCCAACACATGTTGATGCGGATGGGATACGCACATTCGTTGATGGGACTGATGTGGTGAGGTGTACACCTGATGGGCGTATCATATTGCAGATTGTTGGCGATTCGTAAGTATATATATATATATTATTTATTAATTTATTTTTGTTGCCTTTTATATAACTTATATATTTGGTGTAACAAAATTCATCTTTTTTTAATGCAGTTTTCTTCCTACGAAGGCTTCAGCTACCGCCATCACAAAAACAATCAAGGAGAATTTTACCAAAAGCTGGAAAAAGTGGTCGGAAGTTAGAAAAGATGATGTGGCAATTAAGAAGATGTTAAGATCATTTTTGGTAAGTTATTCTACGAAATAATTAATTTGGTATGTATTATGATCTTACTGACTTGATTAATTAATTTGTCTTATAATTAACAACATTATTGTAAATTTCTTAAATAGGAAAAATGTACATGGTTACCAGGGGAGCAAGCCCAAGTTGAGAGAGTGTTCCATAAGAGATGTTCTCATCGCTATTCTGAATTGCTGCGGAGAGCACGCGATGTTGATAGAAAGCCATCTTATATTGGAGACTCAACTTGGGTTGAGTTTAAGCTGTATAGGCAGACACCAGAATTTAAGGAGTATTCTGAGAAAGCCAAGAAGAACCGTGCTTCTGAAAAAGGTGGCTGCACACACACAGGGGGGAGTGTGAATACTGCAACGCATCACATGCGTATGGTAAATTTTTTATTTTATTACTTGATTAATTAATTATTTATAATAATTAACTAGTCATTTTCAATATGTGTATTAATTTAATTAATAATATATATATGTACATATATAGGTGGAGAGGGAACAAAGGCTAATCACTTTGCCTGAGTTGCATTGCCACATGCATATGGTGGAGGAGACAGGTGAGTACGCTACAGATCGGGCGAGACGTATTCAGGTAAAACTACGTACGTTTACAATTATATTATATATTATTATTAATAATTAGTTATTTATTTGTTGGGTTATTTTTTTCAGGAGAGCTTCTAGGCCGGGCTGGCTGAGTACCATGAGTCACAGCAGAGCAGTGGGGCAGATATCGATCCTGTGGAGGAGGCTAGAGTAGCTCGGGATATTTGGGAGAGAGCAGTTGGTCCCCAAAAGTCTAATCGTCTCGTAGGATCAGGTGGTATTGGACCAGCTCCTTTTCGAACAAGCATTATTCCGAGTCTATCAGCTTCACATTCTGGATCCTCGACTGGTCGCAATTATATTCCTAATGCTGGTGACATGGATGCTGTTAGGCAATTGATGACGCAGCAACTGGGCGAGGCTCAGCGTCAGTTTGTCGAGCGGCAGCAGCAAAGTGATCAGGAAGTGCAGACGCTTCGGGAGCAGGCTAGGGCAGCTACGGAGCAGGCTAGGGCAGTTGCGGAGCAAGCTAAGCTAACTGAGGAGCGCATGGAGGAGCGCTTTAAGTTTTTGCTGGATCAGCTGATGTCTCAGCATTGGAGGCCATCCTCATCAGCATCCTACCCGCCGCAGCAGCAATATTACAGCGGTGCATTTCAGCAGTATGCACCCGAATATTCCCATCAGCAGTATGCACCCCAATATCCCCAGCAGTATGGCGCACCTCAGTATTCCCAGCCATACCACCAGCAGGCCCAGGCGCCATTCCAGTCATACCTGCAGCAGTAGCAGCATCAGTCACCCCAGGAGCCAAACCAGCAGCACCCCCAGGCGCCAGTCCAGCCACACCAGCAGCCCCAGCGCCAGTCACCCCACGAGGACATTAATCTTAATATTTGTACTGCATCGCTTTCTGCTATTCTTGAAGATGATACATATTATAATTTTGATGACATTGGCCAGCAGCCACCCCAGTAGCTCTAGATTATATTATTTTTTTGTATGGATATTACATTTTTTGTATGGATATTTTTTTTGTGATGATATTTTACTGCTCTTTCAAATTTTTATTTTTTGAAATAGTAAATTAATTAATTATTGATTTTTTTATCAATAATTAAAAAATTTAATAAAAAAACAATTTTTTTAAATAAAATGATTTTTTTAAAAAAAAAATATTTATTTTTTAAAAAAAAAGGACTTTGCGGCGGATTTTTGTATTTTCCGGCGAAATTTTAAATAAAACGATTTTTTTTTTAAAAAAATATTATTTATTTTTTTTAAAAAAAAATGTTGTTTGCGGCGGAATCATGGTCTTTGCGGCGGATAATTTTCCGGCGGATTTATGGTCTTTGTGGCGGATAATTTGCGGCAAATATTTAAACTTGCGGCGGATTTATCGGCGCCACAAAATCCGCCGCAAGTTTCCGGTGGATAATCCGCCGGAAAGCGTTTGCTGCGACCTGGCTACCGGCGGAAAAAATCCGCCGCAAAGTCCAATTTTGCGGCGGAAATATGGCTTTTCCGGCGGATTTTGCCCGCCGCAAAATCCTGTTTTTCTAGTAGTGTTCAAATGGTAAATCTGGGTAACTAGGTCTGGGATAATAATTCCTAGTTTTTCCTTAATAGCCCATATTCCTCATTTTATTTATTTCTAACCTATCAAACTCTTGGGTTAAAACATTTACTTGAGACTCTCCAGAAATAGATAGCCACTTTAGTTGTTCTATTAAATCGTCAATTTTAGGACCTAATCTAGCATCGCCTAATTCCTTTTCTGGAACATTTATTAATTTATAAACTGGCCTATTGGGATCTAACTTAAAATCCTTGTGAGACTTTATTTCTTTAGAAGTACAATTTTCTGAAATCTGTAAATTTGAATGGGGCGTGGATAATCGCAGTTCTATTCTATCTAATTGTTCTGACATAGTGTTAGCCTGCATTTTCGACAGGCTAAATTAAATGCAGTCAATAAAGCTTAAACGTATGATTTTGAAGAAGAGATATTTCGACAGGAAAAGTGAGTTTGGTAGCAGATCAAAGTTAAAGAGGCGCTGTCGAAGAAGCATAGTAATGACGCCACTGAGGGATACGAAAGTAACGTGGTCGGAACATGTATCAGTTATGTAGTCGAAGCATGTGGCAGTTCCTCTGTCGAAGCTCTCAGCAGTTACTGTTTTTTTTTTTGAATTCATTAGGCAGTTAGGCAGTTATCATTTCCCTTCTATTATAAATACTAGTTGTTTTGAAGGGAAAAGGGGTCGCAATTCATTTACAGAAATTCTTAAACACTCACACTTCCGCATACAGAGAAAACGAGTCAACAGAAACAATGTATGAATCTGCGTTCCACTCTTTATAAATTAATGCAATTTTACTTCTATTTCTTTAAGATTTCTGCATTCTCTTCGATTTCTGCATTGTCTTCGCATTCCTCTCTTCTTTACTTCGATTTCCTGTTGCTGCAACGGTTCTCTTCTTACTGTTTCATTAAACCTCAAGAACACTAAACAATTTCTGGAAAACTTTAAACACAAATGTTCTGGAATTTTTCTAGTTGATCCCGTGAGCAACACGTATGTGTAACTAGCGGTGTTTACCAAAAACCACGGTAAACAAATTGGCACGCTCGGTGGGACGTTTGTGCTAAAAAATGTTAACGTTTGTCGAAATTTTTTGGGTTTGTTATCAAACTCAAAACGTATAATTCATACTGTGTATGCGTTTAAGGAGTGGTAGACGTCTTCCAGAGATGCCTCGCTCTAATGCAACTAATCCTCCTGCATCTAGTGCACCAGTTTCACACGATCAAGCGTCGGTTAGTGACACTAACGCTGCAAACGTCATGGGAGTAACCGTTCCCATGCCTTCTTCGACAACTATAGGAGTAACTGCCGTAACCGCTCCTGTACTCACCCCTGTGTCTATGATGACTACTCCAGCGTTGACACAGAATATGGCTAATCCAACAATTGGAAGCCTTCCACTTAATCTGCCTACGAATAGTCGAAATTTCCCATATGGCATGCCAACTGCCTTAATGGCAGGCCTTCAGACAAGTACGGTTGCTCTGGCAGATAACGTAGTCTCAGGGTTTTTGTCTTTGCACAGTTCGCCAGAGAGCTTTTCACTACTTGAAAAATTGGTTTTAGAGAGGGATTTTTGAGATGGACAATTATCCCTCACTAATAGTGAGGGATTTAGTGACGAAAATCATAATTCACACCAACTTAAGTCAGATACATGTTGGCGACGAGATTAATGAGGGAAAATATCCCTCTCTAAAATTTTCGTCACAAAATCCCTCACAAAATGAGTAAAATACGGTTAGAGACGGATTTTTGAGAGAGAACGCGTTCCTCACTAAAGTACGTCGTCTCTAAATCCCTCACTAACGAAAGTCTCTCGCTAAATCCCTCACAAAAACATTTTCAACCAAATTTCCCACCCTCGTTTTTATCCTCCCTCCAAAAACAAATCCCTAATTTTCCTAAAACATTAACACTCTTCCTCCACGTTCTCCAAAACAAATCCCTTATTCTCCCAAAACCAAACAAAACCCTTTTCAGATTCTTCCACTATCCAAAAACAAAACCCTTTCCATTTCTGAATCCAAGACTACAACATGAATCCCTTCCATTTTGTATAAACCCCTTCCACGATTCTCCCATCTCGCGCTACAGTCGCAAGGTTCTCCTTTCTTGTTTCCTGTCTCTCGCCCGCGCTCCACTCGCAAGGAAACAGAACGCCAAGCAAGAAGCGCTCTCAGACTTCAACAATGAAACGCCGCCACTGTAAGGCTCGGCCTTTTAAATCAAGCGTCCCCCCTCTCTGTTGTGCGATTCATATGCTTTAGGGTTCGATGTGGGAAAATGGGTTATAGCTATGCAAGGTATAGAATAGTCAGCTCCGGAAGAGAAACGAAGGCAATAACCAAGGAAAGGGGTTACGAATACAGAGCTACGGAGAAAGGGGTTACATTCTCTATCCCTTTTTGGTTTTCTCCCTCAAATCCAGGTATTTCTTTACTGTACTGAGTTGTGATTAAGGGGAGTTTTTGTCCCCATTTTTGGTTTGCATTTTGGCTGTTGTGAGTTGCGATTTTTGCTTTATTGGGCATTTTTTACTTTTAGTTTAGTTTTTAACCCTTAAAGTTCAACCCAGTACAACGATTCTTGAAGTCAATGTCTTCAATACATGTTTCCCTTTGATTTTATCTGTGTTTAACACTTTGGTGGTAGGTTTTTTGTTGTTACTTGAGAGCATAACTGCTGCTACATGCATCAAAATCGCATTTCTTAGCTGATTGGGTCATTAATATTGGCTTTACTGTCATTGATTAATTTTAAGCATTCCAAATTCAAGTCCAAATGAACATGTAGGAATACTATATTTCTAGTAGTTCAATCTGTTTCACTTCTTTGTTGGAGTTTTTCTAATACATGGCCACTTGGTACATTCTTTTCCACAAAGAAGCCACTTGGTACATTCTTATATGCATGCACTTTGTGGGACAGTTATGCTGAAAATATGCATGCATTTCTTGAGCAACACCAAGGTGATGATATTGTTATCGTAGTCATACGAATGCGTAAGAGTAATGTGTGGAATGGTAATTATCTCAATTCTTGATCTAAAGTTAATTTTGATTTACTTATGCTTAATTATGATATATGTTATATTATATATTTGGTTCAACTTAACTGACAAGAACAATTTATGTAGGTACGGTGGGTATCCCAAATGTCCGGCAAAAATTGTCGTATTCACTTTCTCATTTTGATTTAATGCATACCTCTTATATGAATATTTCTGATTTAATGGACGTTCAAGAGGTTTGTTTAAATATTCATAATATTGTTTTTTGCATGCTTATTAAACATCTTAGATTTGTATTCACTTTCTCATTTTTTTAACTTCTTCACAGGCATGTTCTCTTACTGTCCTTGCAAAAGGTATAAGCTTTAACTTAAACAAAGGGTTGTATTTCGACTCATGCAAAAAATGTTATCTGGGTGTTACTACAATTGGGGAGAAGAATTATTGTGAAAGGTGTAGTGACTTTGTTGTTGCTGTTCCAAGGTATGATTTTTCAGTTTGCATTTTGATACTAATGAGTCTAAAGTATTCTGCCTTTGCTAATCTGTTGCTTTTGGTTCTTTTTTAGGTTTAAGCTGCTAAAGTATTCTGCATTTTGATACTAATGACTCTAAGGTGTAGTGACTTTGTTGTTCTCTCTTTGATGTTATTCTTTTTACATTACAATTTACTATCCATTTTTCATGTATTAAACAAGGTCTGTTGCTCAGTCTCTTTTGCATTCTTCTTTAACAGTTTTGATTATGTTTGAGTTTTCATTCTTTTTTTCCTTTCTTCATTTTGGTCCAAACAAACCCTGTATCGCGTTTGTGTAAATTTCTCCCCATAATCGTTTTCCTTAAAATTAATGCCTTCCTTAAACCCTCATTTTGTTTTTTTTTTATCATCATTTTGTTAATCGTTTTCTTCTTGTTACAAGTCAGGTTTTTGATTCACGGAGGACGAATCGAATAAACGGAAAGGTTGTGTTGGCGGAGAGTGCGAGTTCTTCCCGTTTCATAGCAAAGGTAATACACGTGTCCTGTGTCCTGTTTCTCTCAAGTTATGTTCTATAGGGCAAAGGTAATACACGTGTCCTGTGTCCTTACATGGCCCAGGAATTATTCTCAGCATTTCAAGAATTTGGAAAAGCTGGTGAAGAGAATAGACACAGATATCTTATCAAAATTAGACGGTTCTTCCAAGGCCAGCTTGTCAACTAAAAGGTGAGTTTGGATTTTGAGAAATATGTCCTTTTCAGTTTTCTATGAAATCTGGGAATGCAACCCTTAATATAACTCTGAGAGTTAATGCTTGAAATTTTTCAATCATGCCATTATGTAATTATGAGTTATAACTTATAAGAGTTCAAAACTGTTCTTACTTGACACTATCATTTAATTATATGGCAGTGCATGGTTGAGTGATGGTGCAAAATCACATCAATTTTTTTGTTATAATGCTTATTATTACTTATTACTTATTTATTAGTACTAGATTATTGAGTGATGAGCTAATTTTTAATGTGATTAAATATTTTGAAGGATCTATGGCCAGCTTCCTGTTTTTTTCTTAATTGCCTTTGTATTTGTTTCATTTGGTGTGGTTGTGTTGACCATTGTGGCACTCCCTATCTAATATACTGTTTTTCATGTCTGACTATATGGTTTGATATCTCACCCTTCTGTTTGAATGTTACCCTTCTGTTGGTAACGTGCAGGTAATCACGAATGAAGACTGCTTACCTTCGTTTGATCAAGTCGTTGTCGTCGCGCTGATACGCAACACTCGGGGGGGGGGGGGGGGGGTGGGGATGAACACCTGTTTTCATTATTGTTTGCTATATTATTTCGTTGTTGGAACTTTAAGTTGTTATTTTGCTGTTTTGAGCTGTCTTGAGTTGTTAAGACGCCACGTTTACATTGAATTGATTTTGTTGCGAATCCGCTGCGTAGTAATGAAGATGAATAATTTTTAAAGACTAAAAGGTTGTTTTATTGGTTCATCCAAAGGTAAGTGTTATGTATCCGTTTTCACAGGCGAAATAATCTGTTTGCTGTTTTTACGAAGCAAGTGATTGTGGCACTCCATTTGTTTGTTGGAAAATTTTATAAACTCTGATTTTCGTATTATTTTACCGGGTAGAAATGGGGTGTTACAATAGTGGTATCAGAGCAGTTTCGGTCTGTCCGGCCAAGTTGTCAAGTTATTGTGTCATTGACGATCAAGTATTGTCATTTTGTTCTAACTATCGTTTGTGTTGTAGTGATAAGTTAAGATGGCTGGAAGGAACGTTGCTGCTATCGCTGCTACTTTGGTGGCTATGGCTCAGGCCGTGGAGGGTCAGCAGAACGTTGGTGAAAATGCTGGGTCTCGTAGTTTGGCGACCTTTCAAAGGGAGAATCCGCCTACTTTCAAAGGCAAGTATAATCCTGATGGAGCGTTGGCTTGGCTGAAGGAGATGGAGAGGATCTTCCGTGTGATGGACTGCACTCCAGCGCAGAAGGTTCGTTATGGTACTCATATGTTGGCAGAAGAGGCCGATGACTGGTGGCTAGAGACTAGTCAAAGATTGGTAGCTGCAGGTGAAGAGATCACTTGGGTTGTGTTCCGTAGGGAATTTATGAGGAAGTATTACCCGGAGGATGTTCGGGGTAAAAAGGAAATTGAATTTCTTGAGCTAAAGCAGGGAAATCTGTCAGTTACTGAGTATGCGGCTAAGTTTGTGGAGTTAGCCAAGTTCTATCCGCACTATAGTGAAGCAACTGCTGAATTCTCGAAGTGCATCAGGTTTGAGAACGGGCTGCGACTAGAGATCAAGAAGGCAATTGGGTATCAGAAAATCCGTGTCTTTTCTGATTTGATTGATAGCTGCAAAATCTATGAAGAGGATAACAATGCTCATTATAAGATTATTAATGAGAAGAGGAGCAAGAATCCGAGTCGTGGTAAGCCGTATGATGCTCCAGCTGGTAAAGGTAAACCGAAAGTCGCTGATGGTAAGAGAACTAGTGGGGGAGAAGCTCCTGCTGGTATTGTGTGCTTCAAATGTGGCAAAGCTGGTCATAAGAGTAATGCGTGCAAAGCTGAGACGAAGAGGTGTTTCCGTTGTGGTAAGACCGGGCATGAAATATTTGGGTGCGAGCATAAGGAGATGATTTGTTTCAACTGTGGCGAAGGAGGACACATTAGTAGTCAGTGTCAGAAACCGAAGAAAGAGCGGGCTAGTGGAAAAGTGTTCGCTTTGGCAGGGACAGAGACTTCTGAAGAAGATGGACTTATTAGAGGTACATGCTTCATTAATAATATTCCTCTAACTTCTGTTGTTGATACCGGTGCTACTCATTGTTTTATTGCTGCTAATTGTGTTGAGAGATTGGGTCTTGCGTTGTCTTCTATGAATGGAGAGGTGGTTGTCGACACTCCGGCTAATGGGTCGGTGACTACTTCTCTTGTGTGTTCTAAGTGTCCCTTGTCGATTTTCGATAGAGACTTTGTCGTTGACTTGATTTGTTTGCCGTTAAGTGGATTGGATGTGATCTTAGGTATGAACTGGTTAGAGTTTAACCACGTGCATATTAACTGCCGTAGTAAGTCTGTGAATTTTTTCTACTCCTGAAGAGGAGGAAGCTGGTTTGTTTTCTGCTGGACAGTTGCGGAAGTTGATGCAGGAGGAAGTCCAGTTATTCTCGCTGATGGCATCAATGTCTGTCGAGAACCGAGTCGTAATTGAGGAGCTGCGGGTAGTGTGTGAATTTCCTGAAGTTTTCCTTGATGAGATTCCACGTGTGCCGCCAGAGAGAGAAGTGGAATTCGCGATTGATCTTGTACCTGGTACCAGACCTGTTTCCATGGCACCGTACAAGATGTCTGCATCTGAATTGTCCGAGTTGAAGAAGCAATTTGAGGATTTGCTTGAAAAGAAGTTTGTGAGACCAAGTGTGTCACCGTGGGGATCCCCTGTGTTGCTAGTAAAGAAGAAAGATGGAAGTATGAGGCTCTGTGTTGATTATAGACAGTTGAATAAGGTAACGGTTAAGAACAAGTATCCACTTCCAAGGATAGATGATTTGATGGATCAGCTAGTGGGTGCTCAAGTGTTTAGTAAGATTGATTTGCGATCGGGTTACCATCAGATTAAAGTGAAAGATGAGGATATTCAGAAGACGGCTTTTAGAACGCGTTACGGGCATTATATGAATATTCGGTGATGCCTTTTGGTGTTACCAACGCGCCGGGGGTATTTATGGAATACATGAACCGTATCTTCCATACTTACTTGGATCGGTTTGTGGTGGTATTCATTGATGATATTTTGGTCTACTCTAAGTCAGAAGAAGAGCATGCATAGCATTTGAGATTAGTGTTGGAGGTCCTAAAAGAGAAGAAGTTATATGCAAAACTGTCTAAATGTGAATTCTGGTTGAAGCAAGTGAGTTTCCTGGGTCACGTCATTTCGGGTAGTGGCATTGCGGTGGATCCGTCTAAAGTAGATGTTGTGTTGCAGTGGGAAGCCCCGAAGTCGGCTACTGAGATTAGAAGCTTTTTGGGGTTAGCTGGTTATTATAGAAGGTTCATCGAGGGATTTTCTAAGTTAGCACTTCCGCTAACTCAGCTGACTTGCAAGGGTAAAGCCTTTGTGTGGGACGCTCGTTGTGAAGAGAGTTTCGCCGAATTGAAGAAGAGATTGACGACGTCTCCTATCTTGACGTTGCCCAATCCGGGAGAGTCTTTTGTTGTGTATTGTGATGCTTCCAAGATGGGTTTGGGAGGTGTGCTCATGCATAATGGAAAGGTGTGGATACCTTGTATTGCAGGCAAACTAATATTGCAGGATAAGTTTTGATGATGAAAAAGACAAAGGCAAAGTTGATGGCCAAAGTTGACAAAAGTGACTAAACATCAAAGTCACAACCCAAGACAAACAAGCTCAAGAATTGAAGATTCAAGTTTAAGGGTAGTCCTTAAATATAAGGGTAGTCCTTAGGGTTTGGGTGTGTCTTAGGAAAAAGTGTAAGCTCTTTCGAAGGTCAGCTCGTATCTCAAAGTCTCACACACTCACAAGTTTTTCAAAGATGCATGCATACTTATGTAAACATACTTATCATCTTTAAAACATAAAAATCGATTTTTATCTTACATATAATTTCATCAAAATCGATTTTCAGGCCAATCAGAAAAGGAAGAATCGATTTTCACTTCATGTATTCTCAATGCATAAATCGATTCCTGAGCCAAACTTTTTTAAAGGAAGAATCGATTCCCACCCTTTTGCACTTAACTAAGAATCGATTCCTACATGTCTCAGGCAAGCTGAGAATCGATTCATACAAGTTTTCACTAAGCACAGAATTGATTTCTAGCCCTCCATGGTTCTCAAGAATCGATTGTCCCTATTTTTCAAACAAATCAAAATCGATTCCTCACTTAAATAAATCGATTTCTAGATCAAATGCTTTCAACAAAGAATTGATTCCTACACTATTTTTAACGTAAACTTGATTTTTTCATAGCCTATAAATAGGCACTGCTTCACGTTCATTTTGACAACAACCCATTTCACGAATCAGAAAACTTTTGAGAAAAACTCTTCACGCTTTTACTTTTGCTCGTCACGCACCGTTGGTCCGTCTGAGCTGATCTGTTGCTAAGAGTTAGTTGGGGTTGCATTCTTCAAGTTGTAATATCTGCCTTCATTAGAGGTATTTCTGTCTTTACAATTGTTTATTATTTAATCGTTTGTGATTTGTACTAGGGAGTAGGGTATTTCTCTAGGGTAGCTGTTTGTACTAGGAAGTGGGGTATTTTTCTGGGGCAGCTGATTGTAACAGGGGTGGGATATCTCTTGTTATTGTTATATTAGATTTGAGGGCTCTCCTTAGGTGGGGTATCCTAGGAAGAGAGTGCCTGAGTCTGTAAAGGTTTTCCAAGGCACCTGTAAGCCTTGTTGTTTTGGTTAGTGGAAAATCACACAAGGGTGTGTGGACTGGACGTAGGTCACTAGGAGGTGACCGAACCAGGATAAATCTCTGCGTGCTTTACTGCTTTCCTGCTTTACTGTTATACCGCTTTACTGCTTTATATTCTAATTCCGTCGCTTCCACTTAACCTGCGCGAAAAATTGATCTAAGTCATTGAAAAGGGGAAAAACGTTTTCGAAATATCTAAAAAGTTTTAAATCTCAATTCACCCCCCTCTTGAGACTGAAGCCACTTGGTAACAAGTGGTATCAGAGCTAGACTCTTGTATAAAGGGCCTAGCAGCTTCAAGAGAAATGGCTTCAGGTTGGTCTACCCAAGAGGGTGCTTCTCTTACCCGTCCTCCGGGATTCAACGGGAAAGATTATGCATATTGGAAAGAAAGAATGAGAATTTTTATTGAAGGGGTAGACTTAGATGTTTGGGATGCTGTGGAAAAAGGACCCTATGTCCCCACGCACATAGTAGACGGTATTCTTACAATTAAAAGTAGAAATGAATGGTCTGATGATGAGAAAAGAAAAGTGCAACATAATTTACGTGCCAAAAATATTATTACTTCTGCTTTAAGTCCTGATGAATTCTTCCGAGTTTCAAACTGTAAATCTGCCCAAGAAATGTGGGATAATCTCCAAGTTACTCATGAGGGTACAAATGAAGTGAAAAGGGCAAGAACAAATACTCTTATCAGAGAGTACGAACTATTTAGAATGAATACAGGTGAAACAATACCAGAAATGCAGAAAAGGTTCACTCGCATAGTGAATCAGTTAAGCTTGTTGGGAAAGTCATTTCCTGCAGAGGATCTAATCAACAAAGTTCTGAGATGTCTGAATAGAGAATGGCAACCCAAGGTTACTGCTATAGCTGAATCAAGAAATTTAGCTACTATGACTCTGGCTACTCTGTTCGGTAAACTTCAAGAGCATGAACTAGAACTCACCCGTCTAGCTGAGTATGAAAACACAGATAAGAAAAAGAAAAGCTTGGCTCTAAAAGCATCTAGTTCTAGTCGGTTTGATGATAGTGACAACTCAGATGATGAAATTGATGAAAGTGAGGAGAATATGGCTCTTATGGTTCGGAAGTTCAAAAGGTTCATGAAAGGCAACAACTATCCAAGGAAGAACTTCAAATCAAAAAGGTTCTCTAGCAAAGAAAGTTCATCCGGTCCTCCTATTTGCTATGAATGCGGGAAACCCGGGCACATGAAAATGGAATGTCCTAATCTACAGAAAATGACTCCAAATTTGAAAAGAAGGCATTCAGGGATAACAAAGGAAGAAAAGCCTACATCGCATGGGAAGACAACTGCATGGATTCTTCAGATGAATCAACGGATGAAGAAGCTCAAGTTGCATTAATGGCTAATCATGAAAGCGAGAATGAAAACGAGGTAATATCTAACCCTGACTCTTTACAAAATGCATATGATGATTTATATGAAGCTTTCACTGAATTGCATGATGATTCTATGAAATTAGCTAAGGCATTAAGTAAATCAAAAAAAACCATGGCTAATCTTCGAAATGAAGTTAATGCTTTAACTAAAGAAAAATTAGAGCTTAGGAAAGAAAATGATGATCTTGTCTGTTTCAAAGAATATTATGCATGTGATAAATGTGTGGAACATGAAAAGAAAATCAATGAGCTTGAATGTACAATAGGCAAAATGTCCAAATTACAACATGTGCATCCTAGGATTCAGAGAAATAATGTTGTGAAAAGCAATATGCATCATAGACCTAAGTTTTCCACTAAACCTTATATTAGATGTTACTATTGTGATAAACCTGGACATACAGCTTCTATTTGCAGGACAAGAAGTAAACAAACTATGAAATAGGTATGGGTTCACAAAAGTACCATACCAAACACTAACCCACAAGGACCCAAAGAGATTTGCGTACCTAAAACCCTGTTTTGAATCAATGCAGGTGTGCTTCAAGGTACGGGGGTCAGATTGGTACCTTGACAGCGGATGCTCAAAGCACATGACTGGAGATATCACAAAGTTCCTAACTCTTACCCCCAGACCAAGCGGTCATGTGACTTATGGTGACAATAACAGAGGAAGAATCCTTGGTGAAGGTAAAGTTGGTAAAGATTTATCTACTGCTATTGATAATGTGCTCTATATTGAAGGTCTTAAACATAATTTATTAAGCATTAGCCAACTTTGTGATAAATGAAATAGGGTAATATTTGACTCAGTTTCATGCATCATTGAGGATAAACAAAGTAAACAAGTTAGAATGATAGGAAATAGAGTATAAAACATATACATGATGAGTTTAGATAGTGTTTCATCACATAATGCATGTTGCCTCATTAGTAAGGAAGAAAACTCTTGGTTTTGGCACCGTAGGACAGCTCATATTCATATGGATCATCTTAACAAGCTAGTGTCTAAAGATCTAGTTAATGGTTTGCCGAATATCAAGTTTGAAAAAGATAAATTGTGTGATGCATGCCAAAAGGGTAAACAGGTAAAAGTATCCTTTAAATCAAAGAATATTGTGTCTACTAACAAACCTTTGCAGCTGTTGCACATGGATCAATTTGGTCCCTCAAGGACAAAAAGTTATTGTGTCTACTCTAGTTATAGTAGATGATTATTCAAGGTATACCTGGATCCTCTTTCTGGCAAATAAGAGCGAAGCTTTTGGAGCATTCAAAAAGCTTGCTCGCAGCATTCAAAATGAGAAAGAATTGAAGATTGTCTCAATTCGATCTGATCACGGTGGAGAATTTGAAAATGAAAAATTTGAAATCCTATGTGAAGAATTTGGTATAAATCACAACTTCTCAGCACCTAGAACTCCTCAACAAAATGGAGTTGTTGAAAGGAAAAATCGATCATTGGAGGAACTTGCTAGAACGATGCTAAATGATCACGACATCCCAAAATACTTTTGGGCGGATGCTATGAACCTGAAGAGTTACAGATAGGTGAGAAGAAGAAAGATAAAGAAGAAGAAACAAAAACCACCTCTCAAGAGAAATCAGAAGAAGGATCAAGCAGTAAACTTCCCAAGGAGTGGAGAATCCCAAGGGACCACTCGCTTGAAAATGTCATAGGTGATGTAACTCAAATATTGCAGGATAAGTTTTGATGATGAAAAAGACAAAGGCAAAGTTGATGGCCAAAATTGACAAAAGTGACTAAACATCAAAGTCACAACCCAAGACAAACAAGCTCAAGAATTGAAGATTCAAGTTTAAGGGTAGTCCTTAAATATAAGGGTAGTCCTTAGGGTTTGGGTGTGTCTTAGGAAAAAGTGTAAGCTCTTTCGAAGGTCAGCTCGTATCTCAAAGTCTCACACACTCACAAGTTTTTCAAAGATGCATGCATACTTATGTAAACATACTTATCATCTTTAAAACATAAAAATCGATTTTTATCTTACATATAATTTCATCAAAATCGATTTTCAGGCCAATCAGAAAAGGAAGAATCGATTTTCACTTCATGTATTCTCAATGCATAAATCGATTCCTGAGCCAAACTTTTTTAAAGGAAGAATCGATTCCCACCCTTTTGCACTTAACTAAGAATCGATTCCTACATGTCTCAGGCAAGCTGAGAATCGATTCATACAAGTTTTCACTAAGCACAGAATTGATTCCTAGCCCTCCATGGTTCTCAAGAATCGATTGTCCCTATTTTTCAAACAAATCAAAATCGATTCCTCACTTAAATAAATCGATTTCTAGATCAAATGCTTTCAACAAAGAATCGATTCCTACACTATTTTTAACGTAAACTTGATTTTTTCATAGCCTATAAATAGGCACTGCTTCACGTTCATTTTGACAACAACCCATTTCACGAATCAGAAAACTTTTGAGAAAAACTCTTCACGCTTTTACTTTTGCTCGTCACGCACCGTTGGTCCGTCTGAGCTGATCTGTTGCTAAGAGTTAGTTGGGGTTGCATTCTTCAAGTTGTAATATCTGCCTTCATTAGAGGTATTTCTGTCTTTACAATTGTTTATTATTTAATCGTTTGTGATTTGTACTAGGGAGTGGGGTATCTCTCTAGGGTAGCTGTTTGTACTAGGAAGTGGGGTATCTTTCTGGGGCAGCTGATTGTAACAGGGGTGGGGTATCTCTTGTTATTGTTATATTAGATTTGAGGGCTCTCCTTAGGTGGGGTATCCTAGGAAGAGAGTGCCTGAGTCTAAAGGTTTTCCAAGGCACCTGTAAGCCTTGTTGTTTTGGTTAGTGGAAAATCTCACAAGGGTGTGAGGACTGGACGTAGGTCACTAGGAGGTGACCGAACCAGGATAAATCTCTGTGTGCTTTACTGCTTTCCTGCTTTACTGTTATACCGCTTTACTGCTTTATATTCTAATTCCTTCGCTTCCACTTAACCTGCGTGAAAAATTGATCTAAGTCATTGAAAAGGGGAAAAACGTTTTCGAAGGATCTGAAAATTTTAAATCTCAATTCACCCCCCCTCTTGAGACTGAAGCCACTTGGTAACAAAAGGTAGTGGCTTATGCGTCGAGGCAGTTGAGGACTCATGAAAAGAATTATCCTACGCACGACTTAGAGCTTGCTGCGGTTGTTTTTGTGCTGAAGATTTGGAGGCATTATCTTTATGGTTCTAGATTTGAGGTATTTAGTGACCATAAGAGTTTGAAGTATTTATTTGATCAGAAGGAATTGAATATGAGGCAACGACGGTGGTTGGAGTTATTGAAGGATTACGATTTCGGATTGAATTATCATTCAGGAAAAGCTAATGTCGTGGCTGATGCGTTAAGTCGAAAGACCTTACACATGTCAGCAATGATGGTCAAGGAGTTGGAATTAATTGAGCAGTTCAGAGATATGAGTTTGGTCTGTGAAGTGACACCGCAGAGTGTCAGGTTGGGAATGTTAAAGATTAATAATGACTTTTTGGACAGTATCAGAGAAGCTCAGAGGTTGGATGTTAAACCGGCGGATTCGATGGTTGGGATCGATCAGTCTGAGAATAATGATTTCAAGTTGGATGCGCAAGGTGTGTTGAGGTTCCGTAATAGAATTTGTATTCCTGATGATGCAGAGATGAAGAAAGCGATTCTTGAAGAGAGTCATAGGAGTAAGTTGAGTATTCATCCGGGGGCTACTAAGATGTATCAGGACTTGAAGAATTTGTTTTGGTGGCAAGGGATGAAGCGTGATGTAGCGCAGTTTGTGTATGCATGTTTAACTTGTCAGAAGTCGAAAGTTGAGCATCAGAAACCTGTAAGGTTGATGCAACCGTTAGAGGTTCCAGAATGGAAATGGGATAGTATTTCGATGGACTTTGTGACGGGATTGCCTAATACCGCAAGAGGTCATGATGCTATTTGGGTGATTGTTGATAGGCTAACGAAGTCGACTCCTAATTTTTCTTCCTTCTCATTCTATTACTCTCATTCTAATATTTTTCTATTACGTCTTATTTATTTAAATATAAAATTTGAAAAAAAAATTAATTTTTTTTATTTATTTTGTAAAATCCGCCGGAAATGTTCCGGCGGATTTTTTGAATTTCCGACGGAATTTTATTAAAAAAAAAAAAAATTCCGGCGGAAAAAAACCGCCGGAAACGTCACTTTTCCAGCGGATTTGGTGCATTTCCGACGGATTTTTTCCGCCGGAAAAACGCGTGTAATACCCTAATTTTGTCCTAACCAAAATGAGAAAATTTTATTTACTTTTGATAAAAATAATTATTTTATTTTTATTTTTTTTTATGTCATTATTTTATTTTGTCACAAGTTTTTAACACAAGAAAATATTTTTTTTAGAAGTAAAGAAACAAAAAATAAGCCAAGGAGGAAATAAGGGGGGTTTGAAAAAAAGAATGGAGGTGCAATTGGATTGGGCCATCTAAAACCCAACCCAATTCCTAAACCCTAGCCCAATTCACCCTCACACTCCTCCATCCAACCCATGACCCATATCCAACCCATAACTCAACCCAATTCCCACCAAAACCCTAATTTTTTCCCCCCCAAAACCCTCAAAATTCGGCCACCTTTTTTTTTAAAAAAAAAATATATAAATTTTTTTTTCCTTTTTTTAACAATTCCCCCCTAACCCTAAAAACAAGCCAAGTTCATTCCCCTTTTCCCCAAACCCTATTCGACCTACCCCTCTCTCTCCCTTTCTTGGAACTCTCAAATCCACTTCCCCACACTTCCCACTTCCCCATTTTTCCCTTCCCAACACACTCAACCTCCCTCTCCTCTCCCCACTCCACGGCTCACTCACTCTCTCTCCCCTCTCCCATGTTCACTTCCTCACTCTTTCTCCCACTCACACTCAACCATCCCTTCTCTCTTTCCTCTCTCACACTCAACCTTCACTTCATCCTCTCTTTCTCTCCCTCACCTACGACTTCTTCCCCTCCTCTCACACACTCATTTTCTTTTCTCTTCACACACTCATCCATTCCTCTCCCTATCACACACTTCACACATGGCACTCCCTTCCCCATGCCCATACCTTCGACCATCACCTCCCCCACATCTCACATGTTTTCATCTTTTATTTTCCCCTTCAACAACTCCCCCCAAACCTCCATCATATCAAAAAGTCATCATCACTATCCAAGAGTGGATGAAGAAGGAAAACGAAGGAAGCAAGTTTTTTTGTATAAATAGGGGTCCTTACCTTAGAAGGAGCTACGATTTTACTCTTAGAAAAAAAGGGGAAAAATCTTCTAAAAAAAACTAGGGTTTCAAAGAGAGAAAGAAATTTTTTTTAGAGTTTCTTTTAGAAAAATTTTCTTCCCCTTCTTTTCTTCCTTCTTAGATTTTTTTTAGTTTAAAATTTTGTTGTATTGAGAGATCCGAAGAAGAAAGCTTGGATTGGTTCAAGGTACAAAATGTAATAATTCATAATATTGTTGCTTTTTTTGTAATTTTTTTTAGTTATTGTAATTTTGTTCATATTATCATTGCCATTTTTATTTTAATTATTGTTGTTCACGTTTTCAAAAAATATTAGTTGCTGTTTTTTCTTTATAAATATTGGTTATTGACTTTTTTTTATAAATATTAGTTGATGTTGTTATAAATATTGGTTGTTTTTTTTTTTTGAACATATTATTGCTGTTTTTTTTTAAGTTTAGTTGCTGTTTTTATAGATATATATATGTTGTTATTATTGATGTTTTTGATATTGCAATTTTCGGATTAAAAGAAAGTGAAAAAAAAATGTTGTGCTTTTTATAAATAAATTATTCTAATTTTTGGATTAAAAGAAAGTGAAAAAAAAATGTTGTGCTTTTTTTTAAATAAATTATTCTAATTTTCGGATTAAAAGAAAGTGAAAAAAATGTTGTGCTTTTTTTTAATAAATTATTCTAATTTTCGGTTTAAAAAAGTGATAAAAAAATGTTGTTTTTTTTTAATAAACAATTACTAATTTTCGGATTTAAAATAAACCTAAAAAAAAAAATAAAAAAATATTTTCTTAAAGGAAATGGTTACTAATGTCATTACCCTCTTCTAAAAAAAAATATAATAACAAAAATCTTTTTTTCAAAAAAAAAGTAAAAAGGCCCCTTTTATTAAATAATAACTATGACAAAAAAAACAAAAGAATTTTTTTCCATAATCCGTTTTCAAAATACCACTTGTTTAGTCTAGGTTTTTTAGGAAAAAAAAGCGCTTTGAGAATCACGTGTTCTAGAGTCAAATTGAAAAAAGTAAAAATAAACCAATCAATCGTTTTTTTAGCGTCAAAACGCTATTTGCACCCCCGGCATCCTTTTTTAAAAAAAAAAAAGCGCCAAAACGCTATTTGAACCCCCGGCATCCTTTTTTGAAAGCGCCAAAACACTATTTGCACCCCCCAGCAACCATTTTCTTTTAGCGTCAAAACGCTATTTGCACCCCCGGTGACCCTAGCGTCAAAACGCTATTCACACCCCCCTTTTAATACAACTCCTCTATTATTTGCACCCCCCCCTTTTTATCACCTACTCCGCTTTTATTCACAACGTGATGCTTCCGAACCGTTTTTTTTCTTTCTTTCGAAAAATCGAATTCGCGCAAAAAAAAATAGGTCGTCTATAGCGGTCACTCTGGGCCTCGCTTGTTTGAACGCTATAAATACCTTCTTTTCCGAATAAGCCATTAATGACGACCACTCTGGATTTATCTGTTTGGTCACCATGAACGGTCTCTAGTTTTCCCAAACTTTTCAAAAAAATAAAAAATACCAACACACAATTTTTTTCTAACCAAGAACTACGTAGCTTTGATTTCTCCATCGCACCCGGAGATACGTAGGAGCGGGGGCCCACTCCCGTCGAGCGCAAAAAACTAAAATTTTTATTAAGTCTTCTTTTCCGTTTTTTTGCAAATAACAAAAAGGGTAAATTAAAGTGTTTTCTTTAAACTAATTTTTCTACACATTAAATTAAAAGGTAACCTTTTTAGGATGTTGCGGGGTGCTTGTACCTTCCCTGCACTTAATCGACCCCCGAACCCAAAAAAAAAAAAAACAAAGGTTTTTTCAATGTTTCCCTAAAAATAAATATTGATGGCGGCTCCATTGTTCAAAACAACGAAGGATCCCTCCTCCGGATTCTTCGGTCGCTACAGCTGGCGACTCCACTGGGGACTTTTTTTTTAGAGGGTCAAGCCTAATTTGATTTAAATGTGTAAATTATTAGTTTAGTACTTTATTTACCCTTAGTCTTTATATTCGCATATTGAACCTTAGGGTAGAAAACTTTTATACTGCTATTTGTTTTCTTGCAAACCTTAGGGTAGAAGACTTTTACATCGCTATTTGTTTGCTCTTTTGCAGTTTGGGTAGTTTAGGTTGCTTATATCACACACGTCACCTACACCTATTTATTCACACACTTCTGAGTGGGGCCCTATACCCGGGTCTGAAAAATAACTTAGGACGAGCGGAGATGATTAGTGACAGTCATTCTGGATTTATCTGTCTGACTCTCATGAAAATCTCAACCAGAGTATGCTCTGTCGCGGCATCCCACACCAGGTAGCTCGCTATCGTTGTGGGTCATATCGTGAAAGGGATTTTAGCTCTGGAAACCTTTGTGAGGAAGTGAATAGAACTACCTGAGAGGTTGACCACATAAGTGACCCTAGACCGTGACCTATATGTAAGACATAACCTGTTTAGGACACAAAAGC
Source organism: Astragalus membranaceus (assembly GCA_039519185.1). NCBI lineage: Eukaryota > Viridiplantae > Streptophyta > Magnoliopsida > Fabales > Fabaceae > Astragalus > Astragalus membranaceus. Next base: position 142,560,166 of record CM076846.1, on the reverse strand, counting down.
AATTCACCTACCTGTTGCATCATCGCAAAAACTTTTTTTCAAAAAAAATCAAATAATGAACACCATTCATTCTTTTTTCCTTTACATATATTTTATGTGACATGGTTAATGTTTCTCAAATTTTTGAATCACCAAAATATGCTTTTATTAACGCATGTAACGTCTTTCTTTAATTCATCATACATCATCATTATTTCACAAAAAAATACAAAAAATCCTCACATTGCATGCTATTCATCTCATTTAGGTTTGCCGGGAATTGTAAGAGGTTCGAAAGTTTTGTCATAAGCAAGGCAATATGGGATCAAACTGTGAAGCAATCCAAACTCTGAACTACCCTATAGTGAAGCAGCCTAATCTGACAAGTCTAAGGGAATGTGCTGGTCGACTGCCGCCCATCGAGCGCAGGTCTTTTGATAGGGTGTATGGGAAGATTATTATGTTACTACAATTGGACGTACAAACGGATGCCATTGCCGCCTTGAGCCAGTTCTACGACTCTTCATTAAGATGCTTCACTTTCAAAAATTTCCAGATGGCACCTACCCTGGAAGAATATACACAGATCTTCGGCTTTCCTCAACAAGACAATGGACCCTACCAGTATCAGGGACAATACTACACAGATGAGAAGCTCGCCTCAATGTTACAAACCAGCAAAGAGAACTTGAGGCTCCGGAAGAAAAATCGAAATGGCATTGCAGGATTCCCACAAGAGTATCTGGAAGGCCAAATGAAATCCTTCGCCGACGCTAGAAATTGGAGTCCTTTTAAGCAGGTGTTAGCTTTGACTATCTTTGGCATTGTCCTATTTCCACGCCTTGAAAGATATGTGGACACAACAGCTATTGGCGTCTTCTTATCCTTCAAGGATCCGATTCCAGCCATGCTTGCAGACACTTACTGTACTTTCACTCATTATAGTGAGCTAAGGGGAAATAGGATATCTTGCTGCCTGCACGCCTTGTATGTTTGGCTTCTCACCCATGCTTTCGTTAACAAAGTCAGAGTAGAAGGTCCAATTGAAGACGCCAGAGGGTGTGATGTGAAGACAATGAACACTGGTGAATGGTTGCAAGTGCTGGGGGGCCTTCATGAATATAAGGTTCGTTGGCACCCATCATGGTGGAAAGAGAGGCCCACAGTAGTTTTTCAATGCGGAAGCTTTCAAAACGTCCCGCTCATGGGGACAAGAGGATGCATAAATTACAATCCTTCTCTAACTCTAAGACAGCTGGGGTACCCCATGCGAAATCCGCCCACCGAAGACATGTTAATCCCTTTTTACCTCCATGAAAGAAGCCCAAAAGAGGTTGACATGCTCCGGAAGATTTCTCAAGCGTGGGATATGGTCGTCCGCAAGGGACAAGAGCTTACTAAGAAGAGTGGTGATAAGGAAACCACCTTTCGCCAATGGCTCCAAAAGAGGATCCAAGACACCCAATTGCCTTACCAAAGTGCACTATGGGTTGAGGAAGAAATACCTGAACCTACCCTTCCCACTGTTGAAGATTTAGATAAGCTTAAAATGGCATTGTCAAAAGCCGAGGAAGAAAAGAAGGGCTTGCAGGCAGAGTTAGAGAAAGTGCTCCTAAAAAACCAGAAGTTGAAGGAGGAGAACGCAAGTAAGTCAGTGGCCATGGAAGACAGCCGCAAGCAGCTCAAGATTGAACAAAAGGACAAACTAGAGGTTCAAAGGTACCTAAGAGGAGCGAAAGAGGAAATAAAACGTTGCAACCTGAAAATGAACCAAGCCATCGATGATACATACAAATGGAAAAAGTTATGGGAAGAATCAATGATGGCTGAAAAGACCGCACAGAGCCTGCTAATGGTATCAAAGAGAGAGTCCCGGATGATGGCAGCCGAGTTTGAAGAGCAAGTGAAAAGTATCAAGCAGGATAAAGATACCATTGAAGAAATACTCCGAGAATACCAGCAAGCCTTAAGAAGGGAGCATGAAAAATCTGATGAGCTGAACGACCATATCAGATATCAAGAGGAGGTCTACCACCAGCTGAAGACAGAAAGCATCTATTGGGAGAACCGCTTCGTGGAGTTGGTCAGCAAGATAGAAAACCATGAAGTCTTCATAGAGTTGAAGAATGAAAGCTTATACTGGAAAGACAGATTCTCAAAGTTGGCATGGCTGGCTGATCAAGCTATCGTAGGAATCCCCAAACGTCTAAGGGAGGCTAACGCGGCAATGCACCCGTTCAACACCCCGGTCCAAGTTTCCGAATTCATGGAGTTTTGCGAGGTTCTGATTGCCGAACTCCAGGAGAAGGCTGGCAGCGCTACTAGTAGAAAAAGAGGGAGGAGTGGAAAAATGAAAGCCATATGTATTTGAGTGAAATTTAAAGAACATTGTACTTTTCTTTTCGAAGTTTTATTTCCAAAATGTTGTACTTTCCTCCATCAATGAAGTTTGTTTGTCTCACATGCTGATCCTTTATCTTGAAAATATTGTGGAACTTTAATCTGTGTACTTATGACAAATCAGGATGCGCTTACAATTCCCGACCTAAAACAATAAGACTCATGCACACATGCGTCATTCGCATTTTCATCCATTCATATACTCATACATATACTCATAACATGTGTCCCACCAACAGAGAGTAAAAGACAAGCTGGTGCGTCAACATCGCTATTGGACTCGTTCTCAGGCCAGAAACATGGAAGAAAACCAAGACAATCCGCCTCAAGATATCCCGGATCAAGGCAACCCACCCCAAGACCTAGGCAATCAAGAGCTTAGGGCAGAAATAGATGGGATGAAAGAACAGATGGCTGAAATCTTAAAGGTCTTACAAACTCTGAGGGACAAAGACACCAGTGAAGATGTCTCCGCTGGGAATACGGAAAATCAAGTTACCAACCCTCCTCCTCCCAATGGACTCGGGATCCCGCATACAGTGCCCCCCACTGGGACTAATGACCAGGGTTACATATGGCCTCCTTACGGACTTCCACAAGGTTACACACCTCCGACAGTCAATGCTAGTCCAGAAGCCGGTCCCTCAGGAATCGCGGGCCAACAACAGCTTACACCAACGGGTCACGATGGTAATCCGGGGGCACCACAAGTTCAAAACCCGACCCCCGTCGTTGTACCACAAAGACTCCCACTTGGCTTCCCTCCACCGCCGATAGCTGACGCCCAGGCTCAGGGTTCCAACCTCAGGAATCCCACTCATTCACATACCCCAAATGTGAACCCAGCCATAGTTCCGATGATCCATCCTTACTATGGTATGAGTGGGCTCCCTCACAATCACTCTATGGAGAACCCTCAAGCCCAAGACAAACTACAAATGCTCGAGGAAAGGTTGAGAGCAGTTGAGGGATCCAATGTTGGTGCGAGAGATGCTTATGACTTGTGCCTCGTCCCTAACGTGGTCATCCCTCCAAAATTTAAGGTGCCAGACTTCGACAAGTACAGAGGGTCGACTTGCCCTGTAAGCCACTTAACCATGTACTGCAGGAGAATGGCGGCGTTTGCTCACGACGACAAATTGCTCATCCACTACTTCCAAGATAGTCTGTCTGGGGCAGCTTCGAGCTGGTACATGCAATTAGAACGTGCACATATCAGATGCTGGAAAGACTTAGCCGATGCATTTTTGAGGCAATACAAATATAACATTGACATGGCTCCCGATAGGACACAATTGCAGAGCATGACGAAGAGAGACAATGAGTCCTTCAAAGAATATGCCCAACGCTGGAGAGGTTTGGCTGCACAGGTGGTACCACCGTTGTTAGAAAAAGAGATGGTATCAATGTTCATGGATACTCTTCAATCACCTTTCTACGACAGGTTGATTGGGAGCGTGTCTTCAAACTTTTCAGATATGATCGTCATCGGAGAAAGATTAGAGAATGGATGGAGAAACGGGAAGATTGCATATAGCTCCGCTGGAACCAGCAATCAGAAAAGACCCTTCTCAGGTTTTCCTAAAAAGAAGGAGGGCGAAGCTAATGCCATCTCTGGATCCGGAAAGCCTCCCTACAACAACCCCCGACAGACTTTAGAAATACCTACTCAAACACCACAAGCCCCACCTCACCAAGTCAACCCAGGCTATAGACCACCAAACTACCAAGAAAGAAAGCCCGCCAATTTCGACCCAATACCCATGTCATACACGGACCTATTCAATCACCTCATCAGTCACAACTTGATCACTCCCCGTCCAATGAGACCCCTTCAACCTCCTTTCCCTAGGAGCTATGACCCAGAGGCTAGCTGTGGATTCCACGCTGGGGCAGTTGGCCATTCGACAGAAAATTGCAAAGCATTGAAATATGTAGTACAAGATTTAATTGAATCTAAATGGTTAACTTTCGCAGAAGATGGTCCGAACGTTGCCACTAACCCTCTGCCGGGGCACGGGAAAACCTCTGTCAATGCCATTGAGGAAGTTGAGGGGCAATTATTGGTCAGAAAAGTGGAAGACATTGTCACACCTCTGGACCTCATCCATGCTAATTTATGTCACTTCGGAATCATTATGATGGGATGTGCCGGAAAGGATTCGTGTGTTGATCCTCTTTGTGTCGGATCGTGTGAAGCATTCAAGCCAGTCCTCCAAGACTTATTAGACCGACACATAATACAAATAGGTCTTCAAAAGAAAGAGGAAGACGTGTCAACGCTCCAGTCAAGCATTGACCAAAGCAAGAATATCAGGAAACCACTGGAAATCCATTACAAGAAGAACACACAGCCAGCTCCCACTGTGCCTAGACCAATCACCATTCAAGTGCCAGTTCCGTTTCCCTTTAAAAGCACCAATGCAGTCCCGTGGAGTTACGATATGAAGGTTCAGACCAACCCAGATGTCATTAACATCTCAGGGACCGGTGGTATGACCCGAAGTGGGCGCTTCTATGCCCCTGGAGGGCCTAGTGAGGACCGAACAAAAGAAGGGGAGGAAAGAGCCCGTAAGGGCAAAAGCACAGAGCAGGAACCTGTCGATAAGAATGCAGGAAAGAAGACGTTATCCGAGCAAGAAGCCAGTGAATTTCTGAAGCTTATGAGACAAAGCGAGTATAAGGTGGTTGATCAACTAAACCAAACTCCCGCAAAGATATCTCTGTTGTCATTATTGCTCAGTTCCGATGCCCATCGTGCAGCATTGACAAAAGTATTGAATGAGGCCCATGTCGCTCATGACATCTCAATCGGTCAGTTTGATGGGATCGTTGGAAATCTTGTGGCAAGTAATTATCTCACCTTTACTGATGACGAGATCCCAGCTGAAGGAAGAGGGCACAACAAAGCCTTGCACATATCAGTGAAATGTGGAGATTTTTCTCTTGCTCGAGTGCTTATTGACAATGGTTCGTCTTTGAACGTATTGCCTCGGTCAACCATGGAAAAGCTGGATGTAGATTGTTCCTATATGAGACCTAGCTCCATATTGGTTAGAGCCTTCGACAGATCAAAAAGGGAAGTCATTGGGGAAATGGATTTACCGGTGCAAGTAGGTCCGGAGCACTTCGTGGTGACCTTCCAGATAATGGACATTGCCCCATCCTACAGTTGTCTCTTGGGGAGGCCATGGATCCACTCGGCAGGGGCAGTTCCCTCTTCTTTACACCAGAAGCTCAAGTTCATAGTCAACAATAAGCTGGTGGTTATTTTCGGTGAGGAAGAAATGCTGATAAATAAGTCCGCTCCCACTCGCTACATTGAGGCTGCTGAAGAGTCTCTCGAGACTGCCTTCCAAGCATTGGAAATCGCCAATACATCTGCTATGTTAGAACCCAAGCTATCCAAAACTGCCGTGATGGTTGCTAAGTTCATGTTAGGAAAAGGCTACCAAGCTGGAGGAGGCTTGGGAAAAACTGGACAGGGGATCCTGACGCCAATACAGCCAGAGGAGAACAAAGATAGACATGGGATAGGATATCGGCCCAATCGCACTGACAAGAGAAGGATTGTGGAGGAAAAGAAGGAGCGGAGGATAGCCAGACTCGAGGGCAGGGTGCCAAATACAAAGAATATCACCATCTGCAACATCAAGAAGAGTTTTCGGAGTGCGGGAATGCTGAATCCCAATCAGATTGCTGCAGTTGAAGATGAGCAAAGCACTGAAGAAGGCATCGTCAGTCTTGTACGCCCTTGTCCTGCAAACAAAAGACTCAAGAATTGGAAGATCATTGATTTTCCTGTGGTTTTTAGTTCAAAGTAATGTTTCTATAATGTAACCCTCTGGCTCTGCCCAAGGCCTTAGGATATTTCATTCGGGCACGCATGTTTTCCTTTCAGTATTAATATTAATGCAATGTTATTTCCATTTCCAATAAATTCCAGTTTCCTTTTTATTTTTCATTTCGTTTTTATTTTCTTTCTTTCGTTTTTATTCCGTTAATTTACACTAATGCAGATCCGAAAAAAATGTCTTTGAAAATAACAACGCCAATAATCCATATTGTAACTTTGATCACCCTATCAATCAAACTGAGGAAGATGTTGAGGATAATTGGGAAACCCCTCCAGAGTTAATGAGAATGATGGAACAAGAGGAAAAAATAATCGAACCCCACGAGGAATCAACTGAAACGATCAACTTAGGCACGGAGGAGGACAAAAAAGAAGTTAACATTGGCACCACATTGAAAGACAGCGAGCGAGAGAAATTGGTTAAGTTGTTGTTTGACTATGTTGACGTCTTCGCATGGACATACCAAGACATGCCTGGACTGGACCCCAACATAGTCGAGCATAAGTTACCGGTAAAACCAGAATGCCCGCCGGTAAAACAAAAGTTAAGAAGGATGAAACCAGAGATGTCATTGAAAATCCGGGATGAGGTTAAGAAGCAGTTCGATGCTGGGTTTTTAGCAGTAGCAAAATACCCTCAATGGGTAGCCAATATTGTACCAGTCCCAAAGAAAGACGGTAAGGTTCGGATGTGCGTCGATTATCGAGATTTGAACAGAGCCAGCCCCAAAGATGACTTCCCTTTGCCTCACATCGATGTCCTGGTAGATAGCACAGCACAACACTCTCTGTTCTCCTTCATGGATGGATATTCCGGATACAACCAAATTAAGATGGCCCCTGAAGACATGGAGAAAACCACCTTCATCACTCTCTGGGGAACCTTCTGTTACAAAGTAATGCCATTCGGACTGAAGAATGCTGGTGCAACATACCAAAGGGCAATGGTCGCATTGTTCCATGATATGATGCATAAGGAAATAGAGGTTTACGTGGATGACATGATTGCAAAATCCAAGACTGAAGAAGAGCATATCGTCAATCTGCAAAAACTCTTCGAACGTCTCAGGAAGTTCAAACTCAGATTAAACCCTGCCAAATGCACTTTCGGTGTAAGATCGGGAAAGCTGTTGGGTTTCATAGTCAGTCAGAGGGGAATAGAAGTAGATCCAGCCAAAGTACGAGCAATACTAGAAATGCCGGCACCGAGCACTGAAAAAGAAGTTCGTGGTTTCCTGGGAAGATTGAACTACATCTCTAGGTTCATATCGCAGCTAACATCTACATGCGAGCCTATCTTCAAGCTTTTGTGCAAAAACCAAGAAACAAAGTGGAATGATAATTGCCAAGAAGCCTTTGAAAAAATCAAGAGGTACCTCCAAAATCCACCGATTCTGATGCCGCCTGTGCAGGGCAGGCCTCTCATCCTGTATCTAACAGTGCTAGACAACTCGATGGGTTGCGTACTGGGGCAACATGATGAGTCTGGAAGGAGAGAACATGCCATCTATTACCTCAGCAAGAAGTTCACCGAGTGCGAGACAAGATATTCATTGTTGGAAAAAACATGTTGCGCTTTGGCCTGGGCTGCACGTCACCTGAGGCAGTATATGTTGAGCCACACGACTTGGTTGGTATCTAAAATGGATCCCATCAAGTACATTTTTGAAAAACCTGCACTCACAGGAAGAATCGCCCGCTGGCAAATGCTACTATCCGAATACGACCTTTTGTACGTCACTCAGAAAGCAATCAAAGGTAGTGCCTTAGCGGAATACTTGGCGCATCAGCCCATTGAGGATTACCAGTCAATGCAGTATGATTTTCCGGACGAGGATATAATGGCTTTGTTCGGAGAAGGAAAATCTCCAGACAATGAAAGGTGGAGAATGTTATTCGACGGCGCTTCTAATTTATACGGGCACGGGGTCGGAGCTGTACTGATCTCTCCTGATAACCGCTTCATACCGTTTACCGCTAGACTGAGTTTCTACTACACCAACAACATTGCAGAATATGAAGCGTGCGTCCTAGGCATCAAAGCAGCCCTTGAATGGAAAGTCAAAAGGCTCGATGTATATGGGGACTCAGCTTTAGTCATCCACCAGACAAAAGGTGACTGGGAAACCAGGGATCCCAAATTAATTCCTTATCATGATCACATCCAAAAGATGGTTGAACAATTTGAAGAGATCACTTTCCATCATCTCCCTCGCGAAGAAAATCAGTTGGCCGATGCTTTGGCAACTTTGTCATCAATGTTCAACATCAATAACGACAAGAGTCTGACACTCATCCGAATCCAACATCGAGACCTACCGGCACATCGTTGTGTGGCAATCGAAGAAGAGCCTGACAATAAACCTTGGTATTACGATATCAAGCACTATATCACAAACAGAGAATATCCTCCTGGTGCCACCGAGAATGATAAGAGGACACTTAGGAGGCTGTCGATGGGTTTCTTCTTAAATGGGGAAGTGCTTTACAAGAGAAATCACGATATGGTCCTCCTCAGATGTGTAGCAGAAGAAGAAGCAGAAAGAATTATGAAAGATGTCCATGAAGGCTCGTTCGGCACCCATTCTAATGGGCACACCATGGCAAGAAAAATCCTAAGGGCTGGCTACTACTGGTTGTCAATGGAGACTGACTGCTTCAACTACGTCAGAAAATGCCACAAATGTCAAATCTATGCCGACAATATCCATGTACCACCTGCCTCTCTGAATGTCCTAACAGCACCATGGCCATTCTCAATGTGGGGAATAGATGTCATCGGTCCCATCGAACCCAAGGCATCAAACGGACATCGTTTCATTCTTGTCGCTATTGATTATTTCACCAAATGGGTCGAGGCCGCTTCTTACGCCAGTGTAACAAAATCAGTGGTTGTCAGGTTCATAAAGAGAGATTTAATTTGCCGCTACGGTCTTCCAAATAAGATCATCACGGACAATGGGACCAACCTAAACAACAAAATGATGAAAGAGCTGTGTGACGACTTCAAAATCCAACATCATAATTCCTCCCCATACCGTCCAAAGATGAATGGGGCAGTTGAGGCAGCAAATAAGAACATAAAGAAGATCGTGCAAAAGATGGTAGTAACCTTCAAGGACTGGCATGAAATGTTGCCCTTCGCTTTGCACGGGTATCGGACCTCTATCCGCACGTCGACAGGGGCAACACCATTCTCACTAGTATATGGGATGGAAGCAGTTCTTCCCATCGAGGTGGAAATACCCTCCCTGCGAGTGCTAATGGAAACAAAATTGGAGGAAGCAGAATGGGTTCAAGCTCGTCTGGATCAGTTGAACCTCATAGAAGAAAAGAGGGTAGTTGCTTTGTGTCACGGGCAGTTGTACCAACAAAGAATGAAAAAGGCTTATGATAAAAAAGTGCGCCCCCGCCAGTTTCAAGAAGGAGACCTCGTGCTCAAGAAGATGTTGCCTATCCAAAAGGATTCCCGTGGAAAATGGACCCCTAACTATGAAGGACCTTATGTGGTAAAGAAGGCATTCTCTGGAGGAGCATTGATTCTCACAAAAATGGACGGTGAAGACCTCCCACTCCCAGTGAACTCGGACGCAGTCAAGAAGTACTATGCCTAAAGAAATATATGGAAAAAAGAGGAAGATGAGCCAAGCAAAAATAAGCTCGCTAGGTCGAAAACCCGAAAGGGCGGCCTAGGCAAAAATTAGAGCGACCCGGTGGACTGAAAACTCTAAAGAGCAGTCCAGGCAAAAATTAGGGTCAGAAGTTGGACTTTAAACTACAAAGGCAATCAACAACTCCAAAAGTTGGACGATGAAGGCTCAAAGTCGTGTTAATGGGCGATTGGCGTTATTACTTCAAAGACACAAACAATCAAAAGATCTGCTTTCCTTGTATCTTTTTCTTCTCTTTCTTTTTGTAGTTTAAACTCCCATTGTAATTTTCAGACAGTGCGATTTTCCGCGCATTTGTTTTCATTTGAATATTAAACACTTCCTTTATTCTCTCATTTCCCTATTATCGCAAAAATAACGTTCATGGTAAACAATACTGAATTGTGAAACATGTGCATGATCACAAGCATTATATTCATTGCGAAATTTCTAAAAATAAAAAAAAAAGAGATGATCCCTCACAAATTTGCAAAAAGGACAAGCGCATAATCACTTCAGCAAATCTTAAATAACCCGCACTTTGGCACCACTGCTTGAGGCAACCCTTATATCCTACGTCAAGAGTCATGCGAGTTTGATGATGCCAGCAAAGTCAATAAAAATCTAAAGAGCAAAAAGAGCAAAAGAGCAAGAAAAGAAAAATAAAAAAGGAAAAAAGCCAAGAGCAAAAGCCAAAAACAAAATCATTCCACATTTCATCCATCATGTCATCAATTACTTAACTACATGCACGCATGCATCATTCATTGCAAGTGTCTGTTAAGATAATTTTATTTTGTGTCGTTAGCACAAATTCTTCAGACCCCCAGCGGTCCTCCAGAGCCCAGGCGCTCCTTCAGACCAACAATGGTCCTTCAATCCAGATCGCACGTCGCGTTATCGAGCAACCGACGGATCATCCGGCCCCAGGCCCTTCAGACTAGCTGTGTCCGCCTAAAAAACACAGTGCACGTCCTTCGTGGTTATATCAGTTCCGGACCTGATTAACCCTAATGGCCGCTCGAAAAAGGCCACCCCCAGACCGTATCTCTAGTACCATAGCTAGAAGCGCTCCTTCAGACCCATTGGTCCTTCAGGCTTAGGCATGCCCCTCAGACCCCGACGGTCCCTCAGTCGAACTCAGGTCGATGCGCCAAGCATTGATTTTGAGCTAGACCTTCAGATCCCCGGCGATCCCTTCAGAGCCCCAGTGCTCCTTCAGATCCCCAGCGATCCCCCAGAGCCCCGGCGCTCCCTATTTACTTTCTGTCTAAATCGACCCAGTTTTCATAGATTTTTCAAAAAAAAGCCAAAGTACCTCAGTCTGGCCAAAATTAGCGTCTTTCTATCTTTATTTCTATTTTTCTCGAGAAATTCGGAATCCCTCCGATTTCCTAGCAAAATATAAATAAAGAGGGGCAGCTGTAATACCCTAATTTTGTCCTAACCAAAATGAGAAAATTTTATTTACTTTTGATAAAAATAATTATTTTATTTTTATTTTTTTTATGTCATTATTTTATTTTGTCACAAGTTTTTAACACAAGAAAATATTTTTTTTAGAAGTAAAGAAACAAAAAATAAGCCAAGGAGGAAATAAGGGGGGTTTGAAAAAAAGAATGGAGGTGCAATTGGATTGGGCCATCTAAAACCCAACCCAATTCCTAAACCCTAGCCCAATTCACCCTCACACTCCTCCACCCAACCCATGACCCATATCCAACCCATAACTCAACCCAATTCCCACCAAAACCCTAATTTTTTCCCCCCCAAAACCCTCAAAATTCGGCCACCTTTTTTTTTTTAAAAAAAAAATATATAAATTTTTTTTCCTTTTTTTAACAATTCCCCCCTAACCCTAAAAACAAGCCAAGTTCATTCCCCTTTTCCCCAAACCCTATTCGACCTACCCCTCTCTCTCCCTTTCTTGGAACTCTCAAATCCACTTCCCCACACTTCCCACTTCCCCATTTTTCCCTTCCCAACACACTCAACCTCCCTCTCCTCTCCCCACTCCACGGCTCACTCACTCTCTCTCCCCTCTCCCATGTTCACTTCCTCACTCTTTCTCCCACTCACACTCAACCATCCCTTCTCTCTTTCCTCTCTCACACTCAACCTTCACTTCATCCTCTCTTTCTCTCCCTCACCTACGACTTCTTCCCCTCCTCTCACACACTCATTTTCTTTTCTCTTCACACACTCATCCATTCCTCTCCCTATCACACACTTCACACATGGCACTCCCTTCCCCATGCCCATACCTTCGACCATCACCTCCCCCACATCTCACATGTTTTCATCTTTTATTTTCCCCTTCAACAACTCCCCCCAAACCTCCATCATATCAAAAAGTCATCATCACTATCCAAGAGTGGATGAAGAAGGAAAACGAAGGAAGCAAGTTTTTTTGTATAAATAGGGGTCCTTACCTTAGAAGGAGCTACGATTTTACTCTTAGAAAAAAAGGGGAAAAATCTTCTAAAAAAAACTAGGGTTTCAAAGAGAGAAAGAAATTTTTTTTAGAGTTTCTTTTAGAAAAATTTTCTTCCCCTTCTTTTCTTCCTTCTTAGATTTTTTTTAGTTTAAAATTTTGTTGTATTGAGAGATCCGAAGAAGAAAGCTTGGATTGGTTCAAGGTACAAAATGTAATAATTCATAATATTGTTGCTTTTTTTGTAATTTTTTTTAGTTATTGTAATTTTGTTCATATTATCATTGCCATTTTTATTTTAATTATTGTTGTTCACGTTTTCAAAAAATATTAGTTGCTGTTTTTTCTTTATAAATATTGGTTATTGACTTTTTTTTATAAATATTAGTTGATGTTATAAATATTGGTTGTTTTTTTTTTTTTTTGAACATATTATTGCTGTTTTTTTTTTAAGTTTAGTTGCTGTTTTTATAGATATATATATGTTGTTATTATTGATGTTTTTGATATTGCAATTTTCGGATTAAAAGAAAGTGAAAAAAAAATGTTGTGCTTTTTTTAAATAAATTATTCTAATTTTCGGATTAAAAGAAAGTGAAAAAAAAATGTTGTGCTTTTTTTTAAATAAATTATTCTAATTTTCGGATTAAAAGAAAGTGAAAAAAATGTTGTGCTTTTTTTTAATAAATTATTCTAATTTTCGGTTTAAAAAAGTGATAAAAAAAATGTTGTTTTTTTTAATAAACAATTACTAATTTTCGGATTTAAAATAAACCTAAAAAAAAAAATAAAAAAATATTTTCTTAAAGGAAATGGTTACTAATGTCATTACCCTCTTCTAAAAAAAAATATAATAACAAAAATCTTTTTTTCAAAAAAAAAGTAAAAAGGCCCCTTTTATTAAATAATAACTATGACAAAAAAAACAAAAGAATTTTTTTCCATAATCCGTTTTCAAAATACCACTTGTTTAGTCTAGGTTTTTTAGGAAAAAAAAGCGCTTTGAGAATCACGTGTTCTAGAGTCAAATAGAAAAAAGTAAAAATAAACCAATCAATCGTTTTTTTTAGCGTCAAAACGCTATTTGCACCCCCGGCATCATTTTTTTAAAAAAAAAAAGCGCCAAAACGCTATTTGAACCCCCGGCATCCTTTTTTGAAAGCGCCAAAACACTATTTGCACCCCCCAGCAACCATTTTCTTTTAGCGTCAAAACGCTATTTGCACCCCCGGTGACCCTAGCGTCAAAACGCTATTCACACCCCCCTTTTAATACAACTCCTCTATTATTTGCACGCCCCCTTTTTATCACCTACTCCGCTTTTATTCACAACGTGATGCTTCCGAACCGTTTTTTTTCTTTCTTTCGAAAAATCGAATTCGCGCAAAAAAAAATAGGTCGTCTATAGCGGTCACTCTGGGCCTCGCTTGTTTGAACGCTATAAATACCTTCTTTTCCGAATAAGCCATTAATGACGACCACTCTGGATTTATCTGTTTGGTCACCATGAACGGTCTCTAGTTTTCCCAAACTTTTCAAAAAAATAAAAAATACCAACACACAATTTTTTTCTAACCAAGAACTACGTAGCTTTGATTTCTCCATCGCACCCGGAGATACGTAGGAGCGGGGGCCCACTCCCGTCGAGCGCAAAAAACTAAAATTTTTATTAAGTCTTCTTTTCCGTTTTTTTGCAAATAACAAAAAGGGTAAATTAAAGTGTTTTCTTTAAACTAATTTTTCTACACATTAAATTAAAAGGTAACCTTTTTAGGATGTTGCGGGGTGCTTGTACCTTCCCTGCACTTAATCGACCCCCGAACCCAAAAAAAAAAAAACAAAGGTTTTTTCAATGTTTCCCTAAAAATAAATATTGATGGCGGCTCCATTGTTCAAAACAACGAAGGATCCCTCCTCCGGATTCTTCGGTCGCTACAACGCGTTTTTCTTGTAGTGACTGTGCGAACTCCGGTGGGTGGTAAGAAATAAATTTGTACCTACGGTGAGGAATGAGAGAGAGAAACTATTAGAGAGAAATAGAGAGAAGGTTCGGAGAGAGAGAGAGAGAAAAAGAGAGAAGAGTGAGAAGAAACAAACCTTGGTAGCGTGGACGGTGGTGGTGTGGTGGTGTGGTTCGCTGTTTTGTTTTGAGAGAGTGTGAGAGAAGAATGGAGAAGAGGAAAGAATGTGAGAGAGAATAGAGAGGGATTCGTGTACTAAGAAAAATTAAACATTTAGCGACGACATTTGTGAGGGAAATCCATCGCTAAATGTGGCCACGTGTCCAATAACCTGCAACGGGCAGTGGCACAGTTTCCCAAGATTGGCGACGGATCCCTAGAGAGGGAAATCTGTCGCTAAATGTTGCCACGTGTCCAATAACTTGCAACGGGCAGTGGCACAATTTACCAAGTTTAGCGACGGATCCTTAGAGAGGGAAATCCGTTGCTAATTCAAACCAAAATTTTCAGATTCTCCTACCTTGTCAAATCCGTCGCTAATTCTCCCAAATTTTGTCGCTAAATGTCTCGTACACAACAAAGGCCTGTTCCGTCGCTAAAGTTGTCAAAATCCGTCGGTAATTCTAGTTTTGGCGACGGACAGTGAATTCGTCGCTAATCAGTCTTTTTTTTGTAGTGCTTATATAATACCTGAATCAAATCAAGCATATCAGTAATGTAAGACTCGAGCATGTCTTTCCAGGAAATATAGTTGATAGGAGCACATTGATGTCTCCTAACCAAGCTCCCTATTGCATTCAATAGCGTCTTCCCTTCCCAACCAATTGGATTGCCAAAACCATCTGTTTCAACACAAACAAGTTCTCCATCTGGCATGTCCCACACATCTAACATATGTGTGTAATCTCTAGTAGTTGTTTTACCTAAATTGTGTATGGATATCAATATCTACCATTGGGCCTGAATAAAATAAAAAGTGGGGAAACAAACACTCACTTGAACTGCTAAAAGCATTAGAGCTTTCATTTGATTGCACTCGACTATCCCGAACTTCATTTGATTGCACACGACTATCCCGAACAGTCGTGAACTTTCTACGCCTCCTCATGTTTTGAGTTGCTGCAATTAGTATAGAGGTAAACCAGTTAGTAGCCCATATGCACATAACAGTAGTATTAAAATAGAGAGAGGAGAAAGAAAAACCAAATGATAACTTCTGTTGAGTGTTTAATCATCACAATCACAACTGCAAAAGTGGAATCATAGGCACCCCGGGTACCTCTTCCTCCATAAGTCTGTAGCAATGAAGCTACACCTAAATCTAAGGAGGTCTCATTTTTAATGGGTATTAGGATGGTGGGGTTGTTTAGACTAAATAAAGTTTTACTTCACAATATCAGCAAGTGCCATAAATAATAAACAACAATACTCGTTACACATTCATCTGCTTTACAGAGCACTTATCAAAAAAAAAATCTGCTTTACAGAGCAAGAGAGCTATATTTTTTAGAGAAGGATTAGCAGAATCAAACTGTCATGCCATAATCATAGCACTAAGCATTATTATTATTAACATTTAGTGTTGGGAGTTCATCCATTTTTATGCTTTTGTGGCTACTTACAAGTTACAACTACAGGGTATATTTCCTTTTTCCAATGCTTCATTTCAGCCTTAATGCTAATACACTTTAAGAAAAAATTGCTGCAAAATTAGACAAGTAACTTGAAAAAAGAAAAGAGATTTGAGAGCATTAAACTTCATAGTTCATTCCAAAACACAATATTAAGGAAAGAGTATACGAGGAAACAATCAATATTGAAACAACAAGTATAACTAGAACAAACCAATTAATATAACTAGAAGTTATGTGCTCATAGCAATTCATGTGAGTACACATACTGTGATTGACGCATTTGGTGCAAGGCCATAAAATTTTTCCATCTATAGAAGAGTTTGCAAATGCAAAACTAAGAAAACATAAAACCCCACTAATATACTCCTCTTTTGTCACGGTGTTGTCCGATATCCAACTCTTATCCATTTGATATAATAAACTGAAAAATACCCAAGAGCACTTTGGATGAGATGACATGGGTCTCTTCCAGCTTAACCAATGTCCTGGGTTCAAATCTAGCCTTGGGCATGCAGCAGTGTTAAATCTCTTGAGGGAGAGCTTTGCCGGCCATTGTGGTCCTATCCGTCTCGAGGGATTAGTCTCTGCAGTTGCGCGCAGAGGATACCCAATTTATACCAAAAAAAATTGTAAACATTTTCAACTTGGACGTAAAACCCATCACTTTCTTTTTAATGACAACTTAAATGTGTGGACAAAAATGTTATTTAATGCATTCTAACTTAATTTGTATCTCCATAATGACAACTTAAATGTGTGGACAAAAATGTTACATTTTCATTACACAAGGTATGCAAATGGATTTAACCTTGATCTTTCCTTTGCTTCAATTTTAGACACATCTGATCTTGTATTTCTTCTATTCTGTTCTATTCTGTTCTTGTATTTGATCTGTAAAATTTGTGTCTTTGTGAATGAATGTCTTCTAACAGGCTAGAGTTGCAGTGGATTTGGCCATGAAGGATAACAAGAAATCTATGCAGCCAATTAAAAATTTGAAAAAGAAGAGATCCGCACAAAGGCATATACCATGTATAATTCCCTCAGAAATCCTCCAAGCCTATACCAACCAAGTCACTCAAGCTGAACCCAATCAACATCAACCCCCACCTCAACCTCAACCTCAGTTCATCCAACCTCAATCCTTACATCAACCCCGACCTCCTCTTCAATCCACACAATCTATTCCTCAACCCAAAGCCCGATCCAAAGAATCTCTACATCAACCTCAACCTCGATCCACTCAATCTATACCTCAACCCCAACCTCCTCTTTAGTCCACACAATCAATGCCTCAACCTAAATCTCTATCCGAACAATCTCTACATCAACCTCAACCTCGATCCACTCAATCAATACCTCAACCCCAACCTCCTCTTCAATCCACACAATCTATACCTCAACCCAAATCTCGATCCAAACAACCTCTACATCAACCTCAAGCTCGATCCACTCAATCTATACCTCAACCCCAACCTCCTCTTCAATCCACACAATCTAGACCTCAACCCCGACCTCATCCTCAATCCACACAATCTATACCCGACCTCATCCTCTATCCACACAATCTATACCTCAACCCCAACGTCGATCTACCCAACCTCAACCTCCACCTCCACCTCCACCTAAAGCTCAACTCCAACCTCTATCTACCCAATATCCATTGGCAACTATAGTTCATTCATCATCTAGTCATGTTAGTTGTAACGCCCTAATATTTCAACCGCCGAAGAAATACTAGAATATACTTTAAGGCATATATCAGAGTAAAATTCCTGTCTTTAGATATTGAACAAAACTAAAACTTGATAAAAACCCATCAAGCGATCTCTCATGTTTCGTACATTCAATTAGAAGTACATAATTAATGTAAAAACCATATTTTATTTTCCTTCCCACATCCTAATGTCCAATATCCAATACAGAAATAGCGGAAACGATTTATAACTTCTAATACCGATACAAGTCATAATATCGAAGTAACAAAGAAAACAAGGGAAGCAACATAAACCCTAAACAAAGTTCTCGGTAATCTCCATGACCTTCATATGGTGCACCGGCTAACCGTGCTCCTTTGCTTCTGACTTTTCCTGTTTCTCTGTAAAAACCACAACAATTAAAGGGTGAGATAAACATTATCTCAGTGAGTCCTATTGAGACCCCTCACTAACACTAGCGGTTCATTATGCTTTATACTTTTGCACTTGTAGCCCTAATAAGCGACTACGTTGCAATATGTTCTTTTAACTCGTAGCCCTAATAAGCGATTACGTGTTACATTTCTTTTTAACTCGTAGCCCTAATAAGCGACTACGTATCATGTCTTGTTCTTTTCTTATCACGTCACATCGAACCACTTTCTATTTTCATGATTCTCGGTGCACCCAATCCCGCTGACCTTGGAAAGCGGGCTACATGGAAGGGGCCTAGGGTTCGGGGCTCATGACTTCCCCTGTCCTAGCATGCTAATAATCTGGGGTCGTCACCCTTGATATACATATATAATTATATGTATGCCATCTTTCTTTTCCATAAGGAAATAACTTGACTTGTATGAACATAATGTTCCATTTCATTTAACTTGTAGACATCAAACATTAGCCTGAAGCTTAACTTGGATGTTAAAATGGGTTGTATGGACTTATAGTCCCTTGACTTACATAACTTGAATATTAACAAGGCCTGTGCGCACTCGCTTATACTAAGGTACGGTTTATCTTGACATTTATAACTTAAGATGATTCATTCTAATATTGTCTCAAGCATATTCCAAATTCATGGCATTCATGTATTGCAATCATTGGGCAAGGCTGGGGAAGGGATTAGAAGGGACTTGGAACCATTTGGTATGGACTAAAACATAGTTCAAAAATGGGTAACAGAAGCATACGCACGGTCCGTGCGGCGCACGACTCGTGTGGGTTTTAATAAAATTTGCGCACCAGTTACAGAACATGGCGCACGGTCCGTGCCTAGTGGCGCACGACCCGTGCGTCTGTATCAGTTTCCAGAAATCATGTTTTTGTGACATTTTTCCATTCCGTTTGATTCCAATGTCCGTTCCGATCGATATCCAAACACAACCAAACGTTATTACAGAGCAACAACCAGTACAAACAGCAGTCTTGGCCATCAAATAATGCAAACAATCACATAACATTCATCAATTCATTCCACACAAAACTACAAGTCATACATTTTCGAAATTACGGTTTTAATGGAATTTTACGAAACGAAAACAGTGTGACCTGGTTCAGAACACATGCAAACACATATTCGAAAACAAATCCCTAAGCGAGTATAGAAATCACCTTTTGCGATGAAAATCGCAAACCATAGAAATCGGCGAAGCTCACACACGAACAAAACCTCTCGAACGATCCCGAATCCTAATTATCTTTGGACAGCATCTGGGAGCAGTTTTGCATCAGGCATAACTAATTCAATTCTTAACCAAAACCATTCAAACCAGTGCCTAATGTGTAGATAATTTTGTGTACTTTCATATGGTTCAAGTCCTGAATTGATATGACGAGTATTCAGGGAATTACGGCTAAAATACCAAGACTGGTTCGGAAATATTATTTTGACAAAATCGAAACTTGTACTTAAATTTCCTCCCTCAATACTCAGTCAAATCAACTGGTTCTTGTGCCTAACTTGAAGGAATTTGTGTCTAGTTTCTAAAGAAATAAAAATTAACTTCAACTAAGGTCTGTGGGGTGAGATTCATCGAAATTACCAGACATTGTTAAACGGGTTTGAGGCAGATTTTACTATAAGCTGTTATCTTCCACTCCTTCACCATGAACCACGAAATGGAGCTTCTATAATTCTCCAAACAGCTCCTGGTTGCAATGTGGTTCCCAAACCTTGCTAATCTACTTCAATAACCGACATGCAAACCCATTTATGGCTTCTAGGATTCACTTTGTTAGCTTGACTATCAAAATGCACCACTTAGACTCAACTCAACCACATTTTGACAACACCTTTGTTCTTTGCTAATCTTGCTTGGCTCCTCTAACCTTTCAAGCTATCAACCTATTCCAACCTTCAATCTTCTACTTTCAGGTCCCTAACACTTCCATTGACCTCCAACAACTTGTACTTTTCCCCAATTGATGCATGCAAGATATAATTTCTGCAGAATTTCCAGCAATGCATCTTCTTCCTTAAGACTCTAAAACCCACGAAATATTGCTCCAAGGACTGATATGATGCTTGTAACACCCCATTTCTACCCGGCAAAATAATGCAAAAATATCAGAGTTCTTAAAAATCTTTTTCAACAAACAATGGAGTGCCACATTTACTTCGTGAAAACAACAACGAGTTAATTCGCTTTTGAAAACAGTTATATAACACGTTTGGATGAACCGATAAAACAACCATTTTAATCCTCAGAAATAATTCATCTTTAAAAACTACGCAGCGGATTCACAACAAGTCAAATTAAATAATCGTTGCGTCTTAACAACTTAAGACAGCTCAGAAAACATCAAAATAGCAACATAACAGCTTAAAGCTCCAACAACAAAATAACAAGGCAAACAGTATTAGAACGCGTGTTCATTCCCCCCGAGTGTTACATATCAGAGCAACGACACCGACTCGATCAAACGAAGGTGAACTGCCTTCATTCGGGATTACCTGCACGTTACCAACATTGGGGTAACATTCAAACAGAAGGGGTGAGATATCGCACTATATAATCGGATACATGAAAAACAATATATAATTCAGGTCAATTCATCACTTAACAGCAGTCAAAATCATCTCAATCACATAAGTATGCACATAATGCGAAATGTGACTCAACTCAGGGCCACCGCCCTATAATGCATGTGGTACCATAATTCAAGCCCGTAAATAGGGGCACCAACATCGCAACATCGTCGTCGTGGTTCGCCAATCCAGGCCATCGTGGTTTGAGCATAGCTCCATCGTAAAAATATGCTATGCATGCGACGCTATGTAAATGCACAAACAAATAACAACGGTTACATAGCAACGCAACAACATCGGAAAGCAACATTGGCCGTAGGCCTACAACACATCACCTGCCAATGAATAGAGGCAAATTCGTCTTCGTACAACCTTCATCGTCAACAATTTACAACTTAGCAATTTTCAACATTTGGGCAACATCGCAATATTTTAGCAACTTTCAACATTTTGGCAACATCGCAATATTTTAGCAACTTTCAACATTTTGGCAACATCGCAATATTTTACCAACTTTCAACATTTTGGCAACTTTGGGCCTAATCACATATTCAACATAATTTTAAATAACAATCGTGAAATTCACATTTGGGCAGCCACCCTTGGCGCCCTTGGCGCCCACTGCGCCAAGCAACACAATTGGCAGCCAAACTGGCGCCTATGGCGCCCAGCAGCACAACAGGCAGCCAAACTGGCGCCCATGGCACCCAGCAACGCAACACAGCACAAGGCAGCCTGATTTAGGCGCCCATGGCGCCCCTGCTCCATACACAGCACGAGGCAGCCTGATTTAGGCGCCCATGGCACCCCTGCGCCAGACACAGCACGCAACAACAGCAACCGGGCAGCCAAATCTTGGTGCCCTTGGCGCCCTATGCGCCAGGAAAACGTAGCAACCTCAAAATCGGGCAGCCAAGACTTGGCCCCCTTGGCGCCCTTGCGCCAGGAAAACATCAACCGGCGCCCATGGCGCCCAGGAACAGCAACAACGGGCAGCCAGGATTAGGCGCCCTTGGCGCCCTATGCGCCAGGTACCTGCAAGACCGCAACACAACACAACAGGATGGTGCCCTTGGCGCCCAGCAACATTTTCAGGAACGGCGCCCAGACCACAACACACGCACAGAACGGCGCCCAGGAGGGCGCCCAGCGACATAGACAGGGATGGCGCCCATGGCGCCCAGACAGCAACATCAAAAACGGTGCCCATGGCGCCCATGACCAGAATTTCGATTCCAAAACATCATCAAGCACATTCAATCATCATCAATCATGTTCAATCATCATCAATCATGTTCAATCATCATATAAAAATTCAATACCTACAACTAGGGTCTTCTAACTTAATCACACCTAGGGTTCCATTAACCTTTCTACATAGAGCCCTTCATACACCCAATTATAAAGATAGAACCCCACCCTTACCTTAGCCTTTGGAGAACTCGAAGCCTTGCCCTAGCTCTCTCTCTCCTCTTCGCCGCGCCTCTTCTCTCTTCTCTTCTCTCCAATTCTATTTTTTTTATCCTTCTAAATGAGCAAAACCCTAACCTAATCCCTTATATGCTCATTTAGTCCTATGGGCTTTTCCTTAGCTTATGCGACTTAATCATGGGCCTCACTAATACTTCTCATTTTATTAATCCCAACACCAGCAATAGGTCCACATATACTAGCATTATTATTATTTTATTATTTTTCTACCAATTAAATTCCCAAACAATTCAATTAAATAATTAATTAAATTTTAGGGCGTTACAATGCTTCAATCCACTTCTCATAATAAACTCACTACAAGAAAATCGACGATTTCCGACGGCAAAATCTGCTGGAAACGCACTGGTTTTCGTATTTTCGATTGTACGACTTATAATTGTTACAAGTTGTAAATCGCTTCCGCAACTTTCGTTCTTCATATTGAACACTAGGACATGATAAGTTTGAAAGGCACGTCATTCAAGTATTTAAGTAAATTATGTTAACTTATGTAAATGAAGTGACCGTTTGATGATTATTCATCGAAGATTTAGTTTGTGTTCAATATCTGAGACAGGAAGTTATCTCTGATGTATGCTATGCGTTTTCAAGGGTAGCCTCATTTGTTCGGTTTGGCCATTCAGCTCTTATTAGTTGTCTTTTGGAACTCGTCACGCAAATATTTTGCTTTGATGTTGACCACCACGGCCATCATTTCAGAAAATAGAAGTTATTCTTGGATTACTCTGGTCGAACTCTTTAAGTAACACAAACCGTTCGTGCATTACGGTGAAGTTGACGTCCCTATTTCTCTGTCGGTGAGAATTTTTCCAGCCATTCCTTTATATCGTTTTTACTCTATTATTTTTTTTACACGTAATATTTTATTAAGTATTTTTCAATAGTTTTATATTTTGCGTAATTTTACAGTCGTATTTCATAAGCTATGTGAACTCGCTGCCAAACAATTTAAATATGGACCCGTTCGTTGTGTGGACTGTCGTGCTGAAATTCCATTTCAGTTTGTATTTAATGAGATCGCCAAACCAGGTACGGGGGATGATCTTCGGGTTATATTTGGGCTGTAGGGTATCCCTAAGGTTGTAGAGATTTCAACTAATCCCTTGAACACCAAATTAAATATGCATATGACATCATAAAATGAGGCCAGCACCAAAGAGATTGTTTTGAAGAATTTGATTAATGATTTAATTATTAATAATGAAGGTTGTAGTGTTAATTGAGTATCCTATGTGATGAGTCGGTCTGATACTCATACGTGATTAAATGTTGTTATTATCTTTGTAGAAATCGAGTAAATTGAACTTGAACTATTTTGGTGTGCTTGTCTTGTATCGAAATCGAGACTTGACTCATAAGTTGATATTTTTGAAAATTTGACTTATTATGAATATAAAATAATGTTGCTGTCTTAGGGATTGATTAAAAGAGCGAATAAGTAGCGTAATATTTGATGTTTAAAAATATTTTATGCTATCTTAAAAGAGAAAATAATAGGATTAGAGTTAGTAATTAAACTTATATTAGTATTTTGATGTTTTAATATTTGAATAAGAAATGAATACTATTGGTGGACTTAAGAGTATAGAGAGTTATATGGATTCGAATAACTAAATGTGTGGGTAAAACATGTGTGTCCTTGTTACTATCTTCCTTGTACTATGTGATGCATGACTATGACTTGATATCATTGTGATGAGCTACCTAGCCTGTAACAGGTGAGAATGGTGCTCAGGTGATGTTGTGTTTACAATATATTTGTGTATTCGATATGTTGTTGGGCGTGCTGTGATCTGGTATCATTGTGTCTGAGTCACCTAGCATGTGAGAGGCGAGAATAATAATCAAGTCGTGCTATGGCAAACCTAGTATCTTTGAGTCAGAGTTACCAAGTCTGTGAGAGGCGATTCGGTACTCATGTGATGCCATAGTTGACCTAGTGTGGTCGAGTCTCAGTTAGCTAGTTTGTGAGAGGCAACCAGTGTCTCCGAGTCTGAGTTACTTAGCCTGTGTTGAGAGGCAATGATGTTGTTTAAGTGATAATATAACTCACTTAGTTTCATTAAGTCTGAGCTACTTAGCCTGTGAGAGGTGAAGATGGTGCTCAAGTGCTACTGTGTTTGGTTATGTGTCATTGAGTCTGTGTCATATGGCCCTAGGGTGAGGCAATGATGGTTCTCCTTTTTTTTCTTGAGTCTAGAGAGAGGCATTCTTGTGTTTTCTGTATGAGACATGCATATCATACCTTCGTGACACGTGATTATTTATGATTTATGGAAATTTATGACGCGTGATTATCTCGGTAAAAGATTGTTGTTTGTAATGACTTGCTGGATTTACCGTATATACGACTTTATCAATTTTCAACCTTTTACATGAAAAGGCGGTGTAACTTATAAGTATTTTTAGGCTTGACGAGAGTGCGCACCCGCTCCTACGTATCTCCTGGTGTGATGGAGAATTCAAAGCTACGTAGTTCTTGGGTAGAAAATGTTTGTGTGTTGGTATTTTTTATTGTTAAGTGTTTTTGACATTTGGATAGGTGTTCATAATGACCAAACAAGTAGACTTAGAGTAGTCATCACTAATAGCCTGTTTGAAAACTAAAGTTGTTATTAACGATCAAACAAGTTAATCTCAGAGTGACCATTAGTAACAACCTATTTTTGATGTGAGTTTGATGGTTTGAAAAATCTTGGCTTGGAAGCATGGTGATGTAAAGAAACAAGCATTTTTTAAAAAAAGGAAGGTAATTAAATAAAAAAAGGGGTGTGAATAGCAAGACCCGAAATCTGTGGCAACCCATAACTTAAATCCAAAAGCCCGTGAATATGAATCAGGGAGGGGGTTACGAGATAGTAAACATGGGGGTGCAGGGATAAATCCGAAAAATAAAAATAAAACAAGGGCTGCTTAGTTGGGAACACGGGGTGCAAACAGCGTGTTTGTTTTTTTTAAGAAACGGAGGGCTGTAATATTGAAACACGGGGGTGCCAGTAATAATCTGACTTAAAAATTAAAATTAAACTAAGATAAAACCTAGACTATATAAGGCAGTTGTAATATTCAGAACCCTAATTCCTTCCCATTCTACACTCCAGCGCCGCAACAGGTTTCTTTTGAGAGAGAGAAAAAAACGAAAATTTTGAGGAGAGGGAGAAACGTTTTCGGTGAGAGAGAGAGATGGATTTCGAGGTTGAGGGTGAGAAGGTGATGGGTGGGTGAAGGCTAGCGACGGTGATTTTTGGTGGTGATGTGGTGGTTTTGTTGGTGAGACACTACAAAAAAACAGCGTATTAGCGACAGATTTTTCCCTCGCTAATGCCTGTTTTTCCCTCGCTACTGACTGTTAGCGACGGGATTAGCGACAGACCAATTCCGTCGCTAAAAACCTCGTCGCTAATGGTTAGCGACTGAATAAAATCCGTCGCTAAAATTAGCGACGGAAAATCCGTCGCTAAAAACACTGTGCCACTGACCGTTGCAGTTGATTTGACACTAACACTGACCAAAGTTAGCGACGGATTTCCATCCCTAAAATCCGTCGCTAACCTCATTTTTTTAAAAAAAAAGCTATTCTCAGATAGAGAGAGGGAGAGATTAGGGGTTGGGGAGATAAGGGAAGAAAAAAATGGTGTGGTGGTGGTATGGTGTTGAAGGGAGAAGATAATGGTGGTGGTAAGAAAAAATGAAAGAGGAAGAGGAAAATGGAGAAGGAAAAGAAATGAAAGAGGATGGTGTGGTGGTGGTGGTGGTGGTGTGGTGTTGAAGGGAGAAGATGATGATGGTGGTGGTAAGAAGAAGTGAAAGAGGAAGAGGAAAATGGAGAAGGTAAAGAAATGAAAGAGGAAGAAATGAAAGAGGATGGTGTGGTGGTGGTGGTGGTGGTGTGGTGTTGAAGGGAGAAGATGATGGTGGTAAGAAGAAATGAAAGAGGAAGAAATGAAAGAGGAAGAGGAAAAAACGGCAAAGAGGAAGAAATGAAAGAGGAAAGAATAGATTTGGGTTTATAAAAAAAAAAAACTAAAATTAGTGACGGATTTAGCGATGCATTTCCCTCGCAAACTCTGGTCACGTGTCAAATCAACTGCAACAGTCAGTGGCACAATTTTCCAAAGATTAGTGACGGATTTAGCGACGGATTTCCCTCGCTAATTCAAAAAAAATTTTCAATTTTCGCGCCATGTTAAATCCGTCGCTAATTTAGCCAATTTCCGTCGCTAAATACATTGTTTTCAATCTGTCGCTAATTTTGTGCATTTTCGTCGCTAATTTTGATTTTAGCGACGGACTTCCAATCCGTCGCTAAAATCTGTCGCTAATCCATGTTTTTTTTGTAGTGAGAGAGAGAGGAGCGGCGGAGGTGGAGGGATGTTTACGGTGGTGTGCGGTGGTTGTTGTGTGGTTGTAGAAGGCGGCCATGGTTGTTGTTGTTGAGATGGTTGTTCGAAGTGGGAGCGATGGTGCTTGATGGTAGTTTTGGTGCGAAAGTGGCGGTGGTTGACGGTGATGGTACGACAGCAACCACCACAGACTGCGGCCGGAGTCGTGGTTTGGCTCCTTTTTCTTTTCCCTTTCCTTTCTACTCCTACTTTCTCTCCTCTTCTTCTCATACCTTACTTTTAAATTTTTTACTCTCTTTTTTTTTACTGATCCCTTATTAACCATCAGTATTCTACTGATTCTTTCTCCCAACTACTACTTCTCATTTTTATTAACTATGTGTTCTATTCATTAACTATGTGTTCCATTCTTAAAAAAGAAAAAGAAAACGTGTTCTACTCATTTTTAAACATGCTACTGTGTTCTATTCAATTTTATTAACACTAAGTTCTATTCCAAAAGAAATGTATTATGATTGTAAAAAACTATTTTAGAGCCAGCTTATAAATAAATCAAACAAGTTAACAACTAAACATGTTATTTTATGAAAAAAAAGGATAGAGAAAACAACCTAGGTTCCAAGTATTTGAGAGACGTTCTTTTGCTCCTCTCCCTACCAACCTCAGCCTCTGACCTCTGTTTTTGAACTGCTCCTTTAATATTGCAAACTGATTTTTAAAGTATTACCTTCCCCTTTTCTTTTACTGTTCCCCCTTCCTTGTTTTTAGAAATTTTTGGATGCTTTGAAATTAGGGTTTCAGTGTGAAACCCTAAATTTGTTGCTCTGACTTTTCGTGTGTATTTTTCTCTCAGTTTTTGTTTGTGTTTCACTGCTACTGTTCCCTTGTATTTATAGTGAAAAACTGTGATGTAGGTGTGGTTTAGAAGCAAGGGAGCAAAACTCAATAGAGGAAAGCCATTGAGGAAAAACAAAAGGAGAGCAGCAAGGGGTGGTGGAGGCGTTGCCTGAGATGTTTTTGCCTAATATGGGAAAAGCAAAAGGATAAAGAGAAAGCATATTGACTCCATTCTCAAAATATCTCTCAGCTAGGGCACAAGAAGGCAGCGCCTATCCCATTTCCTTGAATTCATTTTAATTTTTTTTTGTACTTTTTACTTTTTCCGTTTTTGTCAATATGTGAATCAAGCAAAACATGTAAAAAAATTACTTTTGTAATAAAAAGACAGCATTGACCATTCAATTTGAATTGTTCATCTGATTTTATTTTTTTATCTTTTGGTTAAGAGAGAGAGGAAACTACCAATACTAATAATAAACAGTAAATAATGAGCAGGAAAATAAACATTCGTATATGCAGAGAAGCGAACACGCATGCGCGACAAGAATAAAACCTATACATGATTAGGAATGACACGCGTGAACGACAAACATCAGAACGAACAATATTTTGGATATTTTCTAATAAATTTTCAATTAGTCGGACAAAATTAGGGTACAACACTCTCAATTTTCTCTCTTATTTTTCACTGTTTCAGTCACTGAAACATACTAACACTTGTTTTCTCTCTTTTGCGAGATTCTTCAACCACTTGTTGAAGATGCAAGACTACTCAGAACGCAAGAATACAGAAGTATGAAAACTGAGAAGAAGATAGCACACTTAGGGTAAAAGAAATTGCATGTAAAATTTTATTCAACTGTGTATATGTATGTACAAGACTTAGGACTATTTATACACAAATATTGCAACGACTATATTCTGTTCAGTTTGTTAGAAACAAACAAGTTTTTAGTTTCTAACAAACTTACCTATATTAACAGATTTAACTGTTTGTTTAAGGACATTGTGGACATTTTACTAATACCCTCTAACGGCTATTTTTTACTAAACTATAGCTGTTTGAAATAAAGGAATGTTTAGGATTTGATTAAAATCAAAATAAATCTAACCTAACCACCAACTGGCAGTGTACTAATTTTCCATATCAATAGATCCAAATTTTTTCATTAAAACCAACTAGAGAGAGCTTCAAAACAGCAAGAAAAACACAATAAACACTAGAAATCGATACCTGAATAAGATGTCACGCTAAAATCAAAAAATCGATACCTAAATAATATTTTACAAATGTGAAGTTAAATATAACTTGTGAAATCTGATAAGACTCATGAATCCAGATAAAGTTGAAGACCAAAAGAAGAAGAAACTATCAATTTCAAACTATAAGCAGAATGAAGAAAAACATATCTAACCTCTGGATCTGGACCTTCCAATCAAGTTTCAAATCTAAAATTGAAGAAGCAACAGAAGAAGAAAATAAATTAGGGTTCGGAATCTGAAATTGAAGAAGAAATAGAAGAGGGAGAAAAATTAGGGTTCCGAATCTGAAAGCCATGGGAGAGAATATTGAACCTGGGAAGAGGAAGCCATGGGAGAGAAGAGAGCGAGAGAAACCCGAGAGAGCGAGAGAACGAGTGTGAGGTCGCGCGTTGGGGAAATATGCGAACCAAGCGTGAGACTTCTCAAAGACCACTACAACAGATAAAGCCATTAGGGGCACTTTTTTTTTATCTATTGGGGCCGCTTACGGGCGCCCCTAAATCTGGGGCTCCTGATGCCAACCCTTCTACAGGAGCGCACAACAAGCCCCTATAATTAGTAGGAATCAGGGGCGCTCGCAAAAAAGTGCCCCTGTTGGTCTTAGCGCACTTGACAATCAGGGGCGCTTGTAGTTAGAAGCGCCCCTATTGGTCTTAGCGCACTTGACAATCAAGGGCGCTTGCAGTTCGAAGCGCCCCTGTAGGTCTGACCAACAGGGGCACTTCTATCTGCAAGTGCCCCTGATTGTCAAGTGCGCTAAGACCAACAGGGGCGCTTCTAACTGCAAGTGCCCCTGATTCTATATTTTTTTTAATTTTTTTTTCTGTTTCTGGTATTTCCAATATTTTTGCAGCACATCCCTACTCTCATTTTCATTAACCAACAACAACCAATATCAACTCAACAACCAATATGAACCAAATTTCAAATCAACTAACCAATTGCAAATCAAATTCCAACTAACAAAGTTATAAATTCATCTAATATACATACATACCAACAAAGACAACAAAGTACCAACAAAAATTACATAAATCATTAACCAACATCTGAGTGTTAACATATATAGACAACAAAGTATTTCTACTTATATTCAACAAAATTATAATCCCATCATCTCGTGGTGGAGAACGGTTTCCGATGTTCCCTTCTTCATCTCTCACCCAACTTGTTAGAGTTGATCTGAATCTTCTGTGCGCCTTTCCAGCGTTCTTAAGACAATAGTCTTTTCGAGAGTCATCCACATCAAAGTATTTCTACTTACATTCAACAAAATGATTATAAATATGCTTACATATTTAATTACATCAAAGTATTTGATGATATTCTTCTTAACTGTCATTCCATAGCAACTGAACCTTTTTTGGGGCTGATGTTCACTCTCATGACCACTGTCATGTGCACTATCATCACTGTGGGAAGTCATCTCACCTGGCATAAAAGAAACCATCCACGCATATATACCAGTTACACTATCAAGTAAAGCAATAAAATAGGAAAAAGGAAAAGCAGCCAAACACAAAAAAAAACACAAATCCATAACTAACGCCCAAAAAATCACACATGCATAGTTCTAAAGCGATTGATGGTTCATATGAAAATGCAAATTTGCTTTTAATTTCTCCCAAATATATTCCCTCTTTTTAACATTAACAGAATATACTTTTCACAAACGTACGACTCCGTTTCTTTTTAATCTGTTTTCATAAGAATAATTGATTTGAAAGATTTCATGATATGAATTTATTTTTCACTTATATAACCGTTGATTTTTGTTCAATGCAAATCGGTTTCTAAATGTTGGTATTTTATGGCTGATATATGTAATCGATGGTTTTAACGTCATTTAGAAATATTTCCGTTGGTCCTTGAAAGTGTTAATTGATATTTATTGGATGCAATATTATCCAACGGAATTTTTCTCTTGGCCAAAGGAACAAGTTTTGGAAGTATACCAAGTTTAAGAGGTATATAAAAACAAACTTCACTACTAGAAATCTCGGCATTACCAGCGGAATTTCCTGTGGAAAATTTCCGCAGGTATTTCCTGAGAATTTTTCTGTCAATCTCTAGATGTGTAGAAACTTTGCTGCGAACATTTAGTTGGCAGGCAAATCTGCAGGAAAGTTTGGAGTTTTCGGCAAATTTTCCTAAGAGTTGTATTTCGCAGGAAAGTTAAAAAATCTGAAAAAATTTTTTTGGTAGTATTCTTAAATCTTATTTTTTTGATATATTTAAATCTTATTTTTTAAAAAAAAAACTTTTCTTTTTTGACAAAAGAAATTTCTTAGTTATTTTTACATTAAATAAAAAACAGAGAATTAAAAAAAAACTTATGAAATAAAATTGAAATTGAAACGCAACGCGAAGATCAGCAGAAATCGAAGCACAAGTCCCTCTTTCTCTCTCAAACAGAAACGCAGAAACTCATGGAACACAAGCTAAATCCCTCTTTCTTTCTCAAAATCTCTCACACATGAAACCCTAGCTAAATCCTTAAAACAGAGAAATCAGCAGAAATCAACAATGTGAACCTTCATCAGAGCGTCGTCTTCTCAGAGCGCAAGTTCTCAGTTCGCCGTCGCCTTCTCTATTCGCTCTCATCTTCTCTGATTCTCGCGCGTTACATCTCTTCTGTGAAGGTATAGATCGTGTTTCATCTTCTCCTCGCACGATGCTTCTCTGGCCGTGTTTCATGTTCTTCTATGAAGGTTAGCAGTTAGATTTCGACTTCGCATTTCGATTTCGAATTGCATCACACTTCTCTCATTGAAATGGTTTTCCCTATTTCTTCCACATTTCTCCCTCGATCTCATGCTTTAGGGTTCTTTCTCTCTCTCAGATTATTTCTATCATTTCGTCTCATCCTGACCATGAAGTCATTATTTTTTTGACCAATCCATGAAGTCATTTTGGAATCAACAATTTAGGGAAAGAAGACCTCTTACGTCAGATTTCACGAGAGCTTAACATAGAGATTTTTCATAACCATTTTCCTTTTCTTCAGCATAATAAAAGTTAGTGTGCCATTCAAGTTATAGTATGTGATGTTGTTCTCTATAGTACTGCCATTATCTCCAGTTAGTGTGCCTATCTCGTTTATCTGTATAAGCATTTCATGATTTATACATTGATGAGTCTAACTATCAATAACTTGTTAGAATCAAAGCTTATGTTCGTAACATGTTTGGTTCAAGTGTCATGTTTATCTCATACATAACTTTGTACCTTTTTCTCCTTTTGGTTGCTATAGTTTGGAGTCAGAATTTTGTACAAGTTTATTAAGGTGACAGCATTTGTTAAGTGGGGGCTTCATTGGAGTTATATGTATTTGTTTGAGGTCTTTGATATAGTTTCTATTTTGGGGAGTAATTGCACATCATATCATGTGCCCATTTCATTTAGGTGTTTAGAGTTCAGTTATAAAGTTACTGTAAATCTAACAAATGTAATAGCAGCCACTCCTAATATTATGTTTGAAACCAAAGTGATACCTTAATAAGTCTTGTACAGAAACCCATCCCACTCAACTCAACACTGCTCGTATAAAAGAAGTAAAGTATGTTGAAACAACAGGCAAACATGGAAGGCAGCATTTGTAAATTACATGTGCACCTGTGACAAGAAGCATGTTTTTTGTTGCATCCTCGTTTAACATTATTTATCTTCTTTGTCATGCTGATCAAAGTATCTTTACTGTTCTAAAGAGACATGTCAATGAAATTCTATCAGAGCTTGGGTTGATGAAGTTATTTACTATATTCAAGCTACCTTCTTTGTTTCTCTTTTTCCAATACTGATAAATTCCCTTTCTACCCTTTCTAGAATATACTTTACCAACCCATGAATAGAAACCGAAACAACACAAAATGCGGTCCATGCCTAGAGAGAGATGGTCTGCCTTCTCTCTAACCGTGCCGTCATCCCCCTCCCGAAACTAGGGTTTTGTGGCGGTTTTGCTCCAGTTGGCTGGTCTTGCTCCTCCCTTGTGGAGGCTCCGTCGCTTCCCACTTGCTGGGGTTTTTCTTCCTCTTCCCTTTCCAAGCCTCTCATCCACTACCCTCCATGTGCTCCTACCACAAACCATACCTCCCTCACCCTGCCTCATCGTCTATCCACTAGCACCACCTCCTCCACAACTCTCCAACCACCACAACCGGCGCCTCTCCGTCTCAACTACCCATCCCTCCCTCAATGCCTCCCTCCCCATAAACTTCGATCGAATCTTCCCAACCCACCCAGCCATATACCTCTTGTAACCTAGTGTGCTTCTTGTCCGCCTCAACCCCTACCCTTGTCCATCCTCCGACCACAACCCCATCTTCTCCTCCATGGTTTTCCCGATGCTCAATCCATCTCTGAATTCCCGAACCCCTCTCTCCTCGATCTCGTTGGTGCCTCCGCTGTAGATTTGGTGGTTTCGCGGCCTCCACCCGAGCCATGCACCGCCACCGCCAAAAGAGGATGATTGGAAAGGAACACCTGCTCCCTCACGATTGCTGTTTCTCTGGTCAGGTATGACTCATCTTCTCTCTGATCGTTTGGCTCCTGTCAGACCACCACCTAAGCCACCATGGACTCACCATGATTTCCCCACCTTGCTGGCTTCAAACTCGTATCTCTGGTGGATTTGTGGAAACCTGTTTCATGTTTTGAGTTCAGTCTGTTTGGCTCTAATAATGTAGTTCTAGTGTTTGATGAAATTCCCCAAAGAATCTCTGGCTACCTAAGCACTTGGTTGCGGACATTAGTGCAACTTGAGGTGATTGTGAATGCTGTTTCTGTCTGTGCTATTGTTGGTTTTCCACTTCTAGGTGTTGTATGCTTCATTAAATATTCTGCTAGTTCAAGGTTTTATTGGATTAGAGTTGTGTCATTGGTAACCTTTGTTCTGGCCCTAGACACTCTGTTGTCTCGGAATGATGGTTGCTGTGCAGGAACATGGATGAACACCAACGACATTAGCTACCCCTATCACCAACAAGATGATATCGCTACTATGGTAAATCTGGACCACCGTGAGACCACACATAGTCGAACCGTGCATATCTCTGTTAAAGAAATGATCCGTAACTGGATAGATTTAAAGTTGTGGATTCTCCTTCAATTCTGGCCATTTATCATATGCGGAATCTGTTTGATTGGTTGATCGGATTAGTTGTTAGATTTGATGTGAAACCTTTGTGTTCTGCTCTCTATTTGTGTAGTGAAGCCTTTGCATTGTATTGTCTAATAGCTAGGAGCAACTCTAATTCGTGGATGGGGTATGTCCCAACACTGAATGATTATCTGATTGTAATGTTCTGGTTTTCATCTAATGAATGAATGCATGTATTTGCCATAAAAAAAGAATATACTTTACCAAATCTGTTAGGAGGAGCTAGGTTCTCATCATCTTACATTAGACCTATTGTTGGAGACCTTACACAAATTAACTCGATATGATTTTTACTTTTGCAGATTGTGGTCACAGGTATTGGAGCAGCCCCCATAGATAGCAAAGGCGGGAAGCCCTTACTACTGGTAAATTCAAAGCACAAAACAGTTTATCTTTAAACTTTTATTTGCTTATAAAGATCCTTTCGAAGTATATATGATTTTCCTTAATTGAAAATGGAAGGCACTAATCTAAGACGGGAATTTGGATTACTAGGGACTAACCGAAATAATCCTCAACTTAGCTAGGAACTCTAATGGATTGAATAGAGTTCGAAATACTAAATTGAAATGCATAGAGTAGTAGCAGTATAGAGAATTGAGAGAGAAGAGATAATTGTTTGAATATTCTCGTTATCCATTCATTTGTCAATACATGTCGTTTTTTGTTTTTCATTTATTTTAGTTGGGAAGGTTTGTCTTAGTTCTATGGTTAGTTCAAAGACTGACAGGAAATATTGTAAATTCTTAATGTCAATGTTTGTGAAAATTGATCTTTTGGTGCTTCTATATATAGCATTACATGACTGAAGCTGAAGCAAATGCAACTAATTGCTAACCACATTTTCATTTTGCAGCATCTGCTGTAAATGCATTTACATTCTTGTCTGCTGAAAGTTTCCAAGCCAATGAAGGTCATCATGCTTGTGTTCCGACTCCCTGGGAATGGGTAAATTGTTGCACCACTGCACCACGAAGAATAACAAAAATGTAATGTCTTCATTTAATTTAATTTTTATCCAACCATCTAGTCAAGTGAATTGCACTTATAAGAATGATTCAACTTACAGCATATTTTGAATACCTAAGAATGTTGAAATTCATAAAGCATAAAAACTCAGAACAGTTGGAATTATAGATTGTGCAATAATGCTATATTTATTTATTCATATTTCATATTTGAAATAAAAGTAGGTAGCAGCATGATGAAAATCATCGTGGTGAATGAAATTCTCCCAGCTGCTATTGCTTGTATCAAAGTTCTTTCAAAAAGGAATGTGAAGGGTGAGATAATATGTGCTTGATTTTTCTGAAAGGTATATTCACCGAAATCTCTAGAATCAAAACTAAAGTGTTTTTCTTCATGTAATGCATAAAAGGTTTATGGAGATTTGGTAGCTCTGAATGGGATTGAAGCAATTTGTGAAATCTCAACTGATCCGGTGCAGAAACAAGGGGAGTAAGATTGTGATCTGTTTGTTTTTGAGACCAGAGGGATGAACTTAGCATTGCCTTAAAATTGCCTTACAATTACAAATAGAAGTAGCTTCAGCACCTTCTTATATTATGTTGTTGTATCAAAAGCATGTTACCACTGCTACAACTCTTCAAACAATTAATGATCACCATTAATTTCCTTATGATTTTAGTCAGAACTTGTAAATTGGGTGAACTAAATTTAAGTTTTGCTTGGCCATTTGTGTTTATAAGTATCATTAATCACAAAACTTATTTGTTTCCTTTTTTCTCTGGTTATTGGCATTAAAACAGATTCATTTTGCAGAATGAGTATCACTAAAATTCACCCTCAAATCCGCAGTAAATTTCCTGCCAATTTAAATATCCGCAGGAAACAATTATCCACGAACGAAATAACTGCAAACCTGAATCGGCAGGAAATTCCGCAGTAAACTGGTTTCCTGCGAATTTTTCAAGAAAATTAAAGTTGAAAATTAAAAACTTTACTTCAACTTATTTTCTAGTATTATTTTGGGCATTGTTTGTGAAGATCCAACGTGTTTGGCCTTGAGTGCACGAGTCCGAATACGGTGTTGTGAAAACCTTGGGGAGCAAACTGGATATTGGGTTGTGCGAGAGGTCTACCGGAATTTGCTTTCAAGGCAGTGGTTCTTGCCACGCCACAACTTCATCCTTCTCCTCTTTTCTAACAGTGTCATTTTTGTTGATATTTCCAACAAATTGAAAGCAACTCCTTTCATTATTCTTCATTTTTATCGTTTTAATGGCACCGCTGCCCAATAGAAATGTCTTGTCTGATACTCCAAAGATTGAACCACTTGACATAACCAATTACAAACGATGGTCCCAAACGCTACTCATATTATTCGAGCACCACGAGGTTGACAATGTTCTGTTCAAGGACGCACCAACGATTCCGTCAGAGGGAGACAAGGAGACTATGGAAATCGCAATTAAGGCAGCGGATAACTATCGAAAACTTGTTTGATATTTTTGTCTGCTAAGTCTATTTGGAAGACGCTTGAAAAGAAGTATGGAGCTGATGATGCTGGTAACTACAAGTACGTTACTGGAAAATGGTTGCAATTCCAATCGGTCGACGACAAACCAATCATGGAACAAGTGCACGAGTATCAGAACCTGGTTGCTGACATTCTAAATGAAGGTATGAAGATGTGTGAAATATTGCAAGCAAATGTCCTGCTCAAAAAATTTCCATCTTCTTGGAATGAACTCAGAAACCATCTAAAACATAAGAAGAAGGACTTCACCTTACAAAAACTCATAAGTTATATGAGGACCAAATGAGCAAATCGTCTCAAGGATAAGTATCTCTCTATCCCTCTTAATTTTTCTAATGCTAATCTTGTTGAATCTTCTATTAGAGAAAAATTTCAAAGAAACACAGGGAAGAAGTTTATGCAAAATAATGACAAAGAGTAGTTCAACAAGAACAATAGTATGATCCCGAAAGGAAGAGCCAAACGATAATAACAAAGTTCAAGTTGTTGATCATCCACCAAAACCACAAGCAAACTTAGCTGAAGGTGAGGAGATCATTGTTGCGGCAATAGAAGCAAATTTGATCAACAATGTAGGAGACTGGATAATAGACACTGGAGAAACTAGACACATTTGCACAAATAAGGGAGTGTTTCATGAGTTCGAGGAGAATGCTGAAGAAGCCACCGTCTACGTGGGAAATTCTGCTGCAGGAGTACACGGTGTGATTGATGTTGCTGTTGATGAAGGTATTTATAAGGAATTTGCAGAATGGGCTCTGACAATTAGGGTTAACGAACCCTACTTTTTGAGAGTTGGCTGCGCAATATATTTCCTAAAATTGATCATGATATAATTGGCTTGCAATATGTGATTGTTTTTCAGATATAATGATAGTTGATTGAGGAAATTGGTGTAATTCTCGGTGTGATGTATTTGGACCGAATATGGTATTGGGTGAAGTCATTAGACCTATTGTTGAACATCTCAAAATAAGAAATATTGGAAGCGATACATAACTTGAAACAGTGTCTAAGTCATCATATCGAAGAACAACATAAACCTATGGAACTAAGCAAAGTAATTAGCGGATCTCCAAGATCCCTCAAGTTTCGGTAACTTGGACAACAGCTACCTTTCTTCTTTTCCTTTGACTTTCCCTGTTTCTCTGTAAACCCCACAAACATAGATAGTGAGATAATAATCTCAATGAGCTCTTTCGTGAACCCCCACAACTCTAATCTCGGTGTTTTATTAATCTTTAATTCGGACACCAAATCCGTTAAAAACAACACCAAATCCTTTTATTAGGACACGAAATCCTTTTAATTAGGACACCAGATCCTTTAACTAGGACACCCAATCCTTTTATTATTTAGAGACTATCCTTACATGTGGGCTAACATAGTTCTCTCTCGCGTAGCTCACAAACGATAACAATTCGATAACTCAACAAACAACATATGAGCAGAAGCTTTCAGCAAACATACCTATTCTTTGACGAATTAATTAACACATAAAACGTTAACGAAATTGACCAAACGACCACTCTTTGGAAAGCTTAAAAGGTCTAGTTTCTGAATAATATTTTTGTTTTGCAAAATTATGTGCCATTTAGTACAGTTTAAACAAACACGTACAGAGTTCAGAAAACAGGGCAGCAACTTGAGATCAAACTGAAGCAAAATGAGTCTTGTTTCCTCTTGCTAATCAAGTTGTTTTATAATTGCTTGAATTAATAATTGATTGTCTTATATTGGTTTAGTACTTCACTAAGTGATGTAATTAAATACATTATGTGCTAGTTGAATTAACTTGTGTTGTGCATTATGTTTTTTGTGGAAAATGATGGAAATGAGAGAGAGAGAGAGAGTCACTTAAGTTGGGGTCAGCTGAGGGTGAAAATAAAAATGAGTGAAGTTCCTGATTTACCCTTAAGCTACTTGCACCCCATTGTTACTAATGCACCACACAAGTTAATTCAACTAGCACATAATGTATTTAATTCAACTAGCACATAAGAATGAATCCCCAACTCTAGAACACATCAATGATGCTAGACACAAGCAACTGAGCATGTCATAATTTGATTCACTCTAATTAATTGTACAACAAGATCACTGAAAGGCATGATAATTTAATATGCATCAATTGTTAAAGGCGAAGGTAATTTAGGGTGACCTTCTGATTAAGTTGAGAATACCTTTCCATGTTTGGTTATAATTGTAGTTCTTCTTATTAGCTTTCCAACACATCCAAGAACACTAAAATTGGGGTTCTGGATCAAAAGATACGAAGAAAACAGTCGGAAGGCTAACGAGAAAAGCTGTCACAGATGGGCACGCACGGACCGGGCTTAAACACGCATGACCCGTGTGTTGCGCCCGAAAAAGTCCCCGAGGGAGAACCTTCCTCGTTCACAACTTTTTCTAAGACAATGAAGCCGCCACCAATATTTATTAAGGAAAATATTAGGAAAACCTTTTATTGGAAAGCAAGTGGTCTTGCGAAACTAGAGAAGAGGGTTCGGGGGTCGGTTACGCGCGGGGAAGGTGTTAGCACCCCACACGTCCTCTCTACTGAGAGGGAACCTTTAATTAAATGTGTGGTTTTAAGTGTTGATTTGAGAAATACCTAATTTGCCTCTTTATTTCTTATTGAAAAAAATGAATTAAAGAACTTAACAAAATTTTTATTTTTGGCGAGAAAGGGGGAAAAAAGGGTTTTTGGAAAAAAGTGCTTGACGGGACATGGCCCGCTCCTACGTATCTCCCGGTGCGATGGAGAATTCAAAGCTACGTAGTTCTTCTTTGTTTGGAAAACGGTTTTTGTATTTTATCTTGTTTAATTTGTGAAAATTGAGCTTTCATGATTATCAATTGAGCAAAGGCTCCAAGTGACCACCATTAGCACTCCATTGTTAATAATCATGCAAGCAAAGGCTTCGCAAGACTACTAACAAAGTTTTTTGATTTAGTGAAAATCTTTTAGGAAAATTAGGCATTCATGATGATCAATTGAGCAAAGGCTCCAAGTGATCACCACTAGTACCTCGTTGTTAATAATCATGCAAGCAAAGGCTTCACAAGACTATTAACAAAGTTTTTAATTTATGAGAAAATATTTTGTCTTGAAGAGAATTAAATTAAATTTAAAAAACGAGAAAAGGGGGGGTGAAATGGTAAAATAGGGTGTTATTAGTCGCAGGGGGTTGTATAATTAATAGCAGGTGTAAAAAGGAAGCCCAGTTCGCATCTGAGGGCCCAGTATGCGAAACTGGGCTTGAGTGAGGGAGGGGTGCACGCGTGAATTGAGGGGGTGTTAATAGTAGCCTTAAAAAACGCATGGGGTTGTAATAGTAAAATAGGGGGGTGTAATTGATAATAGGGGTTGTATTATAAAAAAGTGAGGTGCAGTAAGCAGCCCAGTTCATTTTTGGTGAACTGGTCCGTGTAAAAAATGGGCTTCTGGGGGGGCTGCAGTAATGAAACAGGTGGGTGTGGATAGTAATAAACTAATTTTAATTTTAAAATAAAATAATTTAATAAAAAGGAGAGAGGTATAAGAGGTAATCAGAACCTAATTGAATCCCTAATTTCTAATTCTATCCACCCTCAGCGCCGCTCACCATTTCAGAAAAGAGAGAGAGAGGGAGAGAGAGAGAGCGCATCTTCGAAGAGGGAGAAATAGAGAGAGAGGAGAAGAACGAAAATGGAAACGAGAGAAGAAGGAAGGAAGCGCGCAAGAGAAAGAGGGGGACGGTGGAGACGGGAGCTGGTGAACTGGTGAAGACGGGAAGAGGGGGAGGACGACGATGCTAGGAGGATGATGCGGCGGAGAGGGGAAGAGAGGAAGCACCGTCGGTCGGAAACTGAGACCAGCGCGGCGGCGAAGGCTACGACGGCCTTACAATCAGAGAATGGACGTCGCACGACGGCGACGGTGCTCACGGTGGAGGAACAGTGGCCGTGACAGCCACCTCCGATGACGGTGATTAACGACCGGTTCGATTCACCCCTTTTTCTTCTGATTTTTGTTTTTTTTTACTCTCCATTGATTTTCGGTTTGGGTTTTCCTTCTGATCTTATGTCTTGATTTTATGCTTCCCTATTTCTAAATTTGTGTTTTGAAATCTGATTTTCTACTCTATGATTTTAAATTTGTGTTTTGATCCCTTCCTTTTTGTTCCGGAGGCCTCTAATCCCTACATCCATTTCAATAATTAAATTATGTTTGTAGTTGTTTTTAACTCCTAATTTGTTCACGGTCTACACTAGTCCGTTTGTGACTTTCCTAATAAAGTAATCTGCTCATGGTTTATTCTAAAAGAACTTGATCTACTTACAACACTAATATTCACATTTTCAAAGCTCTAAACTATTCTAGTTAGTAAAAGTATAAAGGAGTAGAATCTAACCAACAT
Source organism: Astragalus membranaceus (assembly GCA_039519185.1). Classification (NCBI taxonomy): domain Eukaryota; kingdom Viridiplantae; phylum Streptophyta; class Magnoliopsida; order Fabales; family Fabaceae; genus Astragalus; species Astragalus membranaceus. The sequence continues at coordinate 142,519,523 of CM076846.1, read as the reverse complement.
GTCCTCCAGCTTCTGAAAAAAACTTCTGTTTGCCGTGGCTTGCTGCTACTGACTGCTTCTACTCATGCTATCTGTGTTTCTGATTTTTGGTATTTTGCGATTAGGGTTTCGGCGTGAAACACTAATCTTTTGTTCTGATTCTTCTCAATTTTCCTTCCCCTGCTACTGCTGTTGACTGCTAATTTATACTACCTTCCTAGGTTTAGGCATTAATTGCTTTTGACCGGGCTTTGAATTATTTTTCAGGTTTTGGAGCGGATCGACCTAGGCCCAGCAGCTTGGGGAGCAGCTGCTGGAAACCCTGAATCTGCTGCTGCTGCCTATTATTATTTGCATTTTCGGATTTGTATTTTTTGGTATTTTTAGTATTATCATTTTTTGTATTTTTGGACTTTTGGACATCTTGGACACTATTAAATTGTAAATAAACAATAAATATAATTTTTTGACATTTTTAGACTATATTTACTAATGAAAATAGACAAAGTAAAAATAATAAAAGAAATTGGGCCAAATACAAAAGTGATATCGGACCCAACTAGACAAGTGTGTGAGAACGAGGCCCAAATAGAATAAATAAGCCCGTTGACCACTAAACGCTAAAATTATATCAGAATCGCGTTCTTAAGCCCAAATTGAAACGACAAGCCCGACCGCGAGAAAAATGACTTTGTTAGTCCCAATTAGGTTCGACTAAATCCAAATACGAAGATTAGATTGAAGAACGCACGAAACGATCGATCATTCGCGTGCATGCCTAATTTAAAACAACGGTATTTCGATTTAGTTGAACAGGGTAATTGAAATTGGCTAGGATGAGTAACTGAGACGCCATATTGATAATTCTCGTAATTACGCGACTTCAAAACACGATTTACAAAAAATAAACGACTAAAACTAGAAAAAGAAGACGGACAAAATTGGGGTATAACCGCTGCCCCTCTTTATTTGGATTTTGACAAGGAATATGAATTGGCCGAAACATATTCCGAGGCAAAATGGAAATAAAGAATTCAGAAATTATACCAATTTTGTCTATCTAGAGAAACCTGAGCTTTCTTTTCTTTTCCCTTCTCTTTTTTATCTTTTTTTTTTATCTGGATTTTAACAAAGAATATGAATTGGCCGAAACATATTCCGAGGCAAAATGAAGATAAAGAGGAGGCACCTTCGTGTCGATGTGAAAACAGTAAATGAACACTGACGTGCGGGCAAAAAAGGTAAAACGGGCACTTGGCGTGCAGAAGGCGGTAAATGGGCACTTGGCGTGCAGAAAAGCGGTAAATGGGCACTTGGCGTGCAGAAAGCGGTAAATGGGCACTTGGCGTGCAAAAAGCGGTAAATGGGCACTTGGCGTGCAGAAAAGCGGTAAATGGGCACTTGGCGTGCAGAAAGCGGTAAATTGCCCAGGCTGCCTAAAACCTGTAATCCTTAAACGGACTCTTGACGAATCCGAGTTTGCACGTGGCTTTGAGGAGCACGCTTCCTGTTGGCCTTTTCGAGCGACCGGGGGGATCGTTATCAGCTCCGGAACTGATATACTGATCAATGCACGGCGTCCACTGTATCTTAGGCTGATACAACTATTCCGTTGAACCTCACATGGGGCTGCGGTCCATCGCGTTGCTCGTACACGACGTGAGACCTGGACAGAAGGGAGCGTTGAACTCTGACGAGAGCGGTTTTGAACTCCAAACTGCAATGCACGCTTGAGCGCTGACTTTTCTTTTCTCTCTTTCTTTTTTTTTCTCTTTCTGAACTCCCAACTTGGGGAACATTTTCTGGAATCTGGGGACGAGGGCTAACACCGAAGTGCTCATCCTCTTTTGTACCTGTAGCTGAAAATGAACAAATACATGCAATGCAAATGCCATGATTGCTGTTTTCTATATGCTTGATGGATGCAATGATTTTCCTTTTCTTCTCTTGTCTGTACGCAATGCATGATTTTTCTTTTTCTTTCGCTTATGAATGCATGATTTTCTACTGTTCTTATATGCTTGATGAATGCAATGGTTTTCCTTTTCTTCTCTAGCTTCTCTTCTTTCTTTTTCTTCCTTTTCTTTTCTTTTTGTTGCTCTCTTGGCTCTTTTCTTTTCTCTCTTTTGGCTTCTCCTTTTGCTCTTTTAAGAATCATGGGTATGCGAATGCAAAGCTTTGGTATTTGATGACATGGAATGCTCATGTACTTTAATGACATGCAAAGGAAAACTCTCTTCTTTTTATTTTTTATTTTTTTTATTTTTTATGAAATGGGGGTATTGCTGTAAGATGATGAATGACATGAAATGATGAATGACATGGGATGTTCTAGCTTTCTTTTCTTCTATGAGATGCCAGCATTGATGTGATGCAACTGTATTGCTTTGATGTTTGATGCAAATGTATGCGGTTATTGATGCTTTGATGAATGAAATGCTCCTGTTCTAACTTCTGTTTATTTCTTTTTGCTTCTTTTATGAAATGCAGACATTAATATGATGCAATGCTCTGATGTTTGATGCAATGATTCTTGTTCTTTTTTTTTTTTATGGAAATGCTAACGTTAATATGATGCATATGCACTACTTTAATGTTTGATGATTGAATGACAAATGAATGCTTGTGAAATGATGAATGATATGGAATGTTGGATGACAGGGAATGTTTTTGTGTTGCTTTTGTGGTTTCTTTTCTTTGTTTTCTTTTTGCTTTCTTTACTTTTTCTGTGAAATATCTGATGCAAAATGTGATGCTCTAATGATGAATGACATGCAATGATTTTGTTCTTTTCTTTTTATGAAGTGCGAACATTAACATGATGCCAATGCAATGAAAAGATTTCTGCTTTTTCTGTGCAACTGACGTGGAATTTTTTTTTCTTTTTGCTATGTGATAAATGCACAAAATGTGAAGATGCAAATGTAATGCTTTGATGCATATGCTATAATGCCTAGATGCATGAGGTAGACATTTTTGTGATGATGATATGCGAGACTTTGAATGCAAGGAATTGAGATGACCATTCTGTTGAAAAATTGAATTTGATTCAAACTCCGGTGTTTTCAAGGTTTTTATTTACAAACAACCTCACTTGTTTTCTCCTTCTTTCCATGATGACTGAATTTTAGATATCATGTAAACAACTTGTGTTCTCTCTCTTGAAGCATTGTCTAGTAAGCATGCATATGAGTGCAAATGTGAATGAATGAGTCAGTTAACTTGGAATTGGTTTAGGGCATGGACATTTATGGCAAGTGAAGGAATGACAGACATGGTTATAGCCGAAGCTTATGAGGTACCAAGAGATACAAGATTGCCCCAATTCAGGTTTTTGATGAGTGAATAACTTGCCCCTGTCTAGCGGTGACAACAACTAGGGGCGTAGAAGATGATGAATTGGGAATGCTTTGGCTTTTTGAGATGAAAGCTGGAATGAAAGGGGTTTTGCTTCAACCCACAGAATTTGATGTTGCCCCGGTCATAACAAGGACAAAGCTGCCCCAATCAGAATGACAAGGTCTTGTTTAGGATAGTGAGTTGAGAGATTGCCCCGGTGAGGTTTTTATGGGAATGAATGAGGTGAAGGAATGAGAATGCACTTGCCCCACTTTGGAATGACATTGACAACTGGAGTGACATGGGATGGGCATTGAACAGAATTTCCCAAGACTAGGGTGTGTGGGTGGTGAAGAGAAGGTCCCAACTTTTGGGTCTGAGTGGTATTCTCAGTGCAAAGCTTTGGTTCTCTACTGATGTCTTGACTTTTTAGTGCGAAAGAATCCTTACCTGGTGATCACTAAACCTTGTTTTACTGCATCTTGAATGTGCTTTGGAGTGCAAGTCCCTCTTTTTTATTTTGTCAGCTTTCTTTTTTCTGACTGTTCGTTTTTGTTTCCTCAGTTCTCTTTTTTTTTCTGAGGGTTTATTCTTTCTTGATCAGCTTTCTTTTTTCTGATCGTTTGTTTTTCTTTTGAGCAAACACATTGTACATAGATAAACTTGTTTGTCCTAAGATTAGAATTTGAGTGAACAAAAGCAACCGGTCTTTGATCGGAATGGACTTTTCGGGATTGTGGTGTTTTGTGGAGGAATGAGGGTTAGGCTTAATGAAGTGTTTGAGGCTAATGGGAGGATGAGTTTTGTTCGGCGTTGATTGACGGTTAATGGTCTATGAGGAAGATGGTTATTGGGCTTGTTTGGGCTCTGTTAAAGCAAATTCGTGTCTCATGGTAGAATGACTAAGGGGTTTGATGTTGAGGCCAAAGGAAGTGTTTGAAGGTTTATGGAATCAGGTGTTGGAATGATGAAGTGTTTGAAGGTCTATTTAGACAAGGATCTCTTGTACTTTGTGGTAACATGTACCAGCTCACCACTTACATTTCTTTTGTATTTTCTTTTGTTTTGGGATTTTCATTTTTGAATCCCCTTTTTTGATTTTTTTTTTACGACTCGGGTGAGCTGATAAAAAGTGATGCACTGTTATTTTTTATTTGGGGTGATCCTTGTCTAGGGTGGTTTTTGGATTTTGGTTTTTCTTGGCTCAAGGTGGGTAGGAAAGGGGCTTTCTGGGATTTTGGGGTTTTTGAGGAGATGGCCAAACTTCATTTCAAATCCCGATTGCTTATTTCTATAAGACTTAACTTTAGAACAATAATTTATCTATCTTCATGTGTTTGCTCTTTTTTTCCTTTTTTGTGCCCTAATTTTTGCCTGGACCGCTATTTGCGAGTTTTCAGTCCACCGGGCGCTCCTTTTTGCCTAGGCCGCCCTTTGCGGGTTTTCAACCTAGCGAGCTTGTTTTCTTGTTTATTATATTATTATTATTTTTTTTTGAGAGACTTGCACTGAAGGAATATGACATTAATCAAGGGGAATTAATGATCACAGACTTGCCCTAGCATGGAGGACTTGAACCAAAAGTCAAATACGCACTGATGGGGAGAATATGCACTTTATGGGTGGACGGGGCGGGACTAGACTTGGACGGGAAACTGTGGTAAGGGAGGAAAACCAACGGACTCAAACAAGAGAATGTACTAGCATGCACGCTCATTAGAAGAATGCTTCACAGAGAGTTAACATCAGTTAAAAATTTGTTTTTCTTTGATACACTATTTCAGTCTTTTGTCATATAATGGATGGGATGCAGTGTTTTGAAAGAAATGCAAATGAGCTATTGATTTGAAAAGCTGAGTGCCTTGGAACACCTTGAGTTTGTAACCGAGTAAGGATAAACTTTTTCAAAAAAGATGATTGTTTCGCAAGAACGTCTCGCTTCTCATCACAACTCTTATTTTATGCAATGAACAAATTATGATATGCAAGTATGATGCCAATGCGTGGAGAATGACCACTCGAAGAGTGTGGCTTATTCTAAATAATTTTGTTATTTTTAATGCAAGACAAAATATGGAATGCCAATGCGAATGATGCAAGAATGATGTCCCTTTTTTCAAAATGATTTTTGATTTTGATTTTTTATTTATTTATTTTTTAGAGGCGAGACAAGGTATGCAATGCCAATGCCCCTTTTTTCTTTTGAATGATGAAAGATGCAGGAATGATGTTTTTCTCTGAATGATGATGATTTTTTATTCATGATTATGAATGAGATGCTTTCTTGTTTTTATTTTTTTTGTGCAATGAAATGCATGATACTCACAATGATTTTTTTTTTTTTTTTTTTTTAGTTTTGAAAATTATTCGGAGATGCAAATGATTTATTGGAAAAAAGGTTTTAGAAAAATGTGCTTGACGGGGTATGACCCGCTCCTACGTATCCCCATTGTAATGAGGAATCAAAGCTTACGTAGTTCTACTGTGTCTTTTTTGAAATAATGCTTATGCATGGATGTCTCATCTTGGATGAACTTGACGAGGATTTTTTTTGCATGATTATAAATAAAATGCTTATGCTATGCAGATGATAATTGTTTTTGTTTTATCTTTATGTGATGAAAGGGAATGCAAGATGAATGGTTTTTTTCAAAATTGGAATTTTATGCAATGCAAATGATGCAATGATGCAGTGATGCAATGATGCGAAACGATGTGAATGCGAGATGATGTGGATGCGAAATGATGTGTCATTTACGTAAAAAGAGGGTAAGAAACTAAGGACATTATTTTCTACGATTTTGAAATAGAGTTTAAGAAAAAGGAATGCCTAAACTAATGCGACAAACAAAGGCGTGCCCTCGTGTCCTACAAAGGGTGGGAATCCTAGGGTCTAAAGTCGACGAAAGGGGTAATCCTCCCTATGTAGGTTCTAATCACTTCCTTACAATGGCAACCAAGAGCTAAAGTCTCTCTCATGATGGCACCCGCAATCGTAGAAAGCTACCGAGTGTGAGGCATCATGACAAAGCGCACTCTTGGGCGGAACTTTCATGAGAGCCATACAGACAAAGGTCTACGAATGGCAGTCACTAATCGTTCCCACTCTCCTAGGTTTTTGTTCAGACCTTGGGTTTTAGGCCCCACTCAATGCTCACAAGTATAGGATGTGAAGTGTGTGTCGAGGGCACAACACCTAGGAGTAACTACCCTTCCCCACCTGCAAATGAAAATCCAGAGCAGTCCAGACAAATAGCATGTTGTTTATCCTAGGGTTCAATATCGATCCAATATAAACTAATCAAGGGTGCCAATAACAATGCACTACTTACCTTAAGAAAGGGAGCAAAGAAGAGGGGGACATGATAAGAAAGGGGAAGTATGCATGTGCTTACCATAGGAAAGGGAGCAGAGAAGAAGGGGACATGATAAGAAAGGGGAAGAAATGCATGAGGGAACTAAGCAAAGAAGTAACTATCTATTGCAAAAGCAAACATAGAAGAAGAATGCACATGGATGTAACATGCTTATGAAAAAGGAAGAAGAAGAGAGGCAAAGCAAAATATTCAAATCAATCATATAAACCACACATTTAATTAATTAGGCTTGACCCACTTTGAAAAAATGTTTTTTAGTGTCCCCAGTGAAGTCGCCAGCTGTTGCGCCCGAAAAAGTCCCCGAGGGAGAACCTTCCTCGTTCACAACTTTTTCTAAGACAATGAAGCCGCCACCAATATTTATTAAGGAAAATATTAGGAAAACCTTTTATTGGAAAGCAAGTGGTCTTGCGAAACTAGAGAAGAGGGTTCGGGGGTCGGTTACGCGCGGGGAAGGTGTTAGCACCCCACACGTCCTCTCTACTGAGAGGGAACCTTTAATTAAATGTGTGGTTTTAAGTGTTGATTTGAGAAATACCTAATTTGCCTCTTTATTTCTTATTGAAAAAAATGAATTAAAGAACTTAACAAAATTTTTATTTTTGGCGAGAAAGGGGGAAAAAAGGGTTTTTGGAAAAAAGTGCTTGACGGGACATGGCCCGCTCCTATTTATCTCCCGGTGCGATGGAGAATTCAAAGCTACGTAGTTCTTCTTTGTTTGGAAAACGGTTTTTGTATTTCATCTTGTTTAATTTGTGAAAATTGAGCTTTCATGATGATCAATTGAGCAAAGGCTCCAAGTGACCACCATTAGCACTCCATTGTTAATAATCATGCAAGCAAAGGCTTCGCAAGACTACTAACAAAGTTTTTTGATTTAGTGAAAATCTTTTAGGAAAATTAGGCATTCATGATGATCAATTGAGCAAAGGCTCCAAGTGATCACCACTAGTACCTCGTTGTTAATAATCATGCAAGCAAAGGCTTCACAAGACTATTAACAAAGTTTTTAATTTATGAGAAAATATTTTGTCTTGAAGAGAATTAAATTAAATTAAAAAAAACGAGAAAAGGTGGGGTGAATGGTAAAATAGGGTGTTATTAGTCGCAGGGGGTTGTATAATTAATAGCAGGTGTAAAAAGGAAGCCCAGTTCGCATCTGAGGGCCCAGTATGCGAAACTGGGCTTGAGTGAGGGAGGGGTGCACGCGTGAATTGAGGGGGTGTTAATAGTAGCCTTAAAAAACGCATGGGGTTGTAATAGTAAAATAGGGGGGTGTAATTGATAATAGGGGTTGTATTATAAAAAAGTGAGGTGCAGTAAGCAGCCCAGTTCATTTTTGGTGAACTGGTCCGTGTAAAAAATGGGCTTCTGGGGGGGCTGCAGTAATGAAACAGGTGGGTGTGGATAGTAATAAACTAATTTTAATTTTAAAATAAAATAATTTAATAAAAAGGAGAGAGGTATAAGAGGGAATCAGAACCTAATTGAATCCCTAATTTCTAATTCTATCCACCCTCAGCGCCGCTCACCATTTCAGAAAAGAGAGACAGAGGGAGAGAGAGAGAGCGCATCTTCGAAGAGGGAGAAATAGAGAGAGAGGAGAAGAACGAAAATGGAAACGAGAGAAGAAGGAAGGAAGCGCGCAAGAGAAAGAGGGGGACGGTGGAGACGGGAGCTGGTGAACTGGTGAAGACGGGGAGAGGGGGAGGACGACGATGCTAGGAGGATGATGCGGCGGAGAGGGGAAGAGAGGAAGCACCGTCGGTCGGAAACTGAGACCAGCGCGGCGGCGAAGGCTACAACGGCCTTACAATCAGAGAATGGACGTCGCACGACGGCGACGGTGCTCACGGTGGAGGAACAGTGGCCGTGACAGCCACCTCCGATGACGGTGATTAACGACCGGTTCGATTCACCCCTTTTTCTTCTGACTTTTGTTTTTTTTTTACTCTCCATTGATTTTCGGTTTGGGTTTTCCTTCTGATCTTATGTCTTGATTTTATGCTTCCCTATTTCTAAATTTGTGTTTTGAAATCTGATTTTCTATTCTATGATTTTAAATTTGTGTTTTGATCCCTTCCTTTTTGTTCCGGAGGCCTCTAATCCCTACATCCATTTCAATAATTAAATTATGTTTGTAGTTGTTTTTAACTCCTAATTTGTTCACGGTCTACACTAGTCCGTTTGTGACTTTCCTAATAAACTAATCTGCTCATGGTTTATTCTAAAAGAACTTGATCTACTTACAACACTAATATTCACATTTTCAAAGCTCTAAACTATTCTAGTTAGTAAAAGTATAAAGGAGTAGAATCTAACCAACATGTCCTCCAGCTTCTGAAAAAAACTTCTGTTTGCCGTGGCTTGCTGCTACTGACTGCTTCTACTCATGCTATCTGTGTTTCTGATTTTTGGTATTTTGCGATTAGGGTTTCGGCGTGAAACACTAATCTTTTGTTCTGATTCTCCTCAATTTTCCTTCCCCTGCTACTGCTGTTGACTGCTAATTTATACTACCTTCCTAGGTTTAGGCATTAATTGCTTTTGACCGGGCTTTGAATTATTTTTCAGGTTTTGGAGCGGATCGACCTAGGCCCAGCAGCTTGGGGAGCAGCTGCTGGAAACCCTGAATCTGCTGCTGCTGCCTATTATTATTTGCATTTTCGGATTTGTATTTTTTGGTATTTTTAGTATTATCATTTTTTGTATTTTTGG